>CM041647.1:16535404-16557775 GCA_023333625.1 Bothriochloa decipiens | reverse complement strand
TAAATAAAATGCTACGGTGCGCTAGGAAATTCGGCGTCTCCAAAGTTTGGCAACTATACAAGGCCGAGCAGCGCCGGGCCCCTGAATCCTGATTGGCTCATTCCAGTTCGGCCTCGGCAGTTTCAGCAGTCAGAAGCGACACGTGCCCATATCAACGTTCCTCATACAAAATACTAAAAATGTTAAAAAAAAAGAACTTCATAAAGTATTTTAGTACGTGAAGATGTAATGTAATTTTAAATTTATATACTACACTAAACACACGCATAAAGTTTGGCCAATTATTATGGATAATAAATGCAAGGTTTAATAAACTTTTCCAAATTAAAAAAATAGTTAATGTATAAAAAGGATAATTTATATAGGAAAAGGCATACTTTGGATAAAGTAACTAACACTAAATTATAAGCATGCTTTGTCTTAACAAGACTTCATTCAGTAGTAAGAAATATCCATTTTAGGGTCTCTGAGTCAAACATTCCAAAGTATGAACACCAAAAGAAAAACAATTACTCCTATATAGTTTTGTGAAGGTGATACTGATTAGAATCTAGAGAGCAAGACACAAGCGAGCAATGCAAATGACCGATATATTGATTGATGAGCAATACAAGCCCAATGGGTGGGTGTATTATTGGCGAAAGGGTGCCTATCTATCCTGTCTACGGTGAACCATCCTTAGCGGTTGCTAATGAAGAGATTAACAATTTGATCACAAATAACTAATCTTAACACCCCCTAGATCGATTGATTCCTTGTAGACACCATTCAATCTCCACGACCGATCTTGTTTTCTGTTCTCTCTTCTTAACGGCGTTGTCCAAGGAGATCACCAAAGAACATGTGCACAGGCCATGCGGCTGGCCACGGCCCATCGACAAAGGGTGGACCAGAGAAGCGAGCATAGCAGACGAGCATAGGCTTCTCTTCTTCTCGATTGCCTTCATCTGTTGATGATGGCCGGGATTGCAACGCCTTCGGTGATCGATGTCTCTAGAAACTGCTTGTCGGCCTTTCCTCTCAGGGAATGAAAGAATAATGTACTCCCTCCATTTCAAATTGTAGTTCACTTTGATTTTTTTTATTTATGTATTTTGTTATATATCTAAATATATTATATTTATTTAGGTACATAGCAAAATACATGAAAAAAATCAAAGTGAAGTGCAACTTTTAACGGGGGAGTACATCATAACGTATTAAAATATAGAGAGTGAGACACAAGCGAGCGATGCAAATGACTGATATCTTTTATTGACGAACGGTATATAGATATATATACAAGCCCAATGGGCGGGTGCTTGTTGGAGAAAAATTTCACGTCTTCCAATGCCATATGGCCTACACAAAGTCACAATCACCTTCCTTTTTAAGATGGATCAAAGAAATTGATTAAAAAAAGCTGATAGCTGGGTCCCACAAATGTTATGAAAAGTGTGTAAGCGTGATTCTATTTACGTAGAGCTGCCATGTAGACCTTGTAGCACGAGGTAACTGCTTCGGGTGCCCTTGGCGGTTGCTAATGATGAGATTAACAATTTGATCACAAAATGATTAATTAATCTTAACAGGTAAGTCCATCACGAGCATATCCTTGTTATTTTATATGTCACATTATCGTAAAAATCAAAATGAACTGACACGTGGCTATGGGGTTGTTTTTGTAAAATAGTTTTGCCTATGGAAAACAGGTGCTATACTAGTATGCTGCAAAGGATGTAGGGCGCTAGTTATTAGAGCATGCATAATAGGTTTTTTTTTTTTTTGACAACACATGCATAAGAAGTTAGTGGCACGTTGCATGCATGCCCATAGTGTCACTCACGTGGTTACGGTTCATGCATGCACGTAGGACCATACTAATTACATGCATGCACGAATTGTTGAAGGACCGCGCTAATTACGCTGCATGCATGCACGAGGGATATGAAATGTATTTTCAAATGAACATTAATATGGTGTAGAATGTGACACTTATTTTTAGATAAAAGGCATTGCCCGGCTTTATAGAAAGCGTATCAATGAGAGTTTAATTGGGGTTATCGGTTTTACATCACAGTGCTTACATCCATTCTTAGTTAACCAGGCTTAATTCTACATCAGAAAGCTTAATAAGTACTTAGCTCGACTACTAACAAACGGAAAGGACTGTAAGACAGACGTAGTGCCACCAGTGTTCTTCACGTGTCTCAGCCCTTCCTTCACATCGATGCATTGGCAGCTAGAAGGTAAATAATTTCGTCCGCCATCGGCTTGATCTTAGGCTTCAACCGTGGCCTCCAGGTCTTCAGTAGTTAGATAGTCTTATGTATGATAGCTGAGGGAGATGACATTAGCTTTCCATTGAAAACTGCATCGTTCCTCATCTTCCAGAGAGACCACATCGCCCCTGCACAAATGTATAATATCACCATCTACTTAATACCTCTACACTTATGTAATATCTCTACAAAGAGGGCTTGAAAAATTGTTGGCGACACAGTCCACCCTAGGCACTCTCTGAAGAAGGCCCAGAGGACGACTATCACCGGGCATTGGAAAGTTATATGGTTAGAAGTTTTAAAGGAGTCACATAGCAAACAGTTTGCTGACCCTGACCATTTCTTCTTTTTAAGTTGAATGCCACACTGAATTCTGTCATGGGCCACCATCCAAATGAAATTTTTAACTTTCAGAGGGATGGGGCTTTTCCACATCATGAGCATGTGCCTGTCAATCACTCCTCTAGTTGTCATTATGTTGTACAGAGATTTAACAGAATATCTAGAGGATCTCTCTAACAGCCAAGTTACTTCATCATTTCCACAGCTCAATTCTATCTCTTCTAGCTTGTTGTTCAGTTCCATATACTCCACCCTCTGTCTCTCATCAAGTTGTCTTCTGAACTCTAATTTCCACTCACCATCTACTCTTGATTTGGCCACAGAGATGTCAGGATCCATTGCAATCTTGAAGAGATTAGGGAAAGAGATTTTTAAGGGGCATTGATCTACCCAACAGTCTAGCTAGAATCTAGTATGGTGTACTGAATGTACAATCCTCCCTCTTCCCTTCTCATAACTCTCTCTCAGGTTTAGCAGAGATTTCCAGAATTATGATCCTTTTTTATTCCTGATCTGAAAGATACTTTTATTCCCCTTCCTCAAGATAGAGCAACATAAACTGTTATCATATCTCTCCAATTTGTCAATCCATTTGACCAGTAGGCATTCATTCATAACTGCTACATTAAGAAAGCCCAGTCCTCCATACATCTTAGGTCTACTTAAAGTATCCCAACTGACCATGTGGTCTTTCCTTTTCTTTGCAGTCCCCTGCCAGTAAAACCTAGCTCTAATTGTGTCCAGTCTTTGTATATTTCCTTCATAAAGTTGGTACACTCCCATGGTGTACATGGGTATACTGGATAGGCATGAATCAATCAAAATGGACTTACCTCCAGAGGATAGGTATTCACATTGCCATGTTCCCGGTCTCTTTTCTGTCTTAGTCTATACATAACTCAGTTGTGCCTTCTTGATTTTTCAAGTAACTCACAGGAGAATGTGACACTTTGACTAGCAAGATATATGAAATATGATGCCACTACTGCTTTAACCTGAGGCGGGCAAAATAGATTAACCGAGGGAGGGATCATGTCTGCCTCGGTCTAAAGGTCATGATTTATTGTGATTTACCAAGGCAGGTCAAATACACGCCTCGACAAAAAAAAATTAAGAAAAGTCACGAATAAGCCCAGCGAGACAACAACCTACCCATGGGCTTGCCTCCAAAAATTTCCTAATTTTTGGAGGCATGCCACTTAGAAGTATTGCATCTATTAGCGGATTAATTTGTATTACCCGAGGTGGGCGGTTTAGGTTGTCCTCCTCTGTTAAGGACTAACTGAGGCGAATGGCGGATAGGCTACCTGGCCACTGAATAACTAAGGTGGGCAACCAGTTCGATCACCTGCCTCTAAGACACTTTGCCAAACATCTCGGCTAAGTTTTAGTGTGGTAGTGTATTTTCCAAATAAATATGATTAAATATGATATAGATGCATTTTATGATGAATTTAGTGACATCAAACTCTGATTGTCAATCTAACATGTCTCTCTCAGATAGTTAAAGTTAAAAAAAAATGAAAGATAGGAATCTAGAAAACGACATACATTGTAATTCCCAGAGAAAGTGCATACTACTATATTACTTCTGCCTCTCATGTGTATTCAAAAGTTGGAGCACACTATTTCTCCATTTAAAAGTATAAAATTTACTATATTACTTGTGCCTCTCATGTGTGTTCAAAAGTTGTACCCCTCATTAATTTGGTACGACAAAGTATTTAAATGTAGATTTTGAGCATTCATTCCTCGTGCAAAATTGTATAGATTTTTTTTCAAAAAAGAACAACATTTTAAACATGAATCTATGAATATAATGCAACTTAAAATTTGTGTATAAATTAAACACACATAAAGTATGACTTATTATTTGGTTACAAATTGCAAGGTTTAACTTTTCCAAATTAAAAAAAAACTTAGTTGATGGATGAAAGGGGTAACTTGGGAAAATATGTGGTGGAAACCACTACCTACGTGTACTTGTGAAAACCAATTCAGAAACGAAGTTTGGGCCCAATTTTTTTAAAACCTTTGCACATGCATCCGTTATCCATCCATCCATACATGTACTATATCACAAAAGTTGGGATACAAACATAAACCATAGAAATTCATAAGTTTAAGGTTTATGTGCACTACAAGACAAAAACTTGCAGTGGACATAAATCTTGTCATTTTCGTTTGAATTTTCCAAATTGATTTTGCACCCAAAAATTTGCGACATTGTACGAGTATGGATGGACTACGGATGTGCAAAGCTTGAAAATTTTTCAAGTCACCAATATAAAACCAATCATATAGATTCTCGAAGGTTCAGATTGATGTTGCTAAGTCCATCATGACCATACTATATCGATCTATAGCATACAATGGTCCATGTTATTTTATATATCGTAAAAATTAGTACTGAAATTTACACCTAGTATATCAAGCCCATGTCTAAATATTTCTAACCTAAAGGCCCCAGTTAGAATGCATGAATTTCATAGGAATTGTGTAAGAATTTCACAGATTCAGTTCATTTTTACCGATAGAAAACATGAAAAAACTTTCACGGTCCAAAGAGGCAATGGGAGTGTTGAGAGTAAATACATCTAGAATCATATTTTTGAAATTTTACCAATACTAGTACATGCAACTGCTTCACTGTTGCGCTGTGTCCGAATCCTGCCAACATGGTTGTTGCGGCATCCCAAGACAGAGATTGAGCAGCCCCCACGGACGACCATTTCTAAAACTAATCCCCTAGGTTATACTATTTTCTTCAAAAGGGGGCAGCAAACTTCCAAAGCCACCCTTTCAAACAAAAAATGACTTCTGAAGCCCAACACACAATGTACTCTACCTTGGGATCGGATCGGTCACAGCTGCAAAAGGATAGGATCCTTTTCCCAATGGCCAGAAGTGCAAGTGCGGCTGCATGAGCCTGTGGCCTGTGCTGTGTGGCCTGTGTGCATGGGCGCACCTGGGGATGGGGAGGAGGCGGAGTCAAAATGTCAATGGATACCCGAAACCCGAGAACCCGATGGGTTCTACCCGTCAGAAGTTTTCTACCCGTGGGTACGTTATTGGGCGAAATCCTTTACCCATCAGGTATGGCAGGTACAGGTATGGAATAGCAGTACCCATACCTGCATACCCGTGGGTAAGAAATACCCGTAAAAATGAGTAACCAGCCTAAGTGATTTAGCCCATATAGCCCATGAAATTTGGCCCAAACACTCCTAGTATATATATTGTCAACCCATCCTGAAACCCTAGTCATCCACTCCCCTTCCCCTAATCCACTCCCAGGGCCAGGTCCTAGCAGCGGCGGCGCCACGGGCGGTGGCCGGCGGGCCTCAACCCTCACGCGAGCGCGACGTGACCACAGCTGGGACCCCGTCGCCGCGCGTCAGGGACTCAGGGGTCGGGGGGTCAGCCGTCAGCCGCTCGGCCATCAAGTACCGGCTGACCGACTAGTCCTCGAGCGTCAGGGGCTCAGGGGGCGGGCCGCCGGGGGGTCAGCCGCTCGGCCACCAATCACCAGCTACTGCAAATCCACTCCCTCCAGTTCTCCACTCCGCCACCGGCCACGGCCACCAAGCACCGTCCGCCTCCAACCTCCTCTTCTTCCCCTTCTTCAGATCCATGTCATTTTCGTCTCGTCGTCTCTAGTAGCCATGGTGGAGAACTCTAGCATAGGACAAGATGATAGCCGGTGATGCTCTTACTCATCCCTAACCTTGTAATCCATTGTTGCAGCTCTTCTGCTTCATCTAGCCTTTGTTGTGTTCTGACGGCGGAACTTGGGTGGTTGGGGAAGGCTGGAAGCCTGGAGTCCACGGCTACTGTGCTAGTGGCCTTGTGCTACTATTAATTTGTAGTTTGGTCATTTGCTCTAATTCTAGAAGCTTGATCTGGATGCTATATTTATGTTGTGCCAATTTATGTTAGCTTGTTGCAATGATGCCATAGCTTTCATATGAATCTTTTGTTTTTTTGACTTGCTGGAACTGGAAGTCATTATATTTTGGCACTGAAGGCTCAACTCGGGTGCATTGCCGGGTATAGATTACCCATCGGGTAAGAATTACCCATCGGGTACGGGTATGGAATGAATTCTTTACCCGTGAGCTTTCGCGGGTAAGCCGATGGGTAAGATTTTGACCTGGCGGGTACGGGTATGGATGGCTAGTATCCATCGGGTACGTACCCATTGCCATTTTAAAGGCGGAGCGGGGGACCATGGTGGAGATCAGTACGAGCAGTTGCTTTTGCTTTTTGTCTTTATTTACTCCAAAGAAAGATCTTGCCCGCTATGCCCTAGTGTTGATCTCTCAACTCCCATTCCTTCCCATTTTAGAACACACTAGAAGGCATCTATCTGCCCTTTTGTGACCAGGATCGCTATAATAATAAGTCCATTTTCATCATTACAACCACTTTGTGATGGATTCGCAGTTGTCACAATGTTATCAGTAAAATTAGCATCACAAAAAAAATCATATGTACTTCTATTTTTTTAAGGGATGGCAAAAGCTTTGTCGTGATTTCTATTAGACGAATAAAGGAAAAAAGGCAAGTGTCAGCTCAGTTTTTTGACTGAAAACCAGGCCAGAAAAACTATACAACTGTGGAGGGTACCCTACTCAACCTGCACACTTAGGTACCGAGTCACCACTGACACAACTTTGGCCGACATGACCTTACTAAACAACTTGGTCGAAATCGACCCAACTAGGAAAAACAACCACTCTACTAACAACTTGACCGAAGAAACTCAACATCTTCAAAGATACACGCTCACAGTCTTTGATCTCCTAGCCATGACCAATCGTTGGCAGAAATAAGAGAGGAAGCCCACCACACCCCACCGAAAAGGCCACTGCCATGCAGGACCTCTCGCCAAAGAACCGCTGTTGCACCAAAACCACCCCAAACGACTGAAACTCAGCATCGGAATCCAGACCTCCAAGGCAACTCAACTACAACTCAACTCGTGGGGCCTCACCTCATCCACCGCAACACCACTCTTGGGCTACCACTCCTTGGATTCACCATCTTGAAGCGCACGGGGGCCTCGCCAAACCCGTCGCTGGACTCTCCGAGGATCCGAGCCTACTTCGTCGTTGGGGGTGACTTAGTATCATTGAGCCACCCCAAAAAGTCCACCTTCGACTCACCATGGCTGGAATATGAGCTGCACCACGTGAACGGACCTGAAGCTGCAAGAGATACAGATCATCGCCCTGGCCACCGCCTTACCCGGTAGGATTGGGTCATTGACACGAGCCTCTCCAACCACCGCCACCTCCTACTCACCCGGTCGGATTGGGACACCGATGCGAGCCTCTACTTCGCTGCCCAATGCCACGCAGCTCCGCGCTGCCCACTCGCTGCCACCGAACCACCACCTCCGCGTCCCCTTGTTGTTGCCTTCCTTGTGCCGCGCCGAGCCATGACCTCTTGGCCTTCAGGAAGCAGCCGGATCCCTCCAGCCATGCCAGCATGGCGCCACTAGCGCCCCAGCTTAGCTACTGCCAGACACACCACCACGGCATCACTAGCAGTAATCCAAGCAAGCCGCCGTCGGCCACGCCACCACGGCACAGCCGACTCTCCTCTGCAGTCGGCCGGAGTGAGAGCAGCACCATGACAATGCCTCCATGGAGGGATACGACGCCCGAAGGCGCCGCCATCGTCTTGCTGGCACTCCGACATGGCTTTCGCCGGTGCTTGCCACAAAAAGCACAAACAAACATGGAGCCATGAAAACGCCGCACCTGCTCTCCTTTGCCACACCTCGCCGTCGAGGCCGGATCCAGCGAACGGGGAGACACAGCCGCATCAAGACGGTTGGGAAGCATGCGCCCACCCGAACCGCCCCAGTCGCAGCATCGACCACCGCAGGAGTACCAGATTAGGCCTGGAGAAGGCTGGGTCCAGTCCCCAGTCGTCGGTGCTCGGAGCCGCTGCCGCTTTTGCCGTGAGCTACAGTCGCCGGCAAGCAATCGGTGAGCAGCAGCCTCCATGTAGTGCCACAGCGCTACGAGCTTTACCTCCTGCCGCCACCTCCACCATCGGACCGGCCCGATCCGGTCGACCGGTGGCCGGATCCGGCCACCAAGGCCCTGGATCTGGGCGTCCGGGCACCGAACCAGCCATCACCGCTGGTCCCCTCCCTCCCGCCAAGCTCCGATGCCGCTCGGAGGAGGAGGAGCGCCAGCCCGCCGTAGTATGCCCCGCCGCCGCCTTCCCGGTTGGCCGGCCGGCCAGCTCTGGCGGCGGCGCAGCTGGAGTTGGATTGGGAGGGGTGGCGCTAGGGTTCCGTGAGGGCCTCCCGCGTCGCACGCGTGGGAGGCGACCGGGAGACGACCATAGGCTCATGTACTACTATTTGAAACTATAATTTATTTGACCACATATTTTGTTGTGGCTTGATTTATTTACTAATAAAAGTTTTTCAACAAATAGCTTTTAAATTTGGTTCTGCTTGCACGACCCAAGTATGAATGTACTCCAGTGTAGATGTATTACTTGTCTATATTTGTCACAATAGTATGGTCACAACAACCTGGTAGTATGACAACGTTGTATTTTCTCACCAATAAAAATTAAATTTGTGAACATGTGCTAAATCTTTATCGTTGGTTTGTCACTGTTATGAAGCCTTGTGCGGACAAACCGGTTTGTCACTAATTACTATTGAAATAGTGACACCATCATGATTCATCACGATCTAATGGTCACAAAAACCTAATTGATGATAATGATATTGGTTGTCCTAGAGAATTAAGGGTTGACCTTCAACGCAAACACAACTTTCCTCAACTACAACACCCTCCAAATGACTAGGTACAAGGTATTATAGCCTCCAACATAAGCAACTATCCACGAGCCCCTTGTGACACTTTCATAGTAAGTACCGAATAGTTCTAGTGGCCATATCAGAGAAATTCGGTGCCCCTACCATGTCAAGTAGCCATTGAGTCGATCGTTACTCCATTCATCAGGTGGTTTCTCCGGTGCTCCACCAGACAATCCTGATGCATTGGCCTAGACATTTGTGCTATCCTAAATACACATATGTGTCCACTAGAAAAGCTATATGGTGTTAATTCCAGTGCCCTTCTAAGCTAATTTTCCTCGCATTGTTTTTCTAGGTTTCACTTCTTGATGTCTTGATCTTCTTGTTTGAATTCTAGCGTCTCCGATACTTCTACTTGAACTTCATTTGTGGTGTTGATTCCCTCATCTTCACCTCTAGCCTAGCTCAAGTCCATCCTTACATCTATCAATATTTCTAAGCACTTAATATACTAGAAAACATGATTAGCCCCATTGATTATGTTGTTTGAAAAGAATGATTATGTTGTTATCAAACACCAAAATCACTAAGCTCTTGCCAAGGTACATATTTCTTATGTTTGGGAGTGTACCCATTTTCTAGCTAGCTCCATTATCATGGTGAAGTTTGTTGCTGATTGTAGTTGACCAAGACTAGCGGCATAGACTGGGATGGGGGGGGCTATTTGGTGACTTTGATTTGGTGGCACTTATTAGGTCCAATTCCTAAGCTTGGAGAAAAATCCCTAGCTAGGTCTAACTTTAGTATTTTGTTTCTGGTAATTGCTCGCTTTCTTATAAAGGCATTGTCTAGAATTTAAGAATCTTATCCACTACATGGTACTTGGGTGCCCCCAACTAGGAGTGGGTGGCTCGATCCGACTACTCAAGAGGCCCAACCGAACAAGAATACCCTCATCTACTTGGTAGGCAAGCATGACAAAAGGTGGAAACCAACTCCATTGTAACTAGCTAGGAAACCTACTTGTGAATCGATTAGAACTCCATTTGTACCCATACCACTTAGACTATATAAGGAGGGGTAGGAAACCCCTTATTGACACTCCCGAATAGATCCACAACCTATAAATATATAGTAGCAATCCCAAACTTTGCAACCGGTGCCAACACATGATACATAAGCAATACGACGCCCATGATACCCAGACATAGGGTACTCATATCTGAACTAGTATAAATCTATGTCCCATGCCCCCCTTCAAAAAACATGCACAAACACATATTTTTTTGAGTAAATTACATTCATAGTACAAGAACTATAAGTGTGCATGCAAATTATCCCAATAACTTCTAATTTGCTCTAAGCAAGACAAGAACTTGTTATGTTGGTGAATAGATGGTCCAATATACGATCAACGTGCTTAGGCTACTATAGGAATCGTATACAGCCCCATGAGGCTCACAGCTGGAACACGGCTCAGACATATATCAGCTCAGCTCGTAGCTCTTGCAAGGATGGCTCGTGCAGCCGTGCGGCTTACGGCGTGTGAGTACTTGCAGCTCTTGCATGATATATAGACGCGTGCATATATCGGCTCGGTTGTACACGTCGTAACGCAGAAGCCCATGATATCCTCAAAACGAGGAGCATGACCCTTCTGTACACAACTTGCTCGACGGCAAGACGAAACCAACGTCAAGATCAACATGAAGTAGAAAACGTTGTCGCCCAAACAATGCAGCGCTGCGACAGCGGCGAATCATCGCAGGTGGCCGCAAGCAATGGAGCCTTGTCGCCAGAAGCCCGGCGCTGCTGTACCTCAATACGGTCAGTTCTTAGTTCTCATCTGTTATATGGACAACAAGATAGACTTCTTTGATTTTTGCAACAGTGATACATGGTTCCTCTTATATGTCCAGGAATTTTTGGGGCTTCTAAAATACAGGAATGATGCATTTACAAGCGTTTATTGGTGTGAGCCAGAAAAGACAGTGGCTGATGGACTAAGAACTTTGAGGTGTGATGCTGATATCATTGCAATGATAAATGAGAGTGCTACTGTAATGCACATTTTAAATTTCAATCAAAATATTACAATATTTATCCTTAATTGTTAATTTTAGTTAAAACTTTGAGGTGTGATGCTGATATCATTACAATGTTTATCCTTAACTATTAATTTTAGTTAAAAATTATGCTTTATAATTTGAACCTGTACTGTAATGCATATTTTAAATTTCAATCAAAACATTATCGGGAGCAGTAAAACAAAATGATGGATTTCAAACTTTCATATATAGTTGAGTCTTCTTGACATAAGCTTAATAGAACAATGCCATCAAGCAAGATTATGAGATTATCCATTACGACGTGTACAACCGAGCCGATACATGTATGCATCTATATCCTACGAGAGCTACAGGTATGTCCAAGACGTAAGCCGCACAGCTGCATGAGCCATGTCCTTGCAAGAGCTACGAGCTGAGCTGATATATGCCTGAGCTGTGTACCAGCTGCGAGCCTTATGGGGCTGTATACGATTTCTATCGTAGCCTAAGCACGCTGATCGTATTTTGGACCGTCTATGCACCAACATAACAAGTTCTTGTTTCACTTAGAGTAAATTAAAAGTTAATAGGGTAATTTACACACACGCTTATAGCACTGAGGATGCAATTTACTCTATTTTTTTTAGCAAAAAGTATAAAAAAAACATGAAGGGTCGTCGGGGCCTCGAGGCAATGGGCTAAGGCTGCCCAACCCAACGTTTTTTTCTTTGACAACTTGCCCAACCCAACGTTGAACTCTTGCTGCGTTAAGGAATGGAAAGCATCCTACTCGGCCCATCAAGTCGTCTTCCTCCTCCGACCTCCCGCACGGTCCGCAGCGCAGCAGGCAGCGGCAGGCAGCGGCACGGCTCCTACTCCCTCCTAGCCATTCCGCGGTGGGCCATGTCCGCCGGCGGGTGCAGCGTACGCGCCATCTGGATCCTCTCGCCCAACGACACCGTAGCCTTCTCCAGGTACCCATCCAAGCTTTTCCCGTCACCGTCAGGATTTGGCCCCTCTGATCCCATGGGGCTCACCTCTTCATCTCTTGCGTCAGGCGGTTCGCGGTGGTGGAGAAGCGGTGGCGCGCCGCGTGGGAGGCGGAGGAAGGGGACGGAGAGGTGGACCGGAGGGGCACCGGGGCGGTGCCGACGCCGCTGCCCGCCGACCATGAGGTCGCCGCCGCATTCGCTGAGCGCCGGAGAAGGTTCACTCTGTCTTTCTCTTCGTCCTTGTGCTAGCTTTCTGTGTTTTGGATGTTTAAATAGCAGTTACTGGATTTTACTTGTGAGTACAAGTCAATTGGGACGGGTGTCAGGACATTATTCATAGTTTCTGACTGAAAACACTACAATCTGAAAGCTCCTAATGCATGTATAGCAGCAAACATAGACTCCCTCCGTTCCAATTTTTTATAGGCCATTTTTCCTTTTCTATATACACAACCTTTATTATGTATGCAGACATATCATATATCTCAGTGTATAGCAAAAGTTATTAAATAGAAAAGCCAAAATAACTTATAGTTTGGGACAGAGGGTGCTAAGTAGCTATGGTTCTTACAATAATTGCGATTAATTGTCTGGATTTCATTCTCTGAAACTGTAGGCCTGTGTTGTTGTGGCATAATTCAGAAATTCTGTTTGAGTGTGAGAAAAGATGTGATACATGTTTGACAGACATTGGACGCTCTGCAGGGAGGGCACTGCACGTGGTTCAGGCATCCGTACAAACACATCAACTGTGGGACTGGATTCTTGGGTTGATGATCCAATTACACGCCACATTATCTCGCTAAGCATGGATAAACAGGGAGGGGATGGCTTTATGCTGTGGCCTGTGGTTCTGCAAAAGCGTGGAGGGTATTATGTCCTTGTGTTGCCTGTGGTGGATCCTCAGTCATTTAGAGCATATGAGAATCTCTTGAAAAGGGCTGATTGTGGGAGTTCGGCCAAGGAGAACGACAATCTTTCTTCTATCCTGTTCAATCTTCCATGCATAACAGGGTAATGTAAGTTTGCTTACCTGCTATATTTTCATGTTCTTCTTTATTGAAGCTTCATTCTATTGACCATCAACCTGCCAGCACTTCATCAAATGTAGGGCAACCTAACTAGCTTCATTCTATTAACATTTAATTAGCAATCATGATCATTACACGAAAAGTTGATATAGCTCAACACAAGCAACCTAACTAGCTTGCACGCTTGCACTTTATGTTCAATGTAGAGCATTTATGGTTGCTCATATTGTTGGGGACATAATTACTGGTGATATTGCTGAACCTGAGGTGATCGTTAGCTCTGGGCCATCTGTTGGTGGACTCTTGGATTCATTGACTGGAAGTATAGGCATTTCAGCACGAGCGAAGCCTATTGCTGCACCTGTTGCAGCACCAACTACATCACCCTCTTTTCCTGTTGGTGCTGCTCAATCAGACTCCTTAAAAGGTGGTGTAAGGCCTTTTGACAAGGATTTACTGCGGAACTTCATCATTGGTGCAATGCCTTTTGGTTAGTGTTAACAAAGCCTCCTATCATGGCATATAATACTTCATCTTCTCTTGTAAAGTTTCTTCATGGATCTATACTCTAATGAACCAACTTAGCTAATAGTTTGTTTGGCAGGAACACCTCAGGATCTCAATTATGCCAATGTTACTTCGATTAGAACTACTGGAATTTCTGGTGATCCTCTTCCGACAGACCAGAAACAACCTGCCTGGAAGCCCTACCTGTACAAAGGGAGGCAAAGGATTCTCTTTTCTAGCCTGGAGACTATAAATGCTGCACTGTATGACCGTGATGATGTGCCAGATTTGCTTTCGGTTTCAGGACAAGTGACCTGTAGGGCTGAACTTGAAGGACTACCTGATGTTTCTTTGTCATTGACTGGGTTAAAAACTGCTCATGTTGAGGTGTCATCATTCCATCATTGTGTTCAAGCTTCAGAGCCCACTGCTAATAAGCAAACCCTGGTTTTTCAGCCACCATTAGGAAATTTTGTATTGATGCATTATCAGGCACCATGCAACATTGCTCCTCCTGTTAAAGGGTTCTACCAGTTGTCCATGGTTTCTGAAAATGAAGGTGCTTTTCTATTTAAGCTGACATTGATGGAGGGTTACAAGTCTCCCTTTATTATGGACTTTTGCATGATTACAATGCCATTCCCTCGAAGAAGAGTTGCATCATATGATGGAAATCCATCAATTGGGACAGTTTCAATGACAGAGCATTCAATTGAATGGAGAATTGTTTCAAGTGGCCGGGGACTCAATGGTAGGAGCATTGAGGCTACCTTCCCTGGTACTGTTAAATTTCTGCCTAGAACAGTACAGAGAATAAATTCATCATTTCGATCAGTTTCAAGCACTGCGTATACTAAAGATAGTGACAGTGAGCAAGATAATGTTAAGAATGGAGCTAGTTTGGATGACTACATCATGGAAAAAATCAACAAGGATCTTCAGGCAGTTGATTTAGAAGAGCTATTGTCCTGGCAAGCATATAATTGTGCTAAGGTATGCCTCTACCAAACGGTGTACTAGGAGAGGTCGAGAAACGTTATTGTCAGTTCCTTTTGTTTTGGACCTGTTTATCCTTCTATGCATTCATGCTGTCTAATTTCCAAAGACTTCCCAAGATTCTTTTGTTTGTCGTTTCTTTTGTTTTAGTTTGTTGTTGGGCTTCTTTCTTCTTAGTTGATTGATTACGATCCACTTGCCTAGGTTTCTTTTAAGATCACTGGAGGCACGCTGTCTGGTCTTACAATTGATCCAAAATCTGTAAGTTATGAATTACATTTCTCACTCCGGAACTGTAGTGAGCTGTCATCGATAAATCCATTGTTTGGCTAAACATTATTATCCGATCCACAGATCTGGTAGACAATTATGTTCATAACCTTTTGGCATATATATCTAAAATGAAATATTGTTGATAATCACTGCATTTTGTTAAGTCGCAAGAATGGCAATCACACCTCAACATGTCACATGATTTACAGATTTATTTAGCCACCTTTTTTTGCGAAGAAATGATTTATCTAGCCACCTGCCCACAAACACCTATGGAAACCACACCATCTAGATTAAAATTGGTTATTTTGGTAGTAGCTCAAGTAGGAGAAAATCATGTCTCAGTTTGAAGTCAGGCAAATTTTCTTTACTCATGATTTTCTGCTTAAACACTCTCCACCTTCAGAGGCTCCTTTTTTTTTGTCAGCGTGATGATGTTGTACTGCTGCACAGGTGATAGAATAGGCACTGAGGTTGCATTGTGCACTTGTGATAGTGCTAGAAGTTCTTTTTTGTATCTGATGCTTTATTGAAATGTATATCTGAACCAAAATACATCATGTTTTGATGCTTTAATGACCTTCTGCAGGTAAGCATCTATCCTTCTGTAAAAGCCCCAGCTGAATACTCAATGCAGGTATTGTAATCTCGAAAGCTATACAATTTTGCTCCATCAACCACTAGTGAACCTGCTGAAATTGGCTAGCGAGTTTAGCAGCAGTTTTGTATTAAGTCTTATCTTCTGTCACCCTACAGTTGTGTACGCATGCATCTAAATGACCTTGCTTTGTCAGTGTGGAGATAGTGACAAACTACTACACATTTGATATCCCACCACAGTTCTCTTTGTGGCTTCTCTTACATGAACATCTCTTTATAAAATGGCCACCTGAGAACTTCCTGTCATTTTTATTTCTGTAAAGTTTCAGAAAATTACAAACTTTTGCTAAAATGCCGCCAAGCGCCAAGAGTTGAAGAAAAACAAGTACAATACGTACTACTTTAAGTGGCTTTGGTGGTCGACTACTCTTTTGATGCGCTCTTCGGCTTCATGCCTGCTTAGTTGGTTTTTCTTCTTCAGAAAGCAAACTTGATATTTTCATTACCCCATTTTGCAGTAATGACACTTACTATTTGCCTGATCTGTCTAAATTTGAATCCACTTGGTTATGACTAATGGCTACAAGATTCTGCTTGTCTGCTTATGAGAGGCATTGATGAGATATTGGTCTTTTGACAACTGACATGATGTGCGTTTTGTTCACCCCTTTGACAGGCTTCTTCTGGAGATTACATACTGTGGAACACCTTAGGAAAATGTCCAACAGCCGCGTTGCCTAGAGAGTTATGACTGTCAGTGTTTTGCCGCGTAATGCCATCATATTTTTGTGCCCGTCTTGTAAAGGCTTCAGAGCTGTCCATATTGTTCATCTTACTAGATCTGTGCTGGGCAGTTTCTGTTCCTTTTGTATTTAGGAGTTTCTTTTTTCTACCAAGGAGAAAAACTAGAAGCCTACAGATCTTGCTGTCTGAAGCCAGAAGATGAAATAGTCTTGAAGCCATGATCTTATGGGCAGTGGGATTTTCCATCTGTTGCAGTTACGGCCCTTTATACAAGTGACGATTTGGTGTACCAGCGAGATTTAAATCCCTATCACGTGCTGCTGTTGCAATGCCTTGTAACAAAACTACTACAGGAGCGAGGCTCATCACATGTTATTATACATACATTCCCTTCTGTTGATCTTGTATCATGTTTGGTTTAGGGAAAAGCTAATTGACAGTCTGAGTGGTTTGGATTTCCCCATCCGGTGTTTGCTGTGCCGCCGTGCATAATTGTGGTCAACTACGATGCTGCTGTGCGTGTTCACTGAAACAAGTAGGTGTTCTTTGCCATCATGCATGATGTCATCAGAAAGAGAGAATGATGGCCTAGCCGCCTGCACACAGAAAGGCAGATGCCTGGTCACAAAGTATGCACTGGATGGAACCGGATATTGTCGCTTAAAAAAATTTAGTCACTGGCAAATTTCAAGCCAATACTTTAAAGGAAACTGTGCAAAGTATATTTATTTAAGGAATATCTGTCTCTCTCTTCTCTTCTGAATCTCTGTCTCTTTCTTCTCTTCTGTTGTTGAAAAGATGTTGAAATTTTTTCTTGTTCCGATCTGATGGTGCGAGTGAAACGACGAAGCTGCATAAGCTGGAGGCGATTGGCAATAGCACAATTTTTTTTTAATAAAGGTAAAGAAAGGGTAGCCAATTTGACTTGAGTGTGCTGCCACTTCCGCGCAGCCCCCTCCACTTTTCATCGGAATCTGGCATAAAACCGCACCAGAGATTGATTGCCCGCCTCTACGCTCCACCTGATTGATTGATTGATTGCACTGACAATACCTGTGATGAGTGCCGCTGTGCCGCCGACGATGGACCCCGCGACGGCGGGAGAGATGGCGCGGGAGGCCGCCGCGTGGTGCGCGCTGCACGGCCTCGTCGTCGGTGACCGCGCCGACCCGGTGAGCCTCAGCTGCTGCTCCCCGCCTTGCACACACACTCGCGCCTGAATTTACCGCTTAGGTCTGCTCTCTATTTGACACTGGCTGTTCAGGCGCCTTATTGGGACTAACAGTCCAGTTCCTGAATTTCTTTGTTCACCTGGTTTTCACAAGTTCAGTTTCGTAATGTACTCTTGTCTCCACCAGTCTGTACCGATTCACCTTGCTAAACGTATCATGAACAATCTTTTTATGCACCAAAACATGGTGGCCTTAGAAATTGCTGTTCGATCTATGAAACATTGTGTTAAGGCTGCCAAACTATTATCCGTCCGGATCCCTGAAAAAAAAAGCATCTTGATTGAACCCCTGCAGAGATCAGCAACAGTCCCTGGAGTTGGTTTGGTTCATGCTCCATTCTCCCTGCTCCCAGCACATCTTCCAGAGCCCTTCTGGAGGCAGGCGTGCGAGCTCGCTCCCATTTTTAATGAGCTTGTGGACCGTGTTAGCATGGATGGGAATTTCTTGCAGGATGCTCTGTCCAAGTAAGTTGTTCTTCCTCCCCAATACTGATTTCTATTAAGATTTATCATTCATCACTCTGTTTGCCACTTGGATTCATGAGATGATAATATTAGTTCAGCGAAACCTGGTAAATCGTCTCCTGCATTGCCAGAGTGCACCATATGCTCTCATTGAATCAGATTGTTGAAAAGTTCAAATAATCTGTCTAATATTTGAAAAACAAACTGTTCAGTTTTGTGTAAATAAAATGACCATCCATGCAGAGATTCAAAATTTATAAGGAATTGTTGGACTGATGAGATTGGTTGATCATGTTATACTTTCAGAACAAGGCAGGTTGATGATTTCACATCTAGGCTCTTAGAAATTCACAGGAAAATGATGGAGATAAATAAGGAAGAGGTAATTTGCTCTGCTTTACTAACCTTTACTACTGAGTTAGTTTCTGAACCTCTCTATTATTGCACATGTTATCTCTAAATTCGTGGTGTTGAGTTCTTAACCTGAATATTAAATATTAGTAGGAATTACCTCAAAGAACTTTTCTCCATCTTTTTGGGGTTGTGGAATGTTTTCTGCATGGAAGTATTGAACAGTGATCCAATATTTACCAGAATATTCGCTTAGGGTTGCACCGATCAGATTATATGCTGGATTCAGAAACAAGTTCTCTTCTTCAAATAGAACTCAACACCATTTCAGCATCATTTCCTGGTCTTGGTTCCTTACTTAGTGATCTTCACAGGTAACACCCAGCCACTCATTTTTATAATTGGACTTTCCTTTTTTATATGAATGTACTTTCTCTTTTTTTAGAAGCTGATAAAACAATTAGAAAATGCTGTCATGATTTAATGAACACTTAGGATGTAAAAGCTATGTTCTTTTTAAAATTACATATTTGTCAAACTTGCTAAATTAGACATGGTAGAACAGTAGGTCTGTAACAATGTCCATATGTTTAAGTTTACGCTCATATGGAAAATGAATATCATTAGTTATCCACAAGCTATCCATCACAAAGTCTTCATGCATGATTTTCTGAGCAGCCTTTATTTACCTTGCTCATTGTTTTCCCCCTTTACTTGTACATAGAATCTCTTGGCTTTGCCTCCTGTTTCCATTAAGAAAAAGAAAAGAAGGAAAAAATGAATGAAAAGATTCAGTCAAGTAGCACACTCTGCAATTTAATTTGCAACCACATTGCTGATATCTGTTGGAAATTTATCATTCTAGAAGTAAGGAAAAGCTAGTGATATATTATGTATCCACTGCATGCTTTTCTAGTAGGTCTATAATTCTCTGGAGGACGAAGGTATATATAGTGCTAAAGAGACTCTGTTGACAGCTCCAAGTTCTGTGCATACAATTTATTTCTATTTCTCACCAATGAATCTACCTGGACATTCTCTTTTTTTGCAAGTGGGGATTCTTATTAGTTCAATGTGTTCAGCATTAGTTTTTTTGAACAAGATATTCAGCATTATTATTGCATCTTCAACATGATGTAGATACAAAATTGCTCTGCAGGACCTTAATTAAACAGCATGGGACTTTATTAGGTCTGGAACACAAGAGGGTTCCTGCAAATGCAGCTAGCACTCAATTTGCTGAAGCATTGGCCCAAGCATGGGCTGAGTTTAACATTGACAGGTTTGGTATGCTCTGTTTGAAGATATATGTTTCTTATGTATTACACTGCTATTCAATGAATATTAACTGTTATCTTTTCCATTATTTTCTCAGTGCTGTAATTATGATGATTGTTCAGCCAGAAGAGAGAAATATGTATGATCAATACTGGCTTTCGAAACATTTGCAAGACTCATATCCTTTTGTGGTCTGCCTTCATGTTTTCCGTAATGATCAAATCTATAGTTCCTTGTGTTGCTTTCATGCTTAGTGATTAACTGTTATTTGGTTTGACTTTGACCAGTTGTCTTTTTAAACCGTGTAACTGTTATACCTTTTTTTAGTTTCCCATCCAAGTCTTGGTGCTGAATCAATTTCAATTGTATGTTAACTATTTGTTCCTGAGCAATATGAAAAATCATAATATCAAACCTGTGTTCCCTTGACAATTTATTACACATGGCATAACAACTATAAGGAAAACCTTATCACAGGTGGAAGCTGAAGGCCAGGTTCTCCCAGATGGAACTCTTCTTGTGTAAGAGTCCTGATTAATTACCGATTTATACTTAGCATTTTAGCATCATCTTAACCTTTCAGTGTGCTGGTTTTATGCTTAGCATTTGTGAAACATCAATCATTCAGTATGCTTATTAACATTCATTTTTAAATGCAGAGGTGGCCACAAAGTTGCTGTTGTGTACTATAGAGCTGGCTATACACCAAATGATTATCCCTCAGAAGCAGTATGAATACGCCTTTTGCCTTTTGTTAAGAGTCTTTTGTGTTTCTAGTTATGAAAACTAACTGCCCAAAAATAAAATTCTTTCATACTTTTCATTCATCCTTGATATATTTGGGTGGTTCTGTATTTCCCTGCTACACATGAACTTCAATTTCTGTCTTGCTAATAAAGTAAAAATACTTTTATTGGAGACGCAGTGACATACTGGTTGCTTTTGTTGATGATAATATGCTTAAATTGCCATTATGAGCTTCATTTATGTTCTAGGAATGGAGTGCAAGACTTATGATGGAACAATCATCTGCTGTAAAGTGTCCGTCAATATCATATCATTTAGTGGGAACCAAAAAGATTCAACAAGAACTAGCAAAGCCTAATGTGCTTGAAAGGTGATCATATTATTTTCAGTGACAAAGAGTAGTACTTCTTGAACATTTGTGTCATACTGTCATGTGCATATTTCATTCCAGCATTTCTCAATTGCTAACATATAATTATCAGATCAATTATTAGTCTTTGGTGTAATATTTAAAGCTTCACCTTTTTCTTACTGTCATTTGTTCTGTCAATATAGGTTCCTTGAAAGTAAGGAGGAAATTGACAAGGTTTGCAAGTGTTTTGCTGGGCTATGGAGTTTGGATGATGAAGAGATCATAAAAACTGCAGTGGAAAAACCTGAGCTGTTTGTATTGAAGCCTCAACGTGAAGGCGGAGGTTTGTATTTCCATTGACATGCATACCATTTCTTACTTTTTGTTAAATATGCAATTTGTGGACAGGAAACAACATCTACGGTCTTGATTTGAGGGAAACACTTGTCAGACTCCAGAAGGAAGGAGGAGATGCACTTGCAGCCTACATATTGATGCAAAGAATCTTCCCAAAAGCTTCTCTTGCTTATCTGGTTCGTGGTGGTGTTTGCCACGAGGGTCTTGCCATTTCTGAGCTTGGAATATATGGAGCTTATCTGCGGTATGATAACTTCGGAAACAAACACAATATTCAATAGTGCTTTGCATATGGTGCTGGTTTTTTCTGAAGAAGAGTACTATGCTACTCAATTTCTGATCAGGAACAAAGATAAAGTGGTCATCAATGAACAATCTGGTTACTTGATGCGGACGAAAGTTTCTTCATCAGATGAAGGTGGCGTAGCTGCAGGGTTTGCTGTTTTGGATAGCTTATACCTGACTGGCAAGGTGATGCTCAAACAATCGACCTTTTTACCCACAAACTATTTCTGAACAATATATTTTATGTGTTTAGACAATTTAAGCAGTCTCAAAAAAAATGTTCACTCTTATTAGTACTGTTTGAAAAGCCTGGATGGATTTTTTGCCCCTGTGGCCAGGTCAAAGCAAATTAGATTTCAGAAAGGCTCTTTCATCCAAATTACATTCCGTGTTTTGTTAACCAGATGCTTAATATGCATTTTTCTCAAACTGTCTTCCTGACATGTAATCAGCAAAAGAGTTTTCCTGTTAGGGATTAGATCTGAAATGCTGGAATCCTGCGCTTGTTTTACCTAGGCACAACTTAAGTGTCTCAAATTCACCTGCAAATGTCTAGTTTGCCCTTTTCATTATCCTGTTATCTATGGGAAAAAGGTCATGCTCATTTGCTTGCTTCGTGTCGTGCAGTGAGATGAGATAACAAAAGGAGTGTCAGCTACAGCTTTCAGTGGGGGCAATGGATCATCATGTTCTGCATTTAGATTGACAGAAGAATAAG
>CM041647.1:16510295-16525404 GCA_023333625.1 Bothriochloa decipiens | reverse complement strand
CCGGCGAGCAGCCGTCCTACATGCGCGGCGGCAGCGGTGGTGGATTGCATGCATGGCAGCCGTGGGGTGGATCCGGCGGGCGGCCGTCCGACATGCGCGGCTTCAGCGCTCCGAGGGGCGTGATGAGCGTGGGGCCATGGGGTGGATCCGGCGGGCAGCCTTTCTATATGCGCGGCGCCAGCGCTCCTCGCCTTCGTCGCATCGTCCTCTACCATTCGGTCGGCGCCATCCACTCCCTCGCCTGCGATTACACCCTCGCTGGCGACGTTGAGTACACCCTCGCCGGCGACGTTGAGGGGCCGCCGCCCCTCCGAGTGGCTGGTCCATGGGGCCTCTCGGATTCCTATGGCTCCATAGGAGTTCGTACCGAGGTACCACCCAGATCGATCTGCCTTTCTTGCGATCCTTATATATACGCAATCCTCTTGGTTGATTGACATGCATCTGTGAATATAACCTACAAATAATTCTCTGTGCATGAAGATCGAGCTGCCTTCAGGTGAGCACATCACCGCAGTGGAGGGGACGATCGGGCACTTTGCCAACGTCGTCGGCGTGGTGATCACCTCGCTGGCGTTCCGCACCAGCTCCGGAAGAACGTACGGGCCGTACGGCAGCGTGGCCGCGGGGTTGGACTACTTCTCCGTCCCGGCGGCAGAAGGCGCTTGCATCGTCGGCTTCTGGGGCCGCTCCGGCTGGCTTCTCGACGCCATTGGGGTTTACATGAAGCCTTCTTGCTCATCATCATCATCGTCAGACACGGCAGCGTACAACAAATATACATTATCTTCATCGGCAGACACGGCGGCGTACAACAAATATACACCCAGACGTCAGGGACCAAATTAGTACGTGTTGTGAGGATGATGGAAACATAATAAATAAAAAATTGGCGGGGCCTATTAGTCCAGCATGCAAGAATGATCAGCTGTTGACCCTTTTAATACAACGGAGGGCGTGGCCTCGTCGAAGAACTGAAGTCTTTGGTAGTGTTGTCGAATTTCATCCGTTTAAAGTGTGTGTTTAGAAACAGAGGTTGTAATAAGGTGGTCCATGCCATAGCGGCTTTGGCTTATATATGAGTGTCTTGAGGGGAACAAGATTATCTCTACCTTTGTCTCGTGTGAGGTTCATGTAATTGCTGTTGTCGGCTCCTTAGCGGCTGAGTAATGAAAGTCACAGGTCTAAAAAAGGAAAATTACTTAGTTGACCTTTACTTCATTATGTTTTTGTCCTACTTACTCCCACCATTTCAAACAGACATTTTATCTTTTCTTATACATTGCTTTTCTTATGTACTTAGATATACACTATGATTAGATATATATAGTAAAAGCAATGAATCAAGAAAATCCAAAATGTCTTATAGTTTAGAGCAGGTGGAATACAAAATACATAAGGTTCTTGTCGTCACCTAGAGTGTTTATCCATGGCTGTACCCGTTTCATGGAAATAAAGGTAGGTTTTCTAGCTCCTAATTTTGTATGTTTTCTTTGTATGGTTGCATTAACCAAATAGATATCAACTTAAATAGTAAGTGGTCTCTCGACTCGAGCTCTCCCTCCTTCCGTTCCGATCTAAACCCGCCAAATAAGCCATAAAAACTAGTCTAAATGTGCGTGATTTCCGGATCGTCACGAAGGGCGACTCCCAACGCGACCTCGATCTAGGCCGTCGTCGCCGACGATCTTGATCAGCCATGCCGTCGACCACTCGGTCCTAGTGTCCACGCCTCGTCGCCAACCTGCAGGAGGGGCCGGCCCCGCAAATCGTCGGTTAGCCGTCCTTGGCACCACCAACCACTAAATACCCCTAGGTTTGCCGCTTAGGTTCCTTAGGTTGGGTTTTGCTTTTGGTGGCTATGCTAGTATTTGCACAGTGGACGTAGCTTTGCCCCTTGATCGTCCACGATGGCGGCGTCAGGTGCGGGCAGTGGCGGGAGGGCATGATGCCCAAAACCCTAGTGTGGAGGAGATGCTTCGAAAACTCAACCTCATTGAGGAGGAAGAGATAGTGATGGATTTCAGCAAGGGCAAGGATGAGGAGATCCTATAGCCCACGGAGTGGGTGTTAGTGGAGAAATAGGTGCTTTCACTAGTGCCGATTCATATCAATGTTGTGTGATAGGTGATGAAGCCCGACTTGGGGCAATCCGGTTGGCCTCATGATCCGATCAATAGGAGAGAAGGGCAACAATCGGTTCGTGGCCGAGTTTGGCAGTGCCCGTGATCATGAGAGGGTTCTGCAGGGATCGGCATGGATGGTAGGCAAATATGCAGTCTTGCTTCAGAAGTACGATGAGAATCTCAGTGCATCTAAAATTGTGTTTGATCGTATGGAGCTGCAGGTTCGGATTTTTAATCTCCCTCTCAGTTGGATGAACCATACGATGGGTTCTCGAGTCATGGGGATGATTGGTCTAGTGTTAAAGATGGATGTGGATGCAAATGGTAAAGCCTGTGGTGCTTTCCTTTGTGCTTGAGTCACAATCAAAATTGACAAACCGATCAGGCAAGGGGTTCTTCTCTATATGAACAAGGAGGAGGAGCCTCGATGGTTCCATCTGCAGTATGAGAAGCTCCCCTATATATGTTTCGCATGTGGCAAGATGGGGCACTCGGAGCTTGAGTGCTCAAATCTAGTGGAGCAGGATGAACACGGTAAACTTAGTAAGTGGATCAAGGCTCTTCTTATGTTTAGATAGGTAGGATGTAAAGGCTGCTTGGTTGAAGACCATATCAACTCTATAGTAACCCAAAATGTGGGTATTGCCAGAATTATGGTACAACAAGGCAATATTTTGTTAGCATAAGCAATGTTGTTACATGTTTGCTACCAACAAGAGGGGAAAATTGTCTTTACATGGAAGACATTACCAAAATTTTGACACCAAACCAACTGCATGCCAAATCCCTTTAATTTGCCCATATTGTAGCTTGGCAAAAATTGTCTTGCAACAACCGTTGCTTGTCCTATGGGGTCTTTGTTACTTTCTGCTGCATTTGTTGTTGCCAGTTCTTTGAGGTCTTTGTTGTTTGGTTTCTACTCCTTCCGTCACAAAAAAGAAAACGCACTGCAATTCTAAAGTTCAAATTTGTCTTACAAAATTACAAGCTTAGTAGGTCGTACAATGCATCAGGTTTATTTTCTGAAGACAATGTTTCCCTATGTGAAGACAATGCCCACATTAAAATTTTGGTGTGGGCACACTATGTCTAGCGGGTTGGAGTTTATTTCCTAGCCACGAATTTTGCTAACGTTGACTTATGTGTGTGTTTGTGCAAATGGACTGCATATAACAACGTACCAGCACATTATAGGGGGTATTCTGTATTTTTTGAGCTGCACTTGGTTTTAGAATTTTTTTTTTGGACTCAACTCTTTTATCCGATTTCTTCCCTTTTTTTGAGACAAATCTGATTTCTTTCCATAGCTGGCGGGTCAGCGAACCGTTTCGTAGACAGGAGCCAGGCACCGGACTTTCCAGAAGCAAACCGTGTCCCCAGAGCAAGAAGAGCCCAGAACTGCAAAATCCGATGAAAACAGAATACCGATAGCGCCGGCCGCCGGAGAACATGGTGCGTGAACTACCCGCCGCCGGGGCAGCCCGAGGAGCCCACCTCTCCGCCGTCGGTCGCGGGCCCCTCCTCGCGGCCCTCCTCGTGGCCGCTGCCTCCTTGCTCCCAGTTGCCGAGTCGTCCTGCCCGCGAGGTACCCCATCCCCCTTCATCCCCTTCTCCATTCCCCACTCCCGGATTTCTTGCATCTTCCAAAATTGCCGCTCGACCTTACCGTCCAAGTCCCAATATCACATTTTTTGTGGTGCGCATGTGTGGATTAGAAGTATCTCTAAATACAGTAACTGATTTGAGACAGTTCCTTGCGTATTCGAGACAGAACTGAGCATCTTTCTTTTGATACAGTTGTAGCAAATCTTTATTAGTGTACTGATGATGCTCTGATGTGTCCAGACAGTTCACTGGTGAGAGACATAAGCCGAATGCAGCAGAGCAACTATGGGAGGGAAGGATTCTCGCATATAACTGTCACCGGTGCGCTTGCTCACGGGATGAAGGAGGTGAGGAATAAACCCTAGGGCCATAGCATGTTCTACCCAACAATATTGGCATGAACAAGTATTCGGGTAGTGCAAACATTAATTGAATTCACTCATGTACCTGGATTCAAGATAATTCCTTGCTTCTATTCGAACTCTGGAATTAGACTATAATTTCAGCTCGTGCTGCTATGAGTTCAAAGGTCTTAGTCATGTGTAGATATGCTTGATGGCTGAGTCGCTGAGGGTTCATATTCGAATAATCTATGGACAGCGTGGATGCTGATATGATTCCTTCTTTCTTCGTCATGAAATGTTCTCCTGCAGGTCGAAGTGTGGCTTCAGACATTTGGTCCAGGTCAGAGGACCCCAATCCACAGGCATTCTTGTGAAGAGGTTTTCATTGTCCTCAAAGGGAAAGGCACGCTCTTGCTCGGGTCGAGCTCGCTGAAGTACCCAGGGCAGCCACAGGAAATTCCTGTCTTTCAGAATACCACATTTTCGATCCCTGTAAATGATCCACATCAGGTAAAAGAGAAGGGTTGCCATTTATATGCATTTTTAATCTGTCTGATACAGTGATACCTCGTGTCCTGATTTGCACAGCTCTGCTGATTGTGTGGTACTGTACCTTGGCTAGTTTCAAGATCATGTTGGACCATATTTTGGTGGGCTTGGTCTTTTTGTTAGTGTCTCCATCATATTTATCTTTCTTGCAGGTCTGGAATTCTGATGAACATGAAGATTTGCAAGTTCTTGTGACCATATCGCGCCCACCCGTCAAGATGTGAGCATATCTTACTTTAACATTGTGTTTCATTCAACTACATATGCTAAGTGATCCATGCATACAGATTACTTCAGAGTTCAGAGTAACCTGTGTCAAGTGTGATGCATATGTGTGATTTGAACCTTGTAGAGTATTCCTTATGTTTCCATATTGTTGAAGCCTACACCATATTACCATACGGTTAGAAATCCTCCTCAGAGCATTTTGGCCATGCCTGAGAAAAACATGATTGAATATACCGCAACATTGGAAATATATTTTATCCTTGTGTCTGAGAATCATCATTCCTAGTCCCCTACAGTTCTGCGTTCTCGCAATTACGGAACTATCAAGACTTAATGAATTTTTATTTCATTTAAACTAGTATAAGTCATCCTTGCCAAGATAGATGCTAAAGTTATAAGGAGATCTGGTGATGAGGGTAAAAAA
The DNA here is from genome assembly GCA_023333625.1 of Bothriochloa decipiens. Lineage (NCBI taxonomy): Eukaryota > Viridiplantae > Streptophyta > Magnoliopsida > Poales > Poaceae > Bothriochloa > Bothriochloa decipiens. Next base: position 16,520,128 of record CM041647.1, on the reverse strand, counting down.
AGCTGGTACAAGGGTCTATCCTGGATAGGAGAAAAAGCCTCATTTCTTTTCAAAAACTTCAGAAGATGCATGCAAATGTTAAATGTTGACCTTATCTAAAGAAATACATGCAAATATAAGAATACTGATGTAATGAACATTGAACTCTATTGCAAGATTGCTAGATACAACAACAATAACAACATAGCCTTTTGTCCCAAGCAAGTTGGGGTAGGCTAGAGATGAAACCCAAAAGAGACATGGAAACAAAGAACACATAAAAGGTACAAGAAAAAAGATTACGGTTCAGACACGTTAATTGCTAGTATTCAAGCGCTCCTATCCATAGCTAAATCTTTAGGGATATTCCACTCCTTAAGGTCTCTCTTAACCGACTCGTTCCAAGTCAGTTTAGGTCGACTTCTACCTCTCTTTACATTATCGACCCGCTTTAGAACCCTACTACGCACCGGTGCCTCAGGAGGCCTCCGTTGGACATGGCCAAACCATCTCAACCGGTGTTGAATCAATTTTTCCTCAATTGGTGCCACCCCAACCCTATCCCGAATATCGTCGTTCCGGACTCTATCCCTCCTTGTGTGCCCACAATACCATGGTAACATACGCATCTCTGCTACACTCAATTGCTGGATATGTCGTCTTTTTGTAGGCCAACATTCAGCACCATACAACATCGCCGGACGAATCGCTGTCCTATAAAACTTACCTTTTAACTTCTGAGGCACCCTTCTGTCACAGAGGACGCCTGAAGCTTGACGCCATTTCAACCAACCGGCTGAAATTCTATGCCTAACATCTTCATCAATGTCGCCATCCTTTTATAGCATGGATCCTAAATACCGAAAAGTATCCTTCTTGGCCACCACTTGCCCATCGAGGCTAACGTCTCCCTCCTCATTCCTAGTCGCGCTGAAATCGCACCTCATGTACTCGGTCTTGGTCCTACTAAGCCTAAACCCTTTCGACTCTAACGTGTGCCTCCATAGTTCTTACTTCCTATTAACCCCTGTCCTAGTCTCATCCACTAGCACCACATCATCAGCAAAGAGCATACACCAAGGGATATCACCTTGTATGTCCCTTGTGACCTCATCCATCACCAAAGCAAATAAATAAGGGCTCAATGCCGACCCTTGATGTAGTCCTATTTTAATTGAAAAGTCACTGGTATCGCCATCACATGTTCGGACACACGTCACCACATCCCTGTACATATCCTTGATGAGGGTGATGTACTTAGTTGGGACTTTGTGCTTTTTCAAGGCCCACCACTTGACATTTCTCGGTACTTTGTCATATGCCTTCTCGAGGACAATAAAGACCATGTGCAAGTCCTTCTTCTGCTCCCTATACCTCTCCATCAACTGTCGTAATAAGAAAATTGCCTCCATGGTCGACCTACCAGACATAAACCCAAATTGGTTTTGGGTCACACTTGTCACTCTTCTTAGGCGATACTCGATAACCCTCTCCCAGAGCTTCATCGTATGGCTCATTAACTTAATCCCACGATACTTAGTACAACTTTGAACATCTCTCTTGTTCTTGAAGATCGGTACTAATATACTTCTCCATTCTTCAGGCATCTTGTTTGACCGGAAAATGAGGTTAAAAAGCTTAGTTAGCCATACTATCGCTCTGGCACCTAAGCATCTCCACACCTTAATGGGGATACCGTCAGGGCCCATCGCTTTACCTCCCTTCATCCTCTTCAAAGCCTCCCCGATCTCTGCCTCCTGAAATCTCCTCACGAAACGTCTGTTGGTATCGTCAAATGAGTCATCCAACTCCAAGGTAGGACCCTCATTCTCCCCATTAAACAACTTGTCAAAGTACTCTCTCCACCTGTCCTTGATCTCCTTATCCCTCACCAAAAGTTGATCCGTCTCATCCTTGATGTATTTGATTTGGTTGATGTCCCTTGTCTTCCTCTCGCGGATTCTAGCCATCCTATAAATGTCCTTCTCCTCTTCCTTCGTGCCTAGTCGCTGATAAAGGTCATCGTACGCCTGACCTTGTGCTACACTCACCGCTCGTTTTGCAGCCATCTTCGCTATTTTATAGCCCTCAATGTTGGCTGCACTCTTGTCATGATGAAGGCGCTTGAACCACTCCTTCTTCTCCCTAATAGCCCTTTGCACCTCGTCATTCCACCACCAGGTGTCTTTCGCTTCCCGTTTGCCTCCCCTACTCACTCCAAACACATCCGAAGCCACCTTCCGAACACATGTTGCCATCTTTAGCCACATGTCATCTGCATCTTCTCCTTCTTTCCACGACCCCTCATCTAGCATCCTTTCCTTAAATGTTTGCGCTGCTTCCCCCCTAAGCTTCCACCATTTTGTTCTCGCAATCTTGGCCCGTTTGTCCCGGTGGACACGTACCCGAAAGCGAAAATCCGCCACCACAAGCTTGTGTTGAGGGACAACACACTCCCCAGGTAACACCTTACAATCTAAGCAAGCACGTCTATCCCCCCTCCTTGCAAGGATAAAGTCGATCTGACTCAGGTGTTGTCCGCTACGAAAGGTCACTAGATGGGATTCCCTCTTCTTAAAGACGATGTTCACTATCAATAAATCGTAGGCCAACGCGAAGTTCAAAACATCCTCCCCTCATGATTTCTACTACTATACCCGAAACCCCCATGCACCCGCTCGAAACCTACATTAGTCGCACCCACATGGCCGTTGAGGTCTCCTCTTATGAAGAGTTTCTCGCTGATAGGCACAGTACTAACCATGCTATCGAGATCTTTCCAAAACTGCCTCTTGGTGTTCTCGCAAAGACCTACCTGTGGGGCATAGGCACTGATCACATTCAGAGCCAAATCTCCAACTACCAACCGGACTAGATAATCCGGTCGTCTTGCCTCCGCACCTCAACTACTCCATCCTTAAGGCTCCTATCGATCAAGATGCCTACACCATTTCTACCCGATGTTGTCCCCGTGTACCAAAGTTTGTAGCCAGTATCCTCAACCTCCTTCGCCTTCTGGCCCTTCCATTTAGTCTCCTGAACGCATAGAATATTTACACGCCTCCTAATTGCTGTATCGACTAGCTCTCTTAACTTACCCGTTAGGGACCCTACATTCTTGCTACCTAGACAAATCCTAGTTGGCTCGGCTAGCTTCCTTACCCTTCGCACCCGTCGAGGGAAGTGCGAAGACCCTTGCTTATTTTTCACTACACCCGGGCGCAGATGTAGCGCGTCACAAAGGTTGCGACGACCCGACCCTTGCTCATTTATCATCGTACCTGGATCACGATACGACGCGCCACTAAGGGGATGACGACCCGGCCCTTGCCCATTTGACACTACACCCGGGTTCCGATGTAGCGCGTCGCTAAGAGGGTTACGCCTCAACGAATCTCTTGTGGGTTTCATATCCATGAGAGTGGCTGGTTTTGAAATGATGGCTAACCGAACCTAACACACCCTCCTCCTTTATCCGGGCTTGGGACCGGCTATGTTGAAACGACTCAAGAAAGTCTTCCAATCAACATATGATGAATTATTCAAAAATTGGCATTCTCAACATCTGATACATGGGTATCTGCAGTAATTTTGATTGTACAGTGAATAATTCATTGTGACTTAATAACACACGTATGAGCATGAATAGTTTTCTGAGATTCAGTGACATCTCCTGTTACAGATTTATATATGATGATTGGAGTATGCCTCATACAGCTGCGAAACTGAAATTCCCCTACTTCTGGGACGAGGACTGCCTGACAGCACCAAAAGATGAACTCTAGGTTAAGTGGTTCCTTCAATTTATCAGCTTATCCACGATCCTGATGGACCATGATTCACATCTGCAAGTTGTAATCCATTAGTGTACTTTCATGTGTAGTTTTGTGTTGTGATGACTCAAGGAAATACATTTTGATAATGTTTATAAAATTAAGCAGTTATGGAGTTGACCCACCGAGGTTTATATTCTTGATTTTTGAAGCAGTATTGATTGATTTAAACTTCCAGAGTTCTTTGCATATCCAACACAATTTAGTGTCATTCGTTTCATAAAAAATTTCTGCCCTTTATTATGATACTCCGTATCCTAGACTCATAACTAAAAAAGTCGACTTCAACTTCTTACTTCTCAAAGTGTTGAATACAACGGTTGGAGGCAAACTGTTGCTTCATAAATCACAATATGAGTTTTGAGTAATCATTCATTCTATGCATACTGTTGTATGAGTTCTATATAGTATATATGTCATAATCTAGCAAAACCTTTAATCAACATATATAGTAGGTTAATTTCTAATAGCTAAGTGAACTTGAAGTTCTTAAGTAATTCTCAATTTAAGTCATTAAGTGTTGTCACCCGCTGAATTTGATGTGGAGAAATTCCTGATTTGACACTAAAAACATTTTCCTTCCATATTTGACACCAAAACTTAGAATCTTCCCTATGTAACGCTCATTTCATCCTTGTTCCCTAATTAACACTACTGCAGTGACGGTAATTGTGTTAAGTCTAAGGCTAAAAGATCATCTTGTTCCTCCTGTGTGAGACGAGACAACATATACAGCAGTAGGAAGACGGTATGACTGAAAAAACACATAGGAGTGGCAACATGGTCTTTTTGTCTTGGACAGTGCCGTCCAAAAAGTGACGTTTCACTTGGAAATAAAAGATAAAATGAGTGACAGATAAGAAGATTTTAAGTTTTCGTATTAAACTAAATAGGGGACTTTCTCTTGACGTGACGTTCCATTTCTGTGCCATATAAGGACTGGCATCACTGAACTTTTATAATTAAACACTTGCAATAATATTTAAAATTTGATATTATATATTATAATTAAGCTGGTTGAATTTTTTTTCTTCAGGCGAAGCGATAGAAACTCGTCATCTGCGATCTGCCATGGACGTACTTCATCGAAACTGATTTTGTATATTGTCCTTGAGTTTGTAATTCGGGTAGCTGGTGCTCTAGCAAAGTAGTACGGTTCAGATTTAGTTAATATTGAACATGGATGGATCATGGCTTGTACTAAGTAATTGAGCGGCTATGTGCTAACGATTTAATGGAAGTGCTCTTATGGCATCACCAATGCAGGTATATACCTCAAATGATGACATAGTTTATATCAAAGTTGTAGATAATAATGTCATCTACAATTTTGCAGCTGAGAACTTTTTATTTAAGATCGTTTAGAGATTCAGATATTCATTCTAAGTAAACAGACTTGAAATTCTTCTTTCTGAAATTTTCAAACGTACTCAAATGGAGGAGACATGATGCATAGCAAAATTGCAGAGCTTGATAAGGTCTAAAATCTTTTAGTTGATTTTTTTTTTCATTTGAGATCATTTAACAACTCAAATATTTAATAAATATTATGTAGCTAAAAAATCGAGTACATGTGAGGCCCACATACCACATATGTGCCACATCAGTCAGAATCACCTTGAACTGTTTTTAGGTAGTAATTTATCCTTTATTTAGAGAGATCTCGAGAATTTTCAATAAAAATTGCCGATCAACCATTAAACGCGGCGCAGAACGCGATAAAAGCCTCCGGCGCATCCCAGCCGTCCGTACACCTTCCCCCATTTCAAACCCTCCCTACCCACCAACGGTCGCCTCCGAGGCTCTCGCACCCACCATAAAACCTTCACTGCCATGTGGTCCCGCACGCATCCTCTGGTCCACCCGTCAGTGGGTTGCTTTCGGCGCATAAATCCGCGGGCAAACCCCTATCATTTTCCAATCCATTCGCATCCACAAACAAACCCTACCCACTACCATCGCCGCCGCCGCCGCCGCTGCCATTCCCCATGGCCAAGAAGAAATCCACCGCCACCGCCGCCGCCGCAAATGGCAACGGCAGTCACGCCGCCACGGAGGAGTCGGCGGCGCCGCCGGCGAAGGCGGTCGCCGCGGAGGTCTTGCCGCCGGCCCCGGACGCGCAGGACCGCAAGGCGGAGCAGCTGAAGGCGCTCAACACGATGCTGCTCAAGGAGGCGACGGAGCGCCGGGGCCAGGTGGCGGCGCTGACGGCGCGCCTCGACGAGCTCTCCGCCGACTGGGCCGCGCTGGCGGCCGCCGAGCGCGCCGTGGCGCGGGCCGCGTTCGCCGCTCCCTTAAGCGCCGCCGCCGACGAGGTGGCCGCGCTGCGGGCGCGCCTCGCCGCCGTCCAGGAGTCGCTCCGGGGCGCGGAGTCGCGGACGGCGGCCGAGGCGGCGGCCAGGGGCGAGGCCGACGCGCGGGTCGAGGCGGCCGCCGGTGAGGTGGCGAGGTCGCTGGTGCTGATCCGTGAGAAGGAGGCGGAGGCGGCCGCCGTATCCAGGAATGTCTCGAGACTGGAGGCCCTGGTGGAGGACCTGGAGGGCAGGAACTCCGAGCTGTTTGGCGAGAAGGGTGAGTTGGCGGAGAAGTTGCAGGAGGCCAAGGAGGCGGTTCGGATGGTGTCTGGCGAGAAGGCGGAGGTGGAGAGGAGCCTGCAGGAGTTCAGGAAGGCGACTGAGTCTTATCGATTGGAGATGGAGGCCAAGGTGAAATCAAAGGTGGAGGAATTGGAGATTCTGAGTGCTAAGAAGGCAGTGCTGGAGTCAAGGCTGCACAATTTGGAGGCGGAGCTGGTTGCTGCCCTGTCGAAGACAGGGGAATTGGAGGCTGAGCTGTTGGCTAAGCAGAGGGAGTCTGATTTGGTCAAGGGAGAAAATGACAAGCTTCAGTTAGAAGTGTTAGAAGCCAAGAAGAAATACAGCTCGTCTGTTGCAGACATTGAAAGCCTGAGGGTTGAATTGAGCGCATTGGTCAAGGAGAAAGAGGCCGCTGCTAAGGCATTTCATGCTGAGAAGGCTGGGCTTATTAGTCAATTGGAGGATCTGAAGAAGGTGGTGGAGGAAATCCAGGCTGACAAGGTAGCAGCTAAGGGAGCAACTCGTGAGAAGGATGCTCATGCCAGTAAGCTGAGGGCTGAATTGGAGGACCTTCAGGCTTCCATGTCCCGGCTCCAAGTATCCTATGACTACCTTGACACCAAGCGCTCACGCCTACATGATGAGAAGAATTCAGTCGTCAAGGCTCTTGATGCTGAGAAGGCTGAAGCAGTGAAGCTGAGGTTGAAAATTGAGGAGCTGGAGAAATCCAGTGGTGAGAAGGATGGTGACATCAGGAAGCTGAAGGCAGCTTTGGATGAGAAGAAGGGGAAAATCGATACCCTGAGCAAGGAGATTGAGCTGCTGCAGCTCGCAGTGGCTGAGGCTCAGAAGAAGAAGGGTGGCATCTGGACATGGCTATATGCTGCAACCACAACAATGGTGGCTGCAATCTCTTTTATCTATGCCACCAGGTCCAACTGAAGGACTGCTCTCTTTCATTTCTCTTTCATTTTTGCTATGCTCTCTGTTCCTTATATCCACTTATCAACATGTAACTGGCAATGACTGTACTGTTGCATGATGTATCAGCTGGTATTATGGAATGAATCGAAACCATTTCCTTCATGCTGATGCTTGCCGTGTTCTTGTTGCTGGCTATTTGAATGTGTTTTGCCTGTAACATCCCATTGTGTTGCTGTTGCGGGACCTCATGACTGTTGGATGTTCTCACATCACACTGGTCAGGGGTGAATCAAATACTTGAGTTCTGGCAACTGGGATTGTACTGACATCTTGGTTTGCAGAATGCTTTAGTGTCAAGATTGCAAAGTAAGCTCTCTTTGTTTGGGTGTGGTATACCAGGCAATAGAACCACTTTTAGAATCCAGAGGTTATCAGCTGGCATTGCACGACCAACTGAAATTTGACTTTGCGAGCTTCTGTTTGCTGTGTTCTTGTTGCCGCCTATCTGGTATTCTGGTGTGGTTTTGTTGCCAATGAGATGCACGTCTCAGGGCTGGCTTAGTGCATTGGCAGCATTTGAAAATCGTTAACTTTGAGTCGAGTTGTTCTTGTTGGCATGCCGCCTGTAGGTACGGCCCAACATGACGCAGTACATCATTGGCGATAAACTGTCCAGGTGCTGAAATAAGCCTCAGGTGTACTCTGTCGTTAAGCTGAGCATGCAGGTAATGGTTGCACAGCATTGTGATTCGGAGGATGATTCAAGCAAAAGATAAAACATGATACCTGTGTCGAGATCAGAATTTCTGAAGTTCTCTGAATTGTCTTGTGATGATTGACGCCGTGAGAACGAACAGACGGTGGATTCGGCAGGTATATCCATTACAGATAGCGGACATGTTGTAAGCAGATTTGGACTACATGAGAACGAACAGAAACGATATTACGTTTACAGCACTAACAAAAAGGGAAAACCCATCTGCCCATGTTACAGCAGTTTAAGCTTGAAAAGTAGAAATTATCCAATTACAAATCAAGAAGCTCCAAATAATGCTTGTGCTTCCTGTGAATTGATCTTCCAACCCGCATCAACGTCAACCAATAGCACTATGCCTCGAAGTCCACGCCATAACTTTCAGAACTCTTGGTTCCATCTCTGATATCCTCCTATAATTCTGGAGTTTCTGATTTTCTCTTCAGCAGGAGGCCGTTCCACTGTGCCAGGCTTGCTAAAACCCATGGGAGATAAGGGGTGGGCGCACAACCGGTTGTGGATGTGATTTTTCACTGTTGGCAAGACAGGAGGAAGGTGCCAACAGCCCCTCCAACTTGACAGCTACATTGACTCCGTGTGGAGTTTTTTCACCATTAGAATGGTTTTCTTCAACAGCACCAGCATATTATTTCTCCATCCTTCTCTAGGAAAGCACATGCCATTTTTGGATTCCATAGCCCAAATGAACTGCTGAACTAACCATACTAGCCACACGCAAACTTTTCATTACTCAGCCAACAGTTTTCAATTGATTCCAAATTACTACCTGGACTAACACTGACCATATAAGAAAACAATAAACCGAATTTTCCGAGTTACCACAGAATCAAATAATATTTGTCGCTTGGATTCCCTCTCACAATATGTGCATTTTCTGCACTAAGCAGTTTAGTTCTTTATGAAAATTATTACTACACACTCAGAATGACAGAGCTCAAAAATTTGACATACATATTAGCACTAGAATTTACTGCTCATGTTTCTGATGAATTTTCTTAATCATGAGAATGAACGGGAAAAAAAAACATTAGACAGGTACACAGAATTTTCGTATTTCAATCACCGAAGGACAAAAGCCAGCATTAACATTCTACAAAGCAGAGGATATTTTCATTTCAAAACGATGCGACATTCAGAATAACATAACATTCAGGTACCTGTACGGCTGTACCTTCCTGGTCATGCTAGCAGATGACGGCATAAATTTGCTTAACATAGTATAGCATCAGATATTAAGCTAAAACAGCACATGAGTCTCTCACTCTCTCTGGTTGCAAGCATAACAACTGACGTGACGGCCTAAACAAAGAAACATTGGGATCCTCTGTCTCCAGCACTGGCATTGGAATGCCACCAAGAAGCAAGTACTCTCTCCGTCCCAAACTATAGTTCGTTTGACTTTTTTGACCATAAGTTTAACCACTCGTCTTATTTAAAATTTATACAAATATATTTAAATTTAAGTCATTATTGAAGAACTTTTGTTAATAAAGCAAACCACAACAAAAAAAAAGTAATATTCTGTATAAATTTTTGAATAAAATGAGTGATCGGTTAAAAAAGTCAAATGAATTATAATTTAGAACGGATTTAGTAGATTCCGGTGCGCATTACAGAAACATTCAAGCTGACAGAACATCCAAGTCCACTATTCGTCATGCTAGGATGCTAGCTGAGTGATGATCACATGATTTTGTCAGCCGAACACGTACAGAGATTGACCCTAAACAGCAAAGCTTTTTTTTT
>CM041647.1:16452559-16480295 GCA_023333625.1 Bothriochloa decipiens | reverse complement strand
AGGTGTTTGGGGATGCACTTGAAGTTGCCTAGGCTCACCTTCACGTAGGGGTCTATCATGCCGGTGATATCCATGTTGGGGTGGTCGCACGCCTTCACCAAGCTCACATACTGATATATCATCCGCTCAACCATGGTGTACATGGACGCGACAACGGCTGTAGTATCGTGCAGGCCCATCTTGGCCCCTGGGAGTGGCTTTCCTCGACCAAACCAAAGGCGGAGTCGAGCAAGGTTACGGCGAAGGCAGCTGGTCTAGGCATGGTGACTGTCTACGGGTATCGAGCAGGAAGAGTGGGCGCAAGCTAGCTCAAACGGAGCGTAAGAGCGTTGTGGAACTGCTGGCAAGAGCAAGCGGGCGACGATGGAGCGACGGCGGCGAATTTGAGCGGCGGAGGAAGGTCGACGGCGATGGTGGCCGAGAAGAAGAAGAAGCAAAACGGCGTCCAACTTGCTCTATTTATAGCGCAACGGCGAGGCAGGGGCGGCCGACACGTCCACGGCGAAGCTTCGCGCGTGAGGGGGCGAGCTGGCGGTGGCAGCGGGTCAGAATGGCGCCGACGGCCACGGCGACGCCATGAACAGGGGAAGCATTGAAGACGATGACGTCAGCATGACTGTAGCAGATGATGTCATTTTGAAACTTTGCAAATTACTCCAGAAATTACATAGAAACTTGAAAATATCCCAAAATATCATTTACATTATTTTTCAAGAGATATATTTTTCATTTAACAAGCATTTTCAAATTTTGCTTAATTTTTGAAATATGAATTCAAATTCAAAAAGGAAATAAAACCCTAGAAACAAATATTTGAAATTACTTTTGATTTTTAAAATAAACTTGAAAATCTTCAAAACTATGGAATGTTCAAATTTTAAACCAAACATTTTTTAAATATAAAGTTTTCTCAAAATATGCATAAATTTTAAAATATGGATTTAAAATCAAAAGAGGACAAGTGTTGGAAAACTGTATTTTCAAATTCATTTAAAATTATTTATTATAACTTGAAAAACTTTAAATACCACTATTGTAGGTCTCAACAAGATCTACAAAAGTGCTTTTTGAACTAACTTGAAATTATTTTTTAATTTTAAAATATAGAAGAGGGGATAAAACAAGCTTTTGAAATAAAGGGTTTTTGAAACCGAATTTAAACTCGATTTGGTTTCTAAATTAATTGGTGATTAATTTGTGATCACAAACATCATCCAAGGATATTTTTAGGTCAATGACCCAATGACACCCTTGGTTGACCAAGTTGACTTTTGAAAATTATTTTATAGCTTTCCAACTTGAATTTAAATTTGAATTGCAAGACTTGAGAGCAAGCTTTGGAATTCAAATTCATCTTCAAATATGAAAATCATTTTTAAGGGTTGTACTTAGATTTATACACTATGCTTGACACTAGTGTAAACACAGTTTACACCTCAAGTACATAGAATATAAACTAAGTATTTGAGATGATATTCGAAATTAGGGTTTTATGATTTCATGTGACACAACAGTTTAGAAACACAAGCAACTTATAAAATATAAACTTATTTTAGTTGATACATATCAAGGTTGACCTAACATAAACATCAAGCAAAGCACAAGGTAACAAGATAAATTTTAGGTTGTTTTATAAACTTGCAGAAATACATAAAATGACAAGGAACTTTAAAACTAACCCTAAGCATCATTATTTCATGTATAAAACTAAGCATCACATAAAAGATATTATCAGAACATGAATGCATTTATACCATGATGCTCGATGATTATGTCTGATAAAGCACATGATTAAGATTTTAATTTGTCATTAACATCTAGGATGTTACAACATGCATATAAGATTAAATGTTATTAAGGTGAATAGAACAAGGGTGATTGTGTGCTATAATTGCCTTGCTTAAAGGTTTTCTGCTGGTCCGGGCAGTGAAAGTATTGCTCCTAATCATTGTAGTATTGCTTATTGTCTATACTCGATTATACATCAACATACAAGCATGCATAGGCAATCATGCATGAAGTAAACAAGAATTATGATTAGAACAATGCACCAATAGTGGAAAAAGAAGTTTAAAAGTATGTAAAACTATTCTACATATCGCTACAAACACATAGGTGTGAATTGCACCCAAATCAAATTTAAAATGGAAGAGAGATGATGATTAAGGACTCTGGATGGCTATACCATAATTAATGTGAACTATTTCTGAATTATATGAAATAAAATCTGATTTTAAAATGGAGATGTGCATGACACGGGGCGATCGAACCCGGCATAGTCACGCTGACCAATCCCCATGGGAAGCTCCCTGTCAGCAGCAAACAGCGCGTGGAGGTCAACTACTGCTGACAGGTCAGTGCCACCTCCCTCTCTGCCGGATAGCCTGCTCCTGCATTATTGGATGACGTCAAAGGTTGGGGGTTCAAGAGAAGAGATGAAGATGCCAAACCCAACGGGCAGAACTCGTTAGGTTGTGTCAAGCCAATCCCTAAACTTGTTGCGTTGTGTCAAGACGGCGTCCATGAGGTCAACAGCTGATTGGGCCTAAACAACACATAAACATAGATTATGGGCTGATGAAATGGTCGTTTTGAGAGAGCTTGACATAGCCCAACAAATATAGAAGCCGGACATGTGTGTTGTACTATTACTATAATGAAATGATGTGAGTATCTGTATATATGTTATGACCTTCGCTACATGTTGTTCATAGCCAATCATTACTATTAACGGTTAGTGAAACATTCACAATTAGCACAGAACTAAATAGTTCTAGTTTGTCTTTGAAATAGAAGCAACCACATTTAGGAAAATAAGGGTTTGTCTACTCCTCACGCGAGTGACAGGGCAGCAAGCGTCATCACTCGATTTTCTCTCCCTCGAAAACACTGTTCATCTTCCACCTCCTGCCCCCGCCGCAGCCCCGCCGCGGGGTCTAGGGGTGGTGACCCCTAGACCCTGCGATGGCCGCCCGCTTCCGGGGGGGGGCCCCCCGCCCGGCCCCCCGGGGGGGGGCCGGGGGGGGGGCCCCCCCCCCCCCGGGGTGGCCCCCCCCCCCCCCCCCCCCCCCCCCCCCGCTTCTCCGGCGAGACTTCTCCGCCCTAGCCTAGCCCGGCTGCCGTCCCCTGTCGCCAAAGCAACCTAAGCCGCCCGCCTGCATCCCCACCGCCTGACTTCCCTTCCTGCCCCCGGCCGACCGGACAATCTATGCTCCACTGGAGTTGGAGAAGAAGGGGTGAGCTCACCAGAGTTGGAGGAGAAAGCAGCAGGAGAAAAATCGAGTGAGCAATTTCATCCGGTCACTCGAGTGACCTTTAGATTAACCAAAAAATAATTGTGTTATTATGACTCTATTCTACCATGCAATAGGTTTTTTGAACTTACCATACAGATCGGTGTGTGTTGCCCTTTGTTGTGGGTACACAAATTTTTGCCTTATTGCCCATACTTTGTCTAAATACTGCTCAAACGAATCATCCAACTCCTCAAAACAATAAGGTCAATGCCTACAATGACGTGCTATTTAGTCACATCAACTTAGGCTATCGATCCCTCCTTTTGCACTGCTATATTATCCTGCACAACCAAGCAAAGCCCTATTGATTCCAATGTCATAGTAATAATCAACACCACAACATTAAAGACTGATCAAACGCTTCATCAAGCTGTCCTATCTCTAGATTTTTTTTTTATACCAACATGATTAAAAGTCCAAGTTATTTTTTTATGCCAACACAAATATCAAACAAATTATCAATTTATAACTTGCATCTTTTCCCTACCAGATAGCAGCAAGAAATGTTTGGTAATAGAAGTGTAGGAACTTATAAAATGTTGTTAATAAAATAGTCAGCCTGTAGCACTGATCTTGATTTTTGTAAACCAACAACATATTATTTTTGTAAATTAAATAGACTGATCTGTCACAAATTGTTCAAAGTAACGCAGTATACCAATAGTCAGCAATTCAGCATGTTCTGCTTCTGATACTGTCGGATTGCTAGAGTAGATTAATTTATTTGTTTAGCAACCTACAACTCAAAGGGAATAGAGTGGCTAAATATTTGACATAGCAAATTGATTGACGGGTACCAAAAAAATGATTGACAGGTACCAAAAAAATAAAAACATCTTCTAAAATAGTCATCACCGAATCCCCTTCAGATTCAGGTAATGTAGCTTTCAGATCTCTTCAATGATATGCCCCAAAACTAATCAGTTGTGCCTATGCTACTTCTAAATTTTATTGTAGCATTTATTGAATTAAAAATAGTGTACTATTTTTGGGTAAAGAAAGAATTGCAAAGACTGAACAGTTATGAAAGTATGAAACATGACTTTAAGTCAACTGTTGTCCCAGTTTAGAGATCAAAGACAAACAAAGCAGTGAAGTCCACAAGAACAAGTGCAGAGTAATCTATCCGAAAGAGTGTCAGCATTTTGAAGCTAACTTTCCAGATTCATAAGTGTTCCTGAACCAGCTAACCCATCTTAGGACAATCATTGAGACAAGCATGTCCTCTCACAATCAATTGATTTCTGAGATGACTGAGAATCACTCTAATACACATAACAGAAACAATGGACACTTCTTGAAATGTCCTACTGAAAACTTGATGCATCAGACTGGTGTTGATATTTGATAATGGTAGATTGGTAGTGTTGGGTGGAGTAATCACACACATGTAAGGTGAAGTCAATATGCTGGTTGCAATTATATTTTATTCTAATCCCTATATTTACAATTCGAAGGGGTATTTATAAGGGCCCCCAGACCTCGCGATTACATGAAAATTACAAATATCACTGAAAACATCTCTCACAATCAGCCAAGAAATCTATCGACGAAGTGGTGGAACACACTTCATCTTTCAACCACACCCTTCTCGGATGACTTTAGTCTTCACGTGATTATCTCGGCCTGGCGAAAGGTCATGATCACTTCTCCTAGCGAAGTTGGAATGTTGACTTCGCTAGCTGTCGCGCGAAGTCGAAATTGGAATGTTGTCTTTGCTGATTGTTGAGCGAAGCCAAGTTCCAGTAGAAGCCGCTTTCGAACCCATAACTTGAAGAAGTGAAGATCGAGACGCAAAGCCTAAAGAGAATCAAACGAAGTCATTAAATCACCTTCGCTATGTTTATCTCATGATACTCGATCAGACACCTATATTGTACTCCAAAGTTTGGACGAGGGATTTTCATGTCAAAGTTGTTCCCCAACAGCAGCCCCTCACAGGCGAAGGCCTACTCCAAAGGTCTAAAACTCGCGAAGTTTGAATAAACTTTGCTTGGTAAATGTCGTCTAAACTTTGGAGTTGGCCGTTGTTCATATTATTTTTAAAAATGCAATGGCTAGTTTGACCATTTAGGTGACAGCTATTATCTTTGACTAGAAGTGCCTATAAATAGCGATGCCCCCCCGAGGCTTTCATCTTCGAAAGAGTAGAAACGCTGGCAAAATTTTTCTTCGATTGAAGAATTTGAGATAGTTTTCCACTTTCACAGTTTTCTGGGCGACTAGTGTTTTGGGCTTGTTTTCCTCTGACTGCGTTAGCAGAGTTTGTTTGATGACTTTGTTCGAGATGTCTTCTGAGGATTTGCAAGATCAGATTCGGTCCCAGGAGAGTGACAGAGTTGATGAAGATAAGTCTCATCCGGATTCAGATGATGAAAACTTAGAAAATGTTGATGCTTCGGTTGAGGATTTAGTTAGGGATGACGAGGGTTATACGTTGACCTTTGGCAGAAGTCTGTTTGATAAGAGCTACCTTGATGAAATGGTAAGGCTGCGAGTTATTGATCGTGAACTCGTTAGAATTCCCAATGCTAATGAAACTAACCCTCGACCTCATCCTGATGAGTGTATTGTTTATCATGACCTTTTTACTGCTGGGCTTCGGTTTCCATGCTGAGATTTCCTTGAAGATGTGTTAAAGGCCTTCAACATACAGATGCATCATTTGACACCTAACGGAGTGGTTAGGTTGTCACAATTCATTTGGGCTGTGAGATCTTTAGAAGCCAATGACAACATTGTTGCTTTTTGTGAGCTGTTTGAGATGCACACTCAGTATAAGACATATGCTTGATGGGCGCTTGATTACTAAGCATTTTGCTTGCTGCAGTTTTAAGAAAGCTCATAATGCTGCTCAGATCTCTCCTGCCACAAGAACAAGTGGAGAGTTGGTGATGGGTCTATGTACTGGTTTTATCATAAGGTGTCAATGGTTGAGGAAAGGGATTCTGTTACAAAGAGGATGCTGAAAAAAGTATCCTTTGGCTGTGAAAATGGTTATTGAAAGATTTGTGTGTACTCCTTCCTTTCCTCCTACTATGATTTCTAAGACTGCAATAAAGGCTTTCAAGGCAACAGCTTCGCTGTAATGTGCCCGTGATATCGTTGAAGAGTATGCTGCAGCTAGAATTTGTCCATTGAAGAAAGGGTGGACTTTCTTGCGCTTCTATCCTAAGCAAATTTGTGGCATCAACTACAAGTTTCCTGACAATGATTTTTGTCGCCCGAGGGCATTTGCTTCGGATGAAGAATTTGTGAAGTCTGTCGAAAATAGGGCAGATGATTTACTTGGTAAATATGTGAAGAGCGAGAAGGATAATATAGATAAAATTATTGGTTTGGAGTATAAGCACTTGAATAGGGTTTTTGAGGTTGCTAAGGTTGAATATCATGAGAGACCTCCTCCTGCTTATAGTTGTCAAAAGAAACAAGGCCGGAAGAGGGAGACTGCTGCTCAGGCGAAAGGGAAGCGTAAGGCTGCTGAAGGTGCAACCAAGGTTGTTGCGAAGAAGGTCAAGAAGAATAACAGTCCTGCTATTCTACTTGATAGCGAAGAACATGATGCTATCCTTGATCAGACTTTGGATATTGAAGGGAATATTGATTCTGATGTCGGTGCTGGTGGCAGAGGTGATGTTGTGGTTGTTAGAGGTGGTGGTGATGGTGATGATGTTGGTTTTCCTGTCTCTCAAGATGTTGAGGATGAGGTGAGAAAAATTTGTATGACTTTCTCTTCTAGTGGTTTGGCTCCACTATTACTTACTTCACTTAACGAAAACTTACAGAATTTGCAAGCTCGTGGTGCTTCTGCCGGTAGTCCTAGCGAAGTTGGTGTGGGAGTTAGCTTGGTCTCTGAGAGAGAGACTCAAGTTAGGGATTCTCAGAAAGCTGCTGGGTTGACTTCGCCGAAATTTGGCTCTGAGGTTCCTGTTGTTGAATCTCATGATGAAAAAGTTGATGCTAGGAAGACTACTTCTCTTGATCTTGAGGAGAGTGATGATAAAGTTGAGGTTGGCGAAGTTGGCGTTCCGGAAGTGGCGAAGTTGAGGTTCCGGAAGTGGCAACAGTTGAGGTTGGCGAAGTTGGCATTCCGGAAGTGGCGAAAAAACTGGTGGCTCTAGAGTTTATTCTCTTGATCTTGAGGAGAGTGATGATAAAGTTTTTGATGATGTGGTTGATGAAGAAAGGTTGATGCGCTTGTCGAGCTCTACTATTCATGTTGAGACTAGTCAGAAGGTTGATTGCAGTTTGGGAGAGCGCGTTTCTACAGGTGAGTATTGTGCCCTCGTGTTTCCTTTTTACTTGAATTGTCTTCTTTTGCTAATTGTTGATTTCTATTTTTGTAGAAACTATGTTTCCTCATGCACCATCTTCTCCCTAGAAGAATGTTGATTTTGGCAAGATGAAGAATGTTCAGCAAGATCCTGCAACTCCTGTTGCCCCTGCTGTTGACGGAGGGGAAGTTTCTGATGCGCTAAAGCGAGGCTTGGAGTTTTTTCAGGAGAAAGGTTTGGGTCTTGACTACTTCAAGTTTATAGGAATTGGGTCTAATAACTTCGGATGATGCCTCATACTTCTGAGGTTCAATTGGCAAAGTGTATAGACGAGGCTTTTATAGTCCCTGATACAGAACTTGAGATATCGAAGAAGCCTTTGCTCGAAGTTGCTGATGCTGGCTTGTCTATGATGTACAAGGGTTCTATCTTGATGAGAGGGTTGCGAATGGGTTTGGTGGAGAAAGAGAAAAATTTTTCTCTTCGTGAACGTGACTATCAAGTTGAAATTGAAAATCTAAAGAAGCAGCTTGCCGAGAAAGAAAAGGAAAGAGCTGATGCTGTAGATGCTCACAATGTTTTGGAGGGAAAACTTGTCAGTGCTCTTACTCGAGTTGAAGAAAGAGAGGATGATATCAAGAAGATTATGGAGGATAAAGAAAAGTTAAAGGAAGGCATGAGGCGTATTGAGAAAAAATTGCAGGAATAGGACAAGTCCTTCTTCGACAATTGCAACCAGATTTGGGAGCTTTGTTTTGAATGCTATGACAAGTTCGGAGCCTGCCCTGAGGAAAAATGTTGGGAGCTTAGTGATTGTGATAGCTTCTTCAGTTGGCTTTGTCGTCAATACAAAGATTTATCCCGAGTTACCGAGACCACAGTTGACATTGGGGTTTATTATTCTGCTCGTGCTTTGTTTCATTTGATGAAACAAAGCTAGGATCCTTTGTTTGCACAACTCTGTGATGCCAACTACAAGTTTCCTTCTGTGGGTGAACTGACCAACGTGACGAAGGCGACACAAGTATTGTGCAACAAATATTTTGAGCAGTATTGGAGGTCAGGTGGTCGGGCTCATTGCTTTGATAAAGCTAGAGAGAAATTACGAAGGGTAAATTTTACATTTAATTGTTTTTTGTTTTCTGTTGTGTTTCATATCTAACTTTTGTCTCCTTTTTTAACGTTAGCAAATTGCAAAGGAGGCGGAGGCTGCTCAGAGGGAGGCGGAGGAAGCCGCGAAGAGGGAGGCCGATGCTAGAGGTCAAGGCGGTGCCGGATCTAGCAATGTTAGTGGCGGCTATCCTTAGGCTCTAGTTGTTTTTCTTTTGTGAGATGAGAGGGTCTTAAGATACAATGGTTCTAAGTTATTAACCTTGTAATATATGCTTTGAAGTTGTTTGACTATTTGTCCATCCTGCGCAGGTTCCTCATGCTGAGCCTGTGCAGGATGTCGAAGATATCGTTCCGTTGTTAATGTGTAAAGATGACTTTATTTTTGAGCCTGCCGAGTTTTATGATTTTCGTACGAAGTGTGCTGGCTGTGATGTAGATGATTTTCTTGCTTGTAAGTTTCGCTTCCTTTTTTTGAACTTGAATTTTTTGAGAATTCTATCTTACAAATATTTTATAGATGCGAATGAACGATACCGTAGTGTCAGACCTCCCAATTGTCGAGTTTTTGATTTCACGAACTTCGCACACATAAAAATTTGACGTTTAACATTTACTCTTTTTTGACGTTGGACTTTTGCTTTCTAACTTCTTTTATAGTCATCTGAATCAAGTACTTTGCCGACTAATGTTTTTGATGACTATTTACGCCGTGAAGCGGACGAAATTATTAACGAAGTTGTGAGCGACATACTTGGTGATGCTGCCAAAGTAGTTAGTTCTCAAGATGACTAATTTTGTAAACACATTTTTGTAATTGGATAAGTTGTATTGTGGACATCTTTTTGTATTGCGAAGTTTGTGAGTTTTCCTTCGCTTGTATGAACGGGTACAAAATAAATACTTTGAGTTATATTGCTTGTATTTTTGGGAATTCCTTCTTTTCGTTCGGAATGGACGTATGCACTTTGCTCAGAGACATTTAGATAAATGGAGTTGAGAAATTTGCCTTCTTTTTCGTTCGAAGTGGACGCGTGTGCTTCGAAAAATTTGCCTTAGAAAATTTTAAAACACCGTTCCTTCTTTTTTGAGCGAAGTGGACGCATATGCTTCGCTTGGAGGCTTGAAGCATTTTCACCTTAGTGAAATGAAGTCAAAAAAATTGCCTTAGCAAATTTTAGAACGCTGTCCCTTGTTTTTCGTGCGAAGTGGACGTGTATGGTTCCTTAAAAGCTGAAAACATTTTCACCTTAGTGAAAAGAAGTCAAAAATTTTGCCTTAGCAAATCTTGAGACACCGTCCCTTCTTTTTTGTGCGAAGTGGATTCGTACGCTTTGCTTGGAAGCTAAAAACATTTTCACTCTAGTGAAAAAAAGTTTAGAATTTTCCTTAGCAAATTTTGAGATGTCGTCCCTTTTTTTTTGTGCGAAGTGGACGCGTACGCTTTCTTAGAAGCTGAAAACATTTTTACCTTTGTGAAAAAAGTTAAAAAATTTGCCTTAGCAAATTTTGAGATGTCGTCCCTTCTTTTTTGTGTGAAGTGGACGCGTACGCTTCCTTAGAAGCTAAAAATATTTTCACCTTAGTGAAAAGAAGTCAAAAATTTTATTTTAGCAAATTTTGAGATGATGTCCCTTCTTTTTTGTGCGAAGTGGACGCGTACGCTTCGCTTGGAAGCTAAAAACATTTTTACTTTAGTGAAAAGAATTCAAAAAATTTGCCTTAACAAATTTTGAGACGCTGTCCCTTCTTTTTTGTGCGAAGTGGATGCGTACGCTTCGCTTGAAAGCTGAAAACATTTTCACCTTAGTGAAAAGAAGTCAAAAAATTTGCCTTAGCAAATTTGAGATGCCGTCCCTTCTTTTTGTACAAAGTGGACGCGTACGCTTCCTTAGAAGCTGAAAACATTTTCACCTTAGTAAAAAGAAGTCGAAAAATTTTCTTTAGCAAATTTTGAGATGCCGTCCCGTCTTTTTTGTGTGAAGTGGACGCGTACGCTTCCTTAGAAGCAGAAAATATTTTCACCTTAGTGAAAAGAAGTCAAAAAATTTGCTTTAGCAAGTTTTGAATTGGATAAGTTAGTATTTCTTAGATTTAATAAAATATTGATGCTAACTTAGTTTTGCAAAATTTGTGCCAATATGGGAGTATATATTGGATATACTCTTCGGCATTTTATACTTTTAGTTGTGAAATGTAGAGACGTATCTTTAGGGAAACTACTTTCTTATTTATATTTCATGAGGTTTACAAAGAGACTGCCTCATTAAAAAACCACTCACCCTGTGAAGGGTTTCCCCTGAGTGAAAAAAGAGTGCAGCTCAGTTATGCTTTTAGAAATGTAAACTTGCTTATAAAGAGAATTACTACTTCTACTTCTGCTGAAAAGTAGGCTAATCTTGTAATCTTGCTTATGGATAATACTTGCAGTGTGCTTTTATATTCTAAGTGTGACTGAGTTCCTCACCTTTCAGATTTGCTAGATGATACGCACCTTCTTTGTTTGTTCTTGTGATGATGAAAGGACCTTCCCACTGTTGTTGGAATTTTCCCACTTTGTCTTCATCTCTTTTTCTTTTTAGGATAAAATCTCTTGCTGCTAACTCTCTTGGCTTGACTTTTTTGTTGTACCACTTCTATGTTTTATGTTGGTACTCATTGATATTCTCAAGTGCTTTATTTCTTTCTTCTTTGAGTAAATTTTTGCTTGTTACTTGATCCTCTTCTGTGATCATTAGAATGTTTGTTCCTGGGCCTTCATATTTTATTTCTTCGGGGGTCATTGCTTCATCTCCGTAGAGTATCTTGAATGGAGAAAAATCTGTTGGCCTTGGCTTCGATGTGTTGTGAGACCAGATTACTCTTGGTAATTCGTCGACCCATTTTCCTTTTTTTAGATCTGTTAAGCACTTTGAAATTCCTGTGCAAATTATTTCATTTGCTCTTTCGACTGCTCCGTTAGACTGTGGGTGCCTTACAGATGCGAAATAGAGTTTGATTCCCATTGAGAGGCAGTATTCTCTGAAGTCTTTGCTATCAAATTGGGTTCCATTATCTACTGTGATGTGCCTTGGAACTCCAAATCTGCATATGATGTTTTGCCATAGGAATTTTTTCATTGCATGAGAAGACATGTTTGTGATTGGCTTCGCCTCAATCCACTTGGTGAAGTATTCAGCTATAACTATTGTGTATTGGTAGTTGCCTTGAGCCAGAGGTAACTTTCCAAATATGTCGATTCCCCATCTTGCCAGTGGCCAAGTTGGTTCAATTGGTTGTAAGTTTATTCCTGGTGCATTGACTTTACTTCCTGCCATTTCACAATTGTGACAAGTCTGAATGATTTCTTTGCTGTCACTTTGGGCAGTTGGCCAGAAAACCCTTGTCTGAAGGCTTTTTCGACTATCGATCTAGCCCCAGCGTGACATCCATAGATTCCTTCATGTATTTCTTTCAACAAGTTTTTCTCATCTTCTCTTGAGATGCACTTTAGTAGTGGTTGGCAAACTCCTTCCTTGTATAGTTCTTCGTTGATGATTTTGTAACTTCTGGTCTTTTGCTTCATTCTTATTTCATCAACCTCATTTTCTGGCTCGTAAAATCCTTTGAGAAATGCCATGATTGGAGCTCTCCAGTCTTTGCTTTCTATGATGTGTACTTCTTTCAGTTGTTCGACTTTTGTTTTTGTTGAGGCTTCGGTGATAGTTTAGAAGAATACTTCTGGTGGTAACTCTAACTTTTGGGCGGCGGCTTTTGCAATTTTGTCTGCATCTGTGTTATCATTTCTTGAGATACTTTTTACTGTGAATTCAGCGAAGTGTTTTTCTTGATCCCTTAATAGTTGAAGATACTTTGCTAGCTCTGGATCTTTTACTTTGTAATTTTTCTCTATATGCCCAGCCATAACTTGAGAATCTGTCTTGATCATTAGCTTTTGGATTCCCATTGCTCTTGCTTTGCGAAGTCCCAACAATACTGCCTCATATTCTGCAATGTTGTTGGTGCATTGAAAGTCTAGTATTGCTACGTATTTGAGTTTGATTCCAGAAGGTGAGGTTATGATTGCTGTTGTTCCTGCGCCGGCGAAGCCCCAAGCGCTGTCATAATAGATTATCCATTCTGGTTGCTCCATTCTTTCTTGATTGTACTTTGAAGGTGTCCAATCTACTATGAAGTCAGCCAATACTTGAGATTTGATTGCTGTTCTTTTCTCAAATTTGATGAAGTATTGGAATAATTCTGCAGCCCATTTTCCTAATCTCCCAGAGGACTTGCAGGCTTGTAGCACTTCTTTGAGGGGTTGATTTATTGGCACTCTTATTTTGTGTGCTTGAAAGTAGTGTTTTAGCTTTCTGGATGCCAAAAGTACTACATACGTAATTTTTTTGATTTCTGAATAGAAAATTTTTGATCCAGACAGAGCTTCAAATGCAAAGTATACTAGAACTTGTCTTGTTGAGTTCTCATTTTCTTCTTCTTGTATCAGTACTGCACTAACTGTACTTTCGTTTGCTGACATATAATAGCAAATCTGTCATTGGATTAGGTGTTGCCAAAGTTATGGGATTGGATAGATGCTTTTTTATTTCTTCAAAAGCTTCTTGTTATGCTGGACCCCAGCTGAATTTTTCCTTTTTCCCTTTTAGTGATTGAAATATTGCGAGGCTTCGCTCAGCTAATTTGGATATAAATCTGTTCAGCGAAGCTAATCTTTCTATCAGCTTTTGGATGTCCTTAATATTTCTTGGCACTTGCATATTCAGTATTGCCTTCACCTTCTCTGGGTTCAGGTCAATTCCTTTTGCGGATACGATGCACCCCAAAATTGTGCCTGTTTGAACTCCAAATGTGCATTTTTCTGGGTTCAACTTTAGATTTGCTTTTCTGAGGTTTGAGAAGGTTTCTTGTAAGCTTTTGACATAGTCTTCTCTTTTCTTGCTTTTAACTACCAAGTCATCGACATACGCAAGCAGATTTCTTGGTATTTGATCTTTGAGGACTGTAGATGTTATTCTGATGGAAGTTGTTCCTGCATTGCGAAGCCCCTCGGCCATTCTTTGGAAACAGTAAGTTCCGAATGGTGTAGTGAAACTTGTGTATTCTTCATCTTCTTTTTTCATCCAAATCTGATGATAGCCTGAATAGCAGTCGAGGAAGCTGAGCATTCCACTTTCTGCTACCTGATCTACTAAAGTGTCTATTCTTGGTAATAGAAAGTTGTCTTTTGGGCACGCTTTGTTGAGATATGTGAAGTCTATGCACATTCTTCACTTTTTGTTTTTCTTTTGCACCAAGACTATGTTTGCAAGCCAAGTTGTGAACTAGACTTCTCTTATGAATTTTGCATCTAACAATCTTTAGATTTCAGCTTTTGTAGCTTGTGTTCTGTCTTCCAACAACTTTCTGAGTTTTTGCTTTTTCGGCCTGAAGTTTGGGTCGATGTTTAACTTGTGTTCTATGACATCCCTGCTTACTCCTCCTAAATCTTGTGCGGACCAGGCGAAGATATCCTTGTTACTTCACAGGGCTTGTATTATCTTTTCTTCTTCTTCTTTTGATAGATTTGTGCCGATGATAACTTGTATTTCTGGCACCATTGGGTCGATTGGTACTTTCTTTGTGTCTTCGCAAGGCTTCGCTTTTTCGTGTGTCTGCGCATTTTTAGTTTCAAGCTCATCATCTTCTTCTTCTTGTATCACGTGGATATTTTTGAAAGCTGGGCTTGCATCTCTTTCTATGTTTCTTGCCTCTGTTTGATCACCGAATACGGTTATGATGCCATTAACTGCTGGCATCTTCATGCACAAGTATGGGTAGCTTACTATGGCTTCAAAGGCATTTAAGCTTTCTCTTCCAAAGATTGTGTTGTACTGGCTGTGCATTTCAACAACATTGAATGCTATTTGCTCTGTTCTCGCATTATTCACTGTTCCGAATGAGACTGGCAAGACAATTCTGCCGACAGAGTTTATTTTCTTTTCGTCGAAGCCAACTAATGGGTGCTTGGCTCTTCCTAAGATTTTTCTATCAATTTGCATTGCATCTAAAGTTCTTGTGAATATGATATCTGCTGAGCTGCCATCATCTATTAGAATTTTTGTTACTGCCCAACCTTCAATGTTTGCTTCTATGACCATTGCGTCCATATGAGGGTAATCTTTGAGTTTGAGTTCTTGTTCTGACAATATGATTGGCATTGTGTGACCATCTTATTTTTTTGAATGGACCTTCGACTGCTATGAAGTTTACTCTTCTGAAATAATTTCTTCTTTCAATTCTTGTATCAAGCTCCATGCTGTTTTCTCTGAAGATTGTCATAATTCTGCCTTTGCTTTAGATGATTGCATTCCTGTTGCTTGTTGACGCTTCGAACATGTTGTTGTATTGAATTTGGTGGTTGCTATTTGCTACTGAATTTTTAGGGTGGAAACTTTGCTGCTGGCTTGGGCCCCATTAACTTTATGGGCACGCTGCTAGCGGTTGACAATTATAGATTGGCGGAGGTGGAGGCAACATGTGCTGAGGGTAAGTTATTGGCAAGTAACTTGTTCTTTGGGGAGCTAGATGATTGACAACTTTCAGCTGCGAAGTTGCTCTATTTTCTTCTTGTATTTCTTCGATGCTTTTTCTTACTTTTGGGCACATCTTTGATGCGTGGCTAGCCCCTTTGCCATATATGATGCAATACATTTCTTCGGGCTTCAAGATTTTCCTTTCAAAGTTTCTGCTTTGATTGTTATAATTTGCCCTTTGCTAGAAATTTTCCTTGTAACTTCTGTTGTTTTGAAAATGTTTTTGATTGTTTGATCTTGGACCTTGATTAGCAGCTTTGCTTGTGTTATTGATTTATTTATCCTCTGAAATGGTCTTCGCTCAGCATTTATTCTTGAGTGTTGGAAATTGTTATTTGATCTTGACATGTTTCTTTCTCTGTTTTCTTCTTCTATTCTTTTTCTATAGTCTTCGTCGGACTCATAGTATTTTCTCATTTCTTTGTATAACTTTTCCACTGTGGTTGGTCTTTCCCTTTTGAAGTGTGATGAGAGTTGGCCTGCTCGCAGTCCTTTGATTGCTGCTATGTTGATAACTTCGTCTGGTATGTTTGGTATTTGAGCTTTTGTTTGTATAAATCTTTTATAATATTGGCTCAATGATTCTTTCAGTTGCTGCTTGATGTTGAAAAGATTATCGCTGGTGAGTTTGACTCTTTGTAAGCCTTGAAAATCTAGGAGCAAAGTTGTGCGAAGTTGATCCCAAGATTTGATTGACCTTGGTTTTAGCGAAGCGTACCAATACTATGCTGGTCCTCTTACTGCCATGATGAGCGACTTTGCTAAGGTGTTCGCATCTCCCCCGCTTGATGCTACTGCTGCTTCGAAGCTCATAAGAAATTGTCTTGGGTCAGACATGCCATTATAGGTTGGGATGATATTGAATTTGAAACCTGCTGGCCACTTTGCTAGCTAAATGTCGATTGACAAGGGTGACTCTATATCAATTGTTACTATTTGACTTTGGTTGTCTTTGCTATTGGTGTTTTTGCTTGCTGAGTTTGGATCTTGAATCATGACTTCGCTCTCATTTTCTATTTCATCATTGATCTTTCTTAGTTCAGCCTCTGCTTCTGTAATTTTTTGCCTAAAGACTTTTCTCTTGTCTTCGCTCTTGCTTCTCCAGTTGTTTTTTTTAACGATGAGTTGATCTTCGAGTTCTTTGAGTCTTCTTTCTTTGTTCTGAGTTTTTTTATCTTCTTGTAAGCGTCTGTTTTCTGTTTTTGTCTCATCTTCCAAAAGTGAGTCTTTGTCTTGGTTTGAATTATCTCCAGCTGAAGCTGCTTTTTTGCTGAGTCTTGCCATTTTGCATCCGCGTGGTGGTTGTGGGTGTCTTCGATCATACAAACGGATGGCGCCGGATGTTGGGTGGAGTAATCACACACATGTAAGGTGAAGGCAATATGTGGGTTGCAATTATATTTTATTCTGATCCCTATCTTTACAATTTGAGGGGGTATTTATAAGGGCCCCCGGACCTCGCAATTACATGAAAATTACAAATATCACTGAAAACATCTCTCACAATCAGTCAGAAAATTATCGACGAAGTGGCGGAACACACTTCGTCTTTCAACCACACCCTTATCGGACGACTTCAGTCTTCACGTGATTATCTCGGCCTGGCGAATGGTCATGATCACTTCTCCTAGCGAAGTTGGAATGTTGACTTCGCTAGCTGTCGCGCGAAGTCGAAATTGGAATGTTATCTTCGCTGATTGTTGAGCGAAGCCAAGTTCTAGGTGAAGCCGCTTTCCAACCCATAACTTGAAGAAGTGAAGATCGAGACGCGAAGCCCGAAGAGAATCAAATGAAGTCATTAAATCACCTTCGCTATGTTTATCTCATGATACTCGATCAGACACCTATATTGTACTCCAAAGTTTGGACGAGGGGTTTTCATGTCAAAGTTGTTCCCCAACAGGTAGTGAACAAATAATAAGTGGACTCTAAAAAAGGAAGAAGTGAAGGACTGATTTCTACCTAGCAGCAGTATGTTCTGTTTGTTTATTACTCCCAAGGAAGACATGTAGGTGAATAGAAAAACACACATGGTTGATCAATTTACAACACACGTACAGGAGGCATTGTCTCTCTTCACTTTCAGCAACGTACGACTCAGATGGATGATAAGTACCTGGCGATGATGTTGCAGGCGCCGAGGAGCGAGGTGCACTGGAGACGGCAACCATGAGACAATTCATCGGCAATTCCATAGAAGAAAGACTGAGGATTTCAAGCTAACTTTTCAGATTGTCAAGACGATCTCAGAGAACTACAGGGCAACCATGAGTCTTCACTGGCTGTAAAGACTATCAGAATTTCAAGCTAACTTTTCTTGAACGAGCTAACACCCATCTTAGGATAATCATTGAGACAAGCATGTTGTCTCAAATCGATTGATCTCTGAGATGACTGAGAATCACTCTAATACACATATACAAGAAACAGTGGACGCTTCTTGAAATTTCCTACTGAAAACTTGATGCACCAGTTGCATCAGACTGATGTTGATAATGGTAGATTGGTAGTGAACAAATAAGAAGTAGACTCTAAAAAAGAAAAAGGAAGAAGTGAAGGACTGATTTGTACCTAGTAGAAGTATGTTCTGCTTGTGATACTGTCGTATCGCTGCAGTCGATTGATTTATTTGTTTACTCCTAAGGAAGACATGTAGGTGAATAGAAAAGCACAAATGGTTGATCAACAACACACAGGAGGCATTGTCTCTCTTTACTTTGCTTTTAGCAACGTACAACTCAGATAGATGGATGAGAAGCACCTGAAGACGATGTTGCAGGTGCCTAGGAGCGAGGTGCACTGCAGACGGCAACCATGGCATGGTGGATGACAAGGTCCAGCGGGTCCCAGAATAGCGTATCCAGCGGATCCCAGAATAGCGTCGTGTTTGTGCCCGTGCTCTGCTGCCCAGTCTATCTCAAACACTATAGCAGCTGGCAGATCTCCTTCTCAGTCGTCAGAATTGCAAATTAAAGTTTGCCACACATTGCAACAATTTTCACCGTTTTTGGATTCCAAACTTTGGCAAGGCTGCACCAAACAAAATCCTAGATAAGCCATACGATCACAACATGGAGATTCAGAGATGCAGGAATGAACTAGGACGAGACACATATAGATCTCACAACAGGAGATTCAGAGATACAGGTAGCCTAGGCAATATTCAGAGAGCGCATTCACAAACTGTAGATGATCTGATCTGTTCTAAAAAGATAGAGATTGCAGTACATGAGGAAGTGAGGGGGCCTGGCAATGCGTACCTGAGGATTGAAGCATGTGGGAATCGCTATGAAACAGTCTAATAGATCACTGCTTCGATGCTTCAATTCCTTGAATTAAAGAACAGTAGATCGATCACGCTCCAAAGTCTTTTTTTAAACGAAATCACGCTCCGAAGTCCAAACGAGCAATTGAAAACTGAAGATGATTTAAGAGAAATCATCAGATCGTGACCAGATTTTAACCTTTGATTACATTATAATGGTGCAGGGAGCAGGACAGCAAGGCTACGATGGAGACGAGGCAGTGCGGCACGCAGTGCATCGATGCGCCGTTGTTCGTCGATGCCTCCATGTCCAATGTGCCGATCCTGCCAGCTAGACTTACCAAGATGCGGACGATCTCAATCAAATCTGAAGTATATATATAGAATCGTCGGCCGGCAGCCGCAAGGCGATCAGTGAACTGAACATAGGTGACCTACGCCGGCGGGTGGACGGGGTAGATAGCTGATTGGAAGGGAGGGAGGGATGACGACACGCTTTCTTTGCTTGTGTAGGGAACAAGAAAGGAGAAACGAGCGAGGGAATCACGGCTAGTGCAACCAGGGCGAACTAAACGAAAGGAGAGGAAATCGTGGGTGGGATGTTGTCAACTTGTGATTGTCAAGGGGAGTCGATCGTGGCCGCATCGCATCTCCACAAACTTCGCTTGCATTTGCACAGTAGTGCGCCCTCGCGGCCCGCGGGCATGCGTGAATGTCACACCCCACTTTTAAGGATAAAAGTAGAATGCATAAATAGCCTTATATGTGCCCCAGGAACAGTCGCACATATAGGATGACAAATTTCAAAGAGTATCATTGCCCTGTTTATTACATAACGAAACAATATTCCTTACAGAGTATTACGCAAAAACAATAAAATCTAAATTAACATTATCACGGAAGCTCCCACAGAGACACGTTGACTGGTGAACACCAAGCCTAGTACTCATCCCGATAGCTCTCACTCCAACCTTCATCTGTTACCCATCCAGGATTTTCCAAAATTGAAAGTAAAGCAAGCGTAAGTACACAACCGTACTCAACAAGCATAATATGGGTTAATGAGGCTCAAATAAGCTGACACGGTTTGACTGCATTAAGCTTTTATATGTTAATCAAGTTGATCAGTTAAGCAGCATCAAGGTGGCAAGTGTTTCCCAAAACCATCATGATCAATGTAACATAAATAAATAGTAAACATAACAGCAAATGTATGAACAATTTAACATAACTAGAGAGATCATCATTAGTGTAAGGAGTTTCCAAGGCCGCTCGTGTCCTTGAGCAAGGCTAGTATACCAGTTTATTAAACTCTGCGCAGAGGTGTACACTTTCACTGTGAGCCGTGAATTGCCCTTTCGCCCGAGGCCCATCGACCTCTTAGCCCACTACCAGGGAGGACCGCCAGGGTTCACTATGAAGCCTTTCAAAGGTTCGTCTAACAAGTTAGGGCCACTGAGGTTTCTATGCCCTACGGATGTAGTATCCCCCCTTCTGATGGCACACGACCGCAGCCTATACTCATACAGACAGAGGTCCAACTACACCCAACCCGAAACACAACCCCCTTGCGCCATAAAGGGAACCGCTAACATGCTAGAAAACATCCTCATACTGAGCTAAAACCAGAGCCATATAGCCCTCACAGTTGTACTGTAAATCCCGGAAGGTACGTTACTGATAACTTCTCAAGTAGTTAAAAGTCATTATTACTGTTCATGGCATAGATACTCATCAAGCCACAAGATCATGATATCATTAAGCACTAGCATCTTGGCTACCCAATGCAACCCAAAAGGTTCAAGGAATCAGGATATCAAAGCTAGTTATAAACTCTAGGTTATCAAACGGACACATGCACATGTATTGTTATTTTTAGTGAATAGGTAACAAGGAAGATCCATGCTATACTTGCCTTGATTCATGAAGTCCTGTTGGTCCTGCTGATCCTCAAAATAACTTGGCTCAACAAAACCCTCACCATCTGAACTCGACATTAACAATCAACACCAGCCAGTCTAATCGAGCATACATACACGAAGCAAACAAAGAACTATTAGAGAAATAGTACACCAATGTCAACAAAACAGAATAAAATGTTTACCAAACTATTCTACTCGCTTCTACGATCACACAGACGTCAAGTTCACTGAAATCGGAATTATAACGGCGAAGTTATGGATTTTCAAAGATTTTCTATAGATAAATAAATACATTAAATATAGGCTAAAAATATAAAGTTTTCAAAACACTTCAAAAGTAGTACCACTGCGTAGATTACGGAATTATGAATCTAACGCAATTTGAACGGACCAAATCGGAGTTAAAACGTGAAAGTTATAAGCCTTTAAAGATAATGGCAAAACTGTAATTAACTGAAAACGTATTCTGAAACTGAATCGGGAAAATACGTTTTCCTGAGAAGAAAACGTATTCTGAAAGCAGTTATAAAGGAAATACGCTTTCCAAAGAACAAAGCGTAATATGAATCTGTTGAACGGAAAATACGCTTCCCGGTGGAGAAGACGTATTCTGTCAAAGGTGTCAAGGACTCTTAAAAGATTAAACAGAAACCCAAGGGGTTTTCTGCTAAATTGCCACGCGAAGCGGTACGGTGTAATTCTGGCCGTCCAAATCAAAACGGACGACGTGGATGGACCGAGGCGATCGGCTCGCCGGGGAAGAAACCCGACACAGCGGCGGCCATCGCCGGCGGTGAGAAAAACTCGCCGGAGTTCATGGAACTCGCGATCCCGGCCACGAGAACGAGCGCGACTGGTACCATTCGGAAGCGGAGCTCACACCGCGCTCACCTGTGGAGAAGATGGAGAACGAGGCGAGACGGAGACGGCGTGCGGCTCGGAGCGGCGGACGACGGCCGACTGCGCACGGAAGGAGCTCGGGTTAGATGGTTTTGAGTCAAATTAACGGCACAAACACGCTCAGGAAGCAAGGCGAGGCTCGAGGACCGACTTACACCAATAAGTGTCCTACGGTTGCGGCGAATTCCGAGCTCCGGCGGCGGCGTCAATGGCGGCGGCTAGGGTTTCGGGTCGATGCGGCGACTTCGGAGCGAAAGCGGCGCTGACCTAGGGTTCCGGGTGGAGTTTGCGGTCGCGGTTTGATTTCTTATATAGTCCAAGGCACGGGCGAAGGTGCGACCGAGAGGAACGAGGTCGATGCGGAAACCGGAGTCGAGCTCGAGTCGGGCTCCCGACTCAGCATCGAGTCGGAGAAGGAAGGAGATGAGGCGGGGCCCATCGGTCAGTCGGACAGGAGCGGCGACGGACGCGTGGACGGCGCGCGGCTTGCTGGGCCGCGTCTCGGCCCAAGATGGACGGCAGCAGCGGCCGCGCGGAGGGACGGCGCTGACGCCTTGTGGGCCGCTCAAGCTGCCGGGCCGAAAGAGGGGAAGGGAGGGGAGAGAAAATGAAAACGTTTTTCTTTTATTTAAACACTTTTTTTTTCAAATGGATTTTTGAATTCAAATTCAAATTCAAATTCAAACTGCACACAATAAAAGATGCACAAGCATGAATGCTCAATCATGTTCCTACCGTGATCCCACTTCATTTTCATAAAAAAATATTTATTTTGCCTATTTAATTAGTTTCAAAAAAACATTTTGGCCATTTTTTTAACCTCTAAAACCTAGGGTGTTACAGTGAAGACTGAGCCGCCGGGCGGAATGAATATCGAGGTGACGTCGCCTAGAGCGGTACGTGCTATGCTTTAGTTGCAAGAAAGAAGAGTTATGGAGAGACAGATAGAGAGACAGAGATAGAGATAAAGAACACTAGGTGCCTAGATAGATTAGATACAAAAATTTGATGTGACAGTGACTAAAATCTAGCCATGCGTGGATCCAAATATACATAGGTACGTGGTGAAGAAGCGAAAAGAGGGGGCAGAACCTCAGCGTTTCGTTTATGGCGACCTACAGCAGCTAGCCACATGAAGACAATGATCCACACGTCTCCGAATCAACAAAAGTACATTAATGATTACATACACTGAAGCAAATAAAATTTTCATGCACCATGGGATATACATACCACATATACGAATAGAAGTGAGTGCAGGATAAGTTTTGTCTAGTTGACGTAAGCAAACACAAATGCAAAAGAATGGAATAAACAGCGCTAGCGTAAACATGGTAACAAATTACATGATGTGTTGGGTTAGTCTTGGAAAAGGCAACGTAAACATGCTAAGAAATCACAACTTGCATCTAGTCATTTTATAGGACGATCATGATACCACATAGTTATGGTGAGATATATGTTTATTCCAAGATAGCTATAGGACTGCCTTATTATTGATCCTAACTCTAATCGTTTTTAGTCCTCATAATTGGGATTTGTTTGCAATCCTATGAGGAGACAGCCAAGCCAGAGTGGAACCCATAAGTTGTGTTGACATTACTAATGCCAACAATCCTCGTTACCTCTCCCAACCCTCCTTTTGACTCACCAAAAACGGAAGCCTATGATCGAAAAAGCTGAACTATGCTCTTGTACCCTCCTCCGGTCACTCCCATTCCCTAGTAGATTGGGAGTCACACAACTATCATTATTTGTACTAGACTTATCGTGCGATGCATGTGGTTGTGTCATTTCCTTCAATTTTGTCTCTCTACGTCTTAGTAGGGCTCCCTCACCACTGAAGCTTGCACTGCTTGGAGCACTCGAAAACCTTACTGTTGTCAATTTTATGATTTGGTACCTTCTCCAGATCCATCTTTACTAACTCCTACTATTCCCCATTTCTCTTCTGCATCCATGCATGAAAATGATTTTTCTTAGTAGGGTTAGGGGATTATGCCCCCCTCCACCCCCCCCCCCAAACAAAATTTCTCAATCCCCACGATGGACCTACTCTAGTTTAGAAGATCATGATACCACATAGTAATGGTAAGATGGGAGCCATGGTGTTTCTTTGACCACGATAACAATTCACTAGAATCTTTCATGAGCTCTTTTTTGAGCTTCGTGCTATTGGCATTGTCATTCAACAGATTCATTGGTTATAGCTTCTGCTACCTCCACATTGCTTTTAGTGGTGCCATCGCAATGAGTCACAAGCTAGAGACTACCTTTTTGCGTTAAAACCATCAATTAAGTATATGAGGTTTTATCTTTCTCAGTGAGAAACCTCAATCCACCTTCACCCCATGAGCCAATTTTAAACTCCTTCAAGCAAACAAATTGTTAGCTTCCAATACTAAACTTTTTCGATGGTGCTTCCTTTAGTATCAGCTGGATATAGAGTTGTGTGGCTTAAAGTTAGCTTTTCCCTCGAAGGCACATGCCCCCATGTGCATACAGCTAGACTTGTGTGGGGTAAAGTTGGCTTTACCCTTAAGGGCATATGCCCCCAAGAGTATGCATCGTTTGATGCACATGGGGATGTGTGTGCAGCAGAAGAGAGATTTCTCTCTAGCATCTCCATGTGCATTCAATGGTCAGGCACATGGAAGTATATGGGATTAATTTTGTAAGACACAGTTCAAGTGAAAAAACTCAAAAAGATATGCAATCATCTGTGGAACCCTATTAATGCAGCGCGAATGTAAATGGGTTTTCCAGATGTGGACGGTCTCTTTACAACATAACTAACAACTCATCAGCAACCTAGTAAATAGTTTTAACGAGATATCTAGCGATTTAAGATTGTGTTTTCTAATGTAATGAGAAACAATTCCAGTGTCATGATGACCAAGTCCATCTCTGCCATGCAAAATCATTCCTATGGTCCTTAGATTGGTCAACTTTCTTATCTACTTCAAAAAGTTCTTCGAGTTATAAAATGCAAGATATGATAACACCTTTAAGCTTTGCATATCTCTCTAAGCTCTGCAGATCTCCAACCTCGCCTGGCAAGGTTATCTGCAAAAGAAAATCGAAAAGTAGGCACACCAAATTCTGCAACTGCCAATAGATGGTGGCAACATTTCTATTCTACAACCACACATGTATTGAATGTTTGTAGATTAAAAAGATTTCTAATGTTATCTTGCATCGTAGTAACACCAGAACAATTAGTTTTCAGATACTTGAGGTATAAAGTTTTCAATATTCTTTATTTGGCCATTACCAAGACGCCAACCATTGTCTTCCAAAGATAAAACCCTCATCATTTTTAGTGTCGTTATAAGCGGCGGAGGGAAATAGGGAGTAGGGAAGGGGGGCCATGGCCCCTCCCAATGTTCACTGAACTGCGCAAGTAGTATCACGGTTCACGCTCAGTAAACAAATTAAACTACAAAACTTCCGACCCTCTGTTCTTTGTA
Source organism: Bothriochloa decipiens (assembly GCA_023333625.1). Lineage (NCBI taxonomy): Eukaryota > Viridiplantae > Streptophyta > Magnoliopsida > Poales > Poaceae > Bothriochloa > Bothriochloa decipiens. The sequence continues at coordinate 16,455,486 of CM041647.1, read as the reverse complement.
TCCTGAGATGCATTCAGCCCATTCAAAATTGATGACGATGTGTGCATGGTTAATGATAATTTTATTGATAATAATATTTAGTATATTGTTGATCTCTATTATATATTGGTAATTTATACAATAGTATGTTTATGTTGGTTGTTCTGGCCCCGCTGTATTTTCTAGCTCCGCCTCTGTGTCGTTTGTTATAAAAATATATTCAACGATCTATCTAGTGATACTATTTATATATCTTAAATATTAATATTTCTTGTGTATATATATTTGGTCAAATTTAAATTGTTTGACTTCTCACGATGCAAATAAAGAAAAAACTTATTTGAGATGCAGGAAGTACTCCACTTTAACCCCATAGTACAAACAAATATTCGACACATTGGTAACAAAGTAGTAGGTTTCAATAATGGTAAGTATTTCAAGCATGAGAATGAATAAAAGTTGGCCATGTAAGCAGTGAAAACAAGGAATACATTCAGATCCAAATTCATACTGCAGCGCATTTAAGCAGGTTATTCACCCAGCGCAATACATTGAGCATGAGCACATGACACAAAGTTCATGAAGTTGGCCATGGCAACTGAAACTGAAAGTAAAAGTAACGGTGACTAAACTATTCAGAATACAGTCACCACAATTGGTGGCTAAAACACCCCCATTGATACTGTTGTAAGAACTGCAGCCTGGAAGTTTCCGTAAAATGGAATTCGCAACATTACACTAATCAGAAGGAAACTTGCCGCAGAAAAATCTATGCGAGATTTTTTTTCTTGATAATGGGTGCCTTACATGGTCCGGAAGCGAGTTCAGAACTGGCTCAGTTCCTTTTTTTTTTAATGCAGGCTCAGTTCCTTCTGCACAGGCACTCCCTAACCCTAAGATTGCTAATTCATGAGCAACCTTGTTACATTCTCTAGTGACCGCTAGACATCTAAATCTACAGGAAATATATTAGCATTTATCAAACATTGAAGCTCCTCAGTAAACTCCCTGCTGCCGAGCCAGCGTATTCACCCGCGCAAAGAGCTTGTTTCACCAACGCTGCATCGTTTTCAAGAATCAGATGTGAGATCCTCGAACTGATGGCCGCCTGTATTCCCTGTATGCAGCTGATCACTTAGGCTTGGAAAGCGTCAAGCAAGAATTCCACACTCCCTCGGCCTGCAATCACCACCTCGCCGTCAGAGGCCCCATCCACCCTTACTAGATGTTGGTGACAAGGAGGCTTCACAGATCAGTTTTAGCTTTCCCTCTAACGGCTTTTTTCCATCTTCCCCTTGATCTAAGTTTGGGAGCTTTGCTAAATAAAATCTTCAGACTTGTTAAGTTCAGCAGCATATACTGAAACAGCATGAGCAAAAACTACCGCACTTCTACCGCATATTCTGATAGTGTTTCTTTCACCCCACCACCACATCCATATGACCAGGAGTAGCATTCTCGTGTCTTTTTTTTTTTTTTTTTGAGAAAAGGGAATCAAGTACTTCTTTCGGCGAGGGCAAGTCAGCCATCGCCTTCCTCTCTTCCTCTAAGTTTAGCACTTAACAGGCCCCAAACTTGCTGAATCACTTTGCATTTGAAAAAGAGGTGAATCTGTCACATACCGGGCAAAAGGTATCAATCATTCAATTCTCATCTTCTTTGTGTGCTAAATTCTTTCTCAAGTGATGAGTATTCAGAGCAAATCTCTAGAAGAAATGTTTGACTTTACTTGGGCATTGCAGTCTCCAAATTTCCTTCCACAACTTTTCATCTGTACATCCAGCAATATTTGGGCCACTTGCATTTACTTGAGTTCTCAGCAGGTCTTCTCGGCACACTTTGTAAGCACTTCTTATCTTACAGTTTTCTGAAGAAACATTTTATTAAAGGAGAAACCAAGTTACAAAAAACAAAATTACAAGCAAGGCAAATGAGAACATTCTTATCTTACAGTGAAAATACCCTTTGGATCGTAATGCCATGCCAATTTGTTCTGCCTATACAAGATTAGATTTGGTCTTAGATCACAACAGATAGTATATAATCAGAAGCAGCAGCACATCACCAAGTACGAACTCCTGAAATACAGTGGATTCAGACTGACAGAACATTTAGGACAGTTATTCTTCACATCACAGTACAGTTGATGAGCACATTTATTTGGGGATCACAGGTATTGAACCGAACAGAAGAATTCCAGACTGCAGTAAGCACGTTCCCAACCCAGAAACAAGGCAACCACAGATCACAATCAGTAGCAACTAACTGAATAGAAACAAAAACAAGAAAAACAAGAGACAGGACCCCAGCAAGTAAACACAACTGACATTTCTTCCATTCCAAACATACAGCCAGCACTCATCCACCACAACCATCTGATAAACCATCCATCACAGAACCTAAACCTAACCAAACATAGACAAGACGCTACGAAAAGAAATTTGAACGGCGGGGCCCCTTCAAGTTGAATCTTGGTTCGAAGCAGAGAGGGAACCCTGCAACCGCCGCCGCGGCCTAGAACTCCTGGGACGCGGACCCGATTTCGGCCTTGCCCTTGCCGCCGGCCTTCTTGGGCAGGAGCGTCTGGTGGATGTTGGGCAGCACCCCTCCGGCGGCGATGGTGACGGCGCCGAGCAGCTTGCTGAGCTCCTCGTCGTTGCGCACGGCGAGCTGGATGTGGCGCGGCACGATGCGGGTCTTCTTGTTGTCGCGCGCCGCGTTGCCCGCCAGCTCCAGCACCTGCACGCAGGAAAGCGATTGATTACATACGGCGAAGATTCAGTAAAAACATCCGAACGGAATCGCGGAAGGGAGGGAGAAATGGGGACGAGGGAATGGAGACGAGTCGGTTGGGTTACCTCGGCTGCGAGGTACTCGAGGACGGCGGAGAGGTAGACTGGCGCGCCGCTGCCGACGCGCTGGGCGTACTTGCCGGCCTTGAGGTAGCG
>CM041647.1:16398734-16417559 GCA_023333625.1 Bothriochloa decipiens | reverse complement strand
GGAGAGCGAAGTAGTTAGTACTCCTCCGTATTTGGTTAGCACCAAATCAGTCAGTCCAATTAAGTGAGGCCTGATTTAATGACCAGCGAGCGATCGAGCTGAGGTTACATGGTACTAGCTACGTGCACAAGGGAGTAGCTAATTTTCGTTATTAATGACTAATACCACCAACTTCATATAAAACTTTAGAATAATAGTTACTGTTACGAAGCACACACAGCCATTTGGTTTCAAAAAAAGAACACAACCATCAAAAAAAAGAAAACTAACACACTAACCTAAACATATGTCGAGAAAAAAGATAGCTTTAGCCACATTTCTCTCTGACAACAAGTGATGTGAATCCATCATAACCAAATCCTGTGTATTCAAATTTAGACGATTTTTACTACAAATGCACAAAGACTCGTTCGAAAGTGCAGCAAGCCAAAAAGCCAGGGCAAGTGCGTGTAGTTTCTTCGGCGCTCAAAAAAATGCACCCAAATTTGCTGCCCCTATATGTAGAGAACAATTTACAGAAGGCACCAGACACTAGCAAAAGAAAACACACTCTCAGCTCTCGGACTGAAGCGGGCGAGAGATAAACATATATACAATACAAATACAAATACAAATACAAATACTACTCTAGCAATTGAGGTGCATCTATCATGCATGACAAAGTGGCCGAGGAGCCGTAGCTTTCGCCATTTACTATTTGTGAATGCGAGCCGAGTATCTAGATATAGATTGGCCATGCACGCCCACACGACGATGCGATAGCTTCGTAGGAGTTCGTTGTATGTATTTACCTACCGACAACAACGTAACACTATTGATTAAGCAGTACTGCAGTACGTGAGCTCTCTTTTTGTTTTTGAAAATGACAGTCAGCTCTTAGTACTTAATTAAGGTCATCTAAATTAGGTCGGTCATTGGCGAGCAAGCCCGGCCGCCGCCTGGACCATCTGCAACTGCAACGCAATGCAACGGCCAACGGACTCAAGGAACGGGAACAGAGGAACAGAGGGGAAGTAACCATCACCGATAGATCTTTCCAGCATCGATCCAGTATGTGGTCTCTTTCGTGGCTGTCTGGCTGAAGGCTGATGGATCCATCCATCAGGGTGCATGGAAAAAGGAACAGTGTACGGGCTTTGCCCCTGCTGTAGAGTAACAGTGTTGGAACCGAAGAACTGAGACATCGTCTATCATGTCGCCGCCAGTAGGACTCATCGACGAATTAGGTTAGGTTTGATTTGATGATGATAGCAAGAGGCGAGGGAGATGTCCATCTTAGGCCTTGTTTAGATTGTGGGAAAAAATAAACCCGATGAATAGTACTACTTTCGTCTTATTTAATAAATATTGTCTGATCGTGGACCAACTAGGCTCAAAAGATTCATCTCGTGATTTTGAACTAAACTGTGTAATTAGTTATTTTTTTATCTATATTTAATGCTCCATACAAACAGCTAAATATTGATGTGATGGAGAGAGAGTGAAAAATTATAACTTTTGGATGAATCTAAACATGGCCTTAGTTTCGGAGGACGGAATAATTGTATCTCCTCTCTTTGTTGCACTAGTACGTAATGCTTCCTTCCTCCGACTAAGCCCTTGTTTAGATACCCGAATCCGGCACCCAAATCACTGCGCCGATTTACTGTAGACTACTGTAGCTTTTTTGTTTTATTTGCTAATAATTGTCAAACATTGATTAATTAGGCTCAAAACGTTCGTCTCGTAAAATACAACAAAACTATGCAGTTAGTTTTTAATTTCATCTACATTTAGTACTTCATGTATTTGCTGGTATTTTGATGTGACGGAGAATAAGAATTCTACGTAGTGAAATTTAGAGGTAAATTTAAGAATCTAAACAAGGCCTAAACGGATCTTGGCACGGGTGGACTCAACGACGCTTGGCGGGTCAAGGGATCTTGGCATGGTGTGAAGGGGAGCGGATAAAGTTCGGCCGTCCTGGCGGGTTCCGGTGGAGGATCGACGCCTCGAGGCACGAGCAAAACAACCAATGACGCCGTTTGCAAGGGATAAACACATATCTCACTTTTCAAGGATCGAGCGAGATTATCTCTGAATCAAACAAACACAAGGATAACTCTGCATTATCTGTTCTTTCTAAAAAAAAAATCTTGCCTTATCTGTCCTCTTAACATCAAACACAACTTAATTCATCTCTGCCATACTGAGCATACGTACGTATGTACATCGCAGAACAAAGAGAGCACACATCACAGACAGAGAGAGCACACATGCAACACAACAGCATGGATCAATAGCATAGAAATTTTCATTATTTTTTTATTCTGAGGAAGCAGAGCACATGTACTAAACTAAGGCATTGTTGGTGTGTTAATTATTATTTATACTTACTATACATTATTACTACAAAACTACTAATCTGGTACGGTTGACAAAGATCGGCAAGGATCGATCATGGGCCGCTCGATCGAGACAGCCTAACCGAAGAAGACAAACAAGCATGGATTCAGAGCCGCTCCAGCTGCTCCTGCAGCTGCTCGTTGTACACATCGCGCGGCTGCGGCACCCGCTCGTGCGGCAGCGGCAGCGGCTGCGGCTTGTTGGCTTCCTCCACCGCAGCCGCCTGTTCAGCCTCCCGCTTCGCCGTGCTCCGGCTCGCACCGTCGCCTGCGCCCTCCACACGCTTCGCCCCTGCTGCCCCGCCGCCGTCGCCGGGAGGAGGACGCGGGTCCTCAGCTTTGCCCCTCGCCGCCGGCGCCTGTGCCTGTGCCTGGGCCTCCATGGTGTGCAGTGGTGAATGAACTGGTCTGGACTCTGGAGTCTGGACCTGGGTGATCGATCGATCGAGTCGAGTCGAGCACCTTTTGTGGGTTCGATTCCGTTGGCAGCAGCTGGGGCAGGACCGTGCGACACGTGCGTCCGTGACTCTCGTGCGTCCTGCACTCCCGGCAAGCCGCGTGTGAACCACGCGGCAGCACGAATCTGGAGCCTACGATACTAGTACGTTGGCTGGCCGCCTGCCTGCGTGCCACGTAACGTGTCCAGGTCACAATATTGAGACGCGTCACACTAGCCAGCTGATTCAAATTCAGCTTGCCACTTTCCAGGTACCGTCACCGATTTACTAGTTACGGACCCAAAAATGATTTTTTGAGAAGGCTACTTTGCAAATACAATACGACACTGCAACAGGACTCAATAACAAACCAGATTTCCAGCTCCAGTTATCAGCCTGCTCGGCGGCAATGGCGGCGGCATCTCTCCATTGATTTGGTGTCAGCTGAGAAAAGTAGGTTCTGAAATCCTACAAATTCACCACTTCCAGTCGTCTTCGTTGGTCACATGCCACAGCAGCATAGATCACAAATGCTCTTCAGGTTTCCCTAGGCCTGAAAGCATTCTGTATCTCTGTATGGAATCATGGGTCCACCTATAGCAATATTGGTTCAGCATACTTACAAGTATCTTATCCTCACGTACAATGACCAAATCGGTGAGTACAAATGGATAATCTTGGTATAGTCCTTTTATTATCGTTGCAGTCTTGCAGATTGAGTGACAGTATACATCATAAAAGTACCATCCAACGTGCATCTATTTTAGTTCCTAGCTTCAATTCTCAAGCCATGTTCGCAGTTTACACTCCATTTGCAACAATTAATCAATTGAAAGACCCAACATTGAAAGGAAATATTTCACTTATTAGAAATTCAAAATCCAATTTGCAAAACAATGTTATGATGCCAACGACGTAAGGCTAAGGATAAGGCTAAGGCTAAGACAAAGCACAAGACAACAAGACAAGACCCGCATCCCTACAAATGTGAAGGACTGGGTTCCAAGGGGGGTAAAAATCAAAGACGATGTTGTACCGACTTCGTGTCGCCATTTCTTTTGCTTCTTCCCAGGCTTCAGTTTGATAACCTCGTCAATGTACACGATTTCTCCTCGACCTCCAATGCCTCTGTGGTTTGGAGCTCTGGACAGCGCCTCGAATGTCCTGCAGATTATGTTGGATTTAACGCAGAACACACGGGCAGCTAGCTGGGAGCAGTGAACTGCACCTCGTGGCTGTGTAGCCAGTCTCAGGAACACCTCACGGCCTTGGCTCTCTGGCCTCACTTTGAAGCCGACCGCAATGAGCTTCAGGAAACAGAAAATTTTGTCCTTCACTGCTGATAATAAATGGGTAGCTTGTGAAGAATTACGAATGTGCACATGCACCAGAGTTAAATTCGGGATACATAATTAACATTATATCATGACTTATGATTACCCTCTTTGTCGACCCACTCCTTAAAGCCATTGCAGTTCTTCTACATGTGCCACATGTTTGTAGAAGCGACATCTTGGTCTCTCATAAGTCATAACCATGCTCAGCTTTCGATCGTTTGAGTTCTTGATTCTTTAAATCGAGCCGACGCTTTCGTGAGGCAATAATTTGGTAATAGTTCTTTTGCCAACCTTTTATGTTGCTATCCTAATAAAGCTAAGAACTGGTTAACATTATTAGCATCAAGGATTTCTCCTCTAAGTTGGACACTAATGACTTTCTCATAATCATGAACAACAACCTATTTGATAATCATGAAAGAATATGAGAATGATGAGTATCAGTGGGAGCACTCAAATAGGCTATCACTCATAATCATGAAGAAGTGCATTAGTGTCAAACTTACGGTTGGAATCACTGACACTGATAATGTCAAGCAGTTCTTAGCTTCATTAGAAGAGCGGCATAAAGGTTAGTGGAGGAATCACGACAAATTTATCGCCATAAGACATAAAGCGTGAACTCAATTTAGAGAAGCGAGAGCTCAAACGATCTAGAGATGGGCATAGTACGTTTTGAGAGGCCAAAGTGTCGCTTCTGCAAAACATACAGATATATGCACAAGGACTGCGATATATTTAAGGACTATCTTGACAAAAGGGGTAATCACAAGGTATGACATAATTTTAATTAGGAATCCCTTGTGCTGATACTTGAATTAACTCAAGTGTTATGTGCACACTACTAATTCTTCATAGGGTATCCTTGCCTTGCACAGACTGACAATGGGGATCGGAATCACAAGATTAGAGTACTAAATGACGTAAGTTTGAAGATGAAACCATTGCACTCTACATTGCCATTAGTTTATGTTTTATCAAATAATGTAACATATGTCCCTGCATGAAAGGAACATTAGTTGAGTTTCTGCATCAGTTGATTATATATTTGGAACAATAGATGTTTTGATTAAATAATGTAAGTTGGTATAATTCACTATTCATTAAGCAAGTCATTACTTACGCCAAGTGATTATCCTATGACGATTATATGTTATGCTAATGATAAAGAGAAGTATGATAAATGAGACTCTAGTCAAATTTGTGGCATTTGTTTAATAAGGCCACATTTCAGAGGGGAGAAGCACTACGACAATAGTGCTTTTCCACAGCGGGCCAAAACGGCTTCCACAGGGGAGAATCACATTTACCGCAGCGGGCACGTTAGGATGCCCGCTGCGGTAAAATTTTTAGAAAAAACAAAAAAAAAACCCTAAATAGGTCCGCTGAGCCTATCCACAGGCCCAACGAGCCCATCTAGGGTTGCAGCCCTGCTGCCGGTGAGCCCGTTCGTAGCACATCGCCGTCGTGGTTTTGAAACCCTAGTGAGCCACCGCGCCACCCCATGCTGTTGTACCACCGCCGCCGTCGTGGATCTGCGAGTCCCGACCGAGCCCACCGTCGTGCCCCTCCACCGTCGCTAGATTTGGTCATGGAGGGAGGAGTCATGGAGATGGAGAGATATGAAGAGCAAGACAGAAAGAGGAAGGAGAAGATGAAGTACACACCTAGATCCCGGTCGGCCTCTGCCTCTGCCGCCCCGTTGCCGCCGCCGCCGGTACCGGCCTCCACGTCGGGTGGACCGGATCCACACTATATCTGGAACTTGGGCTCGGAGAGGGAGGGGGCTCGCTGCAGGGAGTCGGAACTTGAGATCGGAGTGAAGGAGGCGGGCTTGCGACGGAGAGGGTGGCGCTGCTCCTCGCTGTCGGGCTCCTCCTCCGCCATGCCACCTCGCGACGCGGAGTCAGCCCTCCATCTGCGCGAGGAGCGCCGCCATCTACGCCACCCTGCACTAGCACGAGCGGCGCCGGCCTCCGCCCACGCGAGGAGCACCGGCTGGGAGCTCGCGTCGGCCTCCACCCGCGCAAGGAGGGGTAGCCCGGAGAGAGAGGCGGAGGGCTGAGGAGCGAGGAGAAAGCGACGGAGGGAGAGGAGTGGAGGAGCTGCGGCGCTGCGTCGCCTGGCTACGGAGGGAGAGAGGAGTGGAGGAGCTGAACCTCCACTCCTCCACTTGGAGTGATTATTGGGCTCGTCTTGGGCTATTGGGCCTCGAAAATTAACCGTGATGGGCCTCAAAACACGCCCGCTGCAGTAAATTCATTTACCGCAGCGGGCATCCTAACTTGTTCGCTGTGGTTAATAGTCATTTACTGCAGCGGGCACGTTACGTTGCCCGCTGTGGTAAATGATTAACCGCAGTGGGCGCTTCGGTGGCCGGCCGTCCGTGGCCAGCCACCGAATTACCGTAGCGGACAACTTTGACGCCCGCTGCGGGGCACCAAGGTGCCACGCTGCGGTAATTCAATCCTGACGTAGTGAAGCGCCTCTCATTAGAGATAAGCCATACTTTCATGGATTAGGCTTAATTTCTAAACCTTCTATATATTACTTCTATATTATCAAAGGAAATTATGTCAAATAAAACAAAGAGGTATGAATTATTTATGCACCAATTAACAAAATTTTAGAACTAGAAATGCAATTTTAAAGCTGATGAATCTAAGCGACACAACCTATCGAACAAGTTAATGGACTAACCATACATTTTACTCTGTTGGGCTTGCGATCACTGTTACCAACATATCCAAGTAACACTTGTAATGGAATGGTAGCTCTAAAATGATTCCAAGTTCATGTTGATACAGGAAAATGTTCCATGCATGAGCAAATGTGCAAAACAGAAGCTTGGCGCGAAAACGAACTCAGGATGGTTGTGAAGACTTAGGTTGCCTGATAACTCGCTTTTCATTCGCCTCAACTAGTATCCGATTTTCTTCTCTTGTTGTTACACCAAATTAACCTGATAATCCTCTCATTGTCAGACTAAATTCCATCAAGTCTTGACAGCAGGGGCGGATCCAGTAAAAACTAAATGGATGTACACATGTATACTCGATAATTTTCGTAAAATAAAACATAGTTAAGGCATCAATCAATAGCCAAATTCGGAAGAGAAGGGGTGGAATACGGAATACCTGGGTGCTCGTCGCTAGTGATCGGAGCGACGACGACCTCGGCACCTGGTGGCTGGTTCAGTTCAGGGCTGCGGCAGCGGTAGCTCAGTTATAGCGAGGGAGCGCATGCTTGGTCAAGGCCTCAAGGGCGGCAAGTGCGGGCCGGCGGCGGAATAGGATCTCAGGCCTCCGGGGTTGGTTAATGAATGGGTCGAGGGAGAGCACCCGCAAGGCACGAGCTTCTTATGGGCCGTTCCTTTATTTTCATAATGCCCATAAACAAAATATATATTTCTTATAAAGACAAACACTCCTAGTCTCACATCAACATCCACTCTAGATCCCACTAACACATATATCTCACACATGCATCCACTAACACATGTCATTATGTTGTATTCAAGCTATTCACATTACCAAACCACGTGCCCACATTAGAATACTAAAAGTCATCCACTAATATGTATTATGATATTTATTCAATGATATTAGTAAATACAAGTAGTATAATTTCATCGACGATTCCCGCAGGCCGCAACAATGTGTGGGGTTTTCTCCTAGTGTCTTAGATGTTTGTAAACATTTTTTTTTCTTGGCAGGGCATGTAAAATGTTTTGACCGACAGAGGACAAGAGAACCCAATGCAATCATCTACCTGCAGCTCTATATCTTCCGATCCCTAATTTACAGAAATAGAGACTATTAGAAAAATACCCTCCAACAATCTCTTCAATTTGATTTCCAAATATGGACATCTTCTATTTCAAATTTGTTGCTAACCAATGATGCAGAGCGAGGAATGTTTTTTAGAAAGAAAATGGAGAGCAATGATGACTCTATATATTATGCATAAGTTTTAAAAAAAACTCTTGAAGAGTATAAAAATATAGAAAAATAATTTTATTCAAATAGCTCTCTAGATGATGACTTAGAGAGTAAATTTTAGAACAATTTAGTTTTTCAAACCACTTAGCTGATGAGCTACTAAATTTTAGAGCATTCTTCTAGTTTTTAGCTCAGAAACAGATGAAGGGTTTTCAAGCATATATATGGTTCAAATGGTCATGTGAGTGGAGGTTCTATACGGTATGTGGGTCACGACCCTTCTATTGCTTTAAAGTATCTTTGGCGTCCTCCCAATATAGTACATAATCTCAACAAAACTATCATATCGAGGGATGCAACCTTTTTCTTTCTCTAGCAGAAAGAACCCTAGTAGCTCTCTATTTTTTTTTGTTACCAATATCTCCTCCATCTCTCCTTAAATAAGGGGAGATTGTCTCTCTCCAAATAGTGTGATCCACCCCAACTACCACTTCTGTCTCTTGTGCCATTCATCGGAGATGGTGGGTGGGCGGTGGAAGACATGCTCGCAAAAAGCTTCGCTCCAGCGATGTGTTGTCCAAGCCTGAGCTCCAACACGACAAGATGAACGAGACGGATCAGGGCATAGGACAACATGGGATGAAGCAGAGGTGCTCGTCGTGGATCCAAGTTAGAGGGAGACTGATATGGTCATCTCAGATTCGAGCTTGGTCACCATGGTCGGGGTTCATTTGTGTTGCAGAAACTCTAGATGGGCCATGCCATGCCCGAGATCGATGACTTCGTTGGGTGGAGGTGGGTGGTCAAGGCCGACAATGAGGAGCTCCAATCACGAGTGTGGGAGACAGGCGACAAAGGGAGATGGGAATGGGCGGTGGCACAATGATGGCCATGGTAGCCGATGAGTGCCACGCCTAGCCACCATAGGCCTTGGCTAGCATCCACTCTCATCTTGTATAGGCCCCAAAGGAGGAATTCACTGAGAGAATGTGTGCTCTACCATCACAGTGGGAAAGAAATGTAATCTAAGAGAGAAAAAAGAAATAAAATAAAGAGAAAAATAAAAGTTATAATCTAACGTGGGGGTTCCATGATAGTCTTTTCCGACATCCCTCCTAATATTTCAAAAAACGGTATTGATAATGGTTAATCTATCCTTCACTCGAGTGAAACGAAGGCCCGCGTCACTCGATTTTTTTGGCCATCCGATCTGCACTCGCGCTCATCTGGCCGTCTTCCTCTTACGTTCTTTGTTGCTTGTCTGGCCTATGGGTCCTATCTGTCGGCGCCTAAATGCATCTTTTATTCGCTGGTTTGGAGTTGGAGCCATGCGTCCGTCTCCCATTTCCTCGTCCGTTTCTTCTCTCTTCGTCTTCCCTGTTTTGAGCTGACCGGAGGCGATGCGGAGACGATGAAGCTAGGGTTTGTGATTTGATCTCCCTTGTCTCCTTCGTTTTCCCGTTATCTACCTTCTCTATCATTGTATGGCGTTTAGGGTTGTGGTTGCTCATGGATTTAGACTTGGGACTTTGGTTTTTCCCCATTCGATTTTGAGTTGGTCATGGCCTCTCGTTTTTTCTAGAGTTTGCAGAGACGACTAGTTAGGTGCATTGCTGATCTCTATTAGTTCACTTTTGTCCCCCCAATCCTCCAATTCACCCAGCCAACCCCGCCCAAATCCATCCGGGAGCCTCCACCGTCCCACAGCTCCCACAGCCCCGCTCCATCATCTCGCAGGCTCCAAATCCACCGATTCCTTCACCGCCGCTTCCACCCCGCAGCTCCGACATATCCCATAAGACGTCGCCGCTCCTCCGTTCGGTAGCCTACATGTGTGGCCTCGACGGTGAAGGTGACGAGCGGGTTGGGCGCGGCCGCAACCATCCCGCATGCAGGCGGAGAAACGAGTTTGAAGGTGAATCGTCTCTCCTGCAACTTCTATTTTGGATGATCTATTTTTGGCGGAGGGGATGTGGCCACATGTGTTGGGCGATCTAATTTTGGCAGAGGGGGATGTGGCTGCATGTGCCCCATGAGCTGGAGCTGTCCTTCCACTGCTCTGTGTTTTGGTGATGTACATCGCTGGAGAGTCGGTGTGCTAGTGGTGACATTGCTGGAGAGTCATTGTGCTAGTGATGCAGGTGATGGACATGTAGGAAATGGTTCACCACATCTCTAGTGTGTCTAGGAGAAAAGTGATACTCCCTCTGGTGCTAATACAAATATATTTTAACTTCAATTTAAAATGCAACATCTATGTTGGCATATGAGGGATTCTAAGTCTATGCTGTGTTCTGAAGTTAAGGTTAGAGATGATATTTGATTCATACTCTAGATGCTATGTCTTTGGCTTGTATTCTTTTTTTTTTCAGTTGCCACCTGCAGTATAGTTGCCTTGATCCTGAACACTCTCTGATGTTCGATCTGTTCTCTAAAGTTCATCTAAAAGAATAGATTTTCTTGACTATGCACCTTCTTGATTGTATTTTCTCTGATCTTGAGCTTAGAGAATAGACAGATAAGGTTCTTACTTTGCTGTCTATTTTAATTATCTATATTTTAAATGGCCACATTTAATAAACTTGTTAGCTGTGGAATGGATTCGATATGTCTGATCTTGCTTTCAGGCTTTGTATTTGAGAATGCCTGCTTATTTGCATTTTCACATTCTTTTCAAATGTTGTGTAAGTTTTGTATAGCTCTGAAACTTCCCATTAGTTAGTGTAATGTTCAATTCTATTGTTTAAAGTCTATTTTTATATGTTTTACTCCCTTCAAATGTTGTGTAAGTTTTGTGTATTTGGGGTATAAGTTTTGTCATCTTAATCTAATTTGTCTTTATTTGTTCTAATCTGTTATTATCTTTTATTTTTTCTACTATAGAAAATCATCTGTTGTTTGAATCTGATTTGTCTTTATCTTTAATTTTCTGTAATTATCTTTTAATTTTTTTACTATAGAAAATAATCTGTCATTTGAATTTGATTTGTTTTGATCTTAGTTTTCTTTCTCTGTAAATTTATGAATTTTTTGATTCATTAGATTAATATCTTGTGAACTTAAAATTTAAGTAACACATGCACGATTTTTCTTTGCTACAGAAAATCAGGAATCGAGTGATTCATTGGGTCTGGTCACTCGAGTGACCATCTGCCCTGGGTCACTCGATAGACACCCTGAGTACACTAAGGCCTACTATATTTGAACTATTAATTAATTGGAGATGAAAATTAGTCACAAAATTATTTTTTTAAGCCTCCCATGTGTGTTGGATACCCTGGCTGTCCAATATTTCGAGAGGTACAGTGCTCCTGAAAAAGAGTCGGTCGCTGTCGTCGCTTTTCTGCAGCGCCTCTGCCGCGGAAAGGTGACACGGACCACGGTCGGCTCGTCAGAGTTTGAATCCGGCCTGGACACTTTTGCGTCGCGCCCCCTCTCCGTTCGAAACTATTCGCGTTTCAGTCCACTTGTCTGTCCTCTCCGCGCATTCATTATTAATTGCTCCACCTCGCTGACGGAGCTCTGCTGCTGCCTTCAAGAAGCAGTGAGGGAAAGCTCGTTGTTTTCGCTTCGGTTTTCTCCAAGAACTCCATCGAGAGAGGGAGAGAGGCGACTAGGAAGGACTCCACAAAGAGGGGAGCAAGCAACTCAGATCCGTGTGGAGAGAGAGAAGCCGGGAAGGGGCGGGAACTCGCGGAGTTTAGAGAGAGAGAGAGAGAGAGAGGGGGGCGAGGAGGTCCATGCCCGTTTCCTCCGTTGCCGCGTGAGACGGCCCTCGGAGGAGTCGTGAAGAAGCGGGGATGACGGGGGTGGTGGTGGTTTCCAGCGCGGGGTGCAAGGGCGGCGGCGGGGGGAGGAAGAGGGCCGCCGCGGCCGCCGGCGACGGAGGTGGCGGGGAGGAGGAGCGGCGGCGGAGGGTGGCGGTGCTGGAGCTGCTGCTCGCGGCCGTCCGGCGCTCCATGGTGGCGTGCCGGGTGGAGCGCGGGGAAGCCGCGGGAGCCGGGTGGCCGGCGGGGGAGGAGGAGGAGGACGACGACGACGACGCGGCGGTGGTGCTCGGGGAGATGGAGATAGGGTGGCCGACGGATGTCCGTCACGTCGCCCACGTCACGTTCGACCGCTTCCATGGATTCCTCGGCCTCCCCGTCGAGTTCGAGGACGAGATGCCAGGCCGCGTGCCCAGCGCCAGGTGAGCAACCGCCGCCGGCCCGCCGCCACCTCCTCTTCTCCTTTCCTGCTGTCCTGCATCACCGGTAGAGTCAAATTGGAAGCTTCCGTGCAAAAATTCAGTTTTGGGGCAAGAATCATACTGAAAAATTTGAATTTCTGGAGGATGAGTTCTTGATTTTGAGTGCTCCCAATTTGGAGCAGGTCTTTGATCTGAGGATGATGTTCCGTCTGAGTTCAGATAACTAGAGCAACTTAAGTTTCTGCAGCTATACAGTATGCTTGGATCTGCACAGTGCCAGAGGCCAGAGCAACGCTGTTTTTCACAGGCTTAATGAGAACCTGTCACTGAATTCAATTGATGCATTCAATTCCTGTTCCTTGTGCACTGTATTAAGCAGAACTTCTGTGCAATTACAGCAACATTGACACTCATCCAATGTAATTCCTACTCCTGAATCACACACTGTAACAAGTCTGACTTGTGTTGGTCCTTGTGAATTATCCACCAAGATTTGCTAGTTGAACCTAGCGATCCGTGACTTATGAATTCATCAGGCTAATATTTGTGTTGACTCCTTTTGTTTTGTTTTCTCCAGCGCCAGTGTGTTCGGTGTCTCGGCTGAATCAATGCAATGCACCTATGATGGCAAGGGAAATTCAGTCCCCACGATATTGCTTCTCATGCAGGAGAGGCTGTATGCCCAAGAAGGGCTGAAGGTGAACATACATGAATTTATGAATGATGAACTAAGCCTTTTGAATATTTGAAATTAACCTGATTTGCTCACATTGAACTACTGAAATTTCATTTGCAGGCTGAGGGTATCTTTCGCATTAATCCGGAGAATGACCAAGAGGAGCACGTGAGGAACCAGCTGAACAAAGGAGTTTTACCTGAGGACATTGATGCTCACTGCTTGGCCAGCCTGATTAAGGTAGGACATCTGTCAGTTTGAAACAACCATGGAACTATGTTTCAGCTACAATGCAACTCACTTATGTTTAACTGATTTTGAACATATGTGAGTTCCATGAAATAAGAGACATGAAACTTGTGTACGTTTGAATTGGACAGGCATGGTTCAGGGAACTTCCAGAAGGTGTCCTTGATGGCCTCTCCCCTGAGCAAGTGCTTCAATGCAATTCTGAAGGGGAGTTCCTTGAGCTTGTGACGATGTTGCGCCCCACTCAGGCAGCACTCCTCAATTGGGCTGTCGAGCTGATGTCTGATGTTGTCGAAGAGGAGGAGCTCAACAAGATGAATGCTAGGAACATAGCCATGGTGTTTGCCCCCAACATGACACAGGTAATTCCCATTGGACTATTCTTGCAGGATAGGAGGTGATCTATATGTTCATGTACTTCCCATAAAACAAAATTGAGAGCAATCTGTAGATCTCCATTACTTCAACAGCTAAATTTACCTTTTTGCTCTATGTTAGATGTCAGATCCATTGACAGCCCTGATGCATGCCGTCCAAGTCATGAACTTTCTCAAGACACTGATCTTGAGGACGCTTCGGGAACGTGATGATGCAGCCACCAGAGAGTACACACCATACTCATCTCCAGCATCATCCAGTCAGCACGATGACGCGGAATGCTGCTATGGCAGCGAGCGGGACATGGACAGGAGCTGTGAGCTGAGCGACATGCACAGCCAAATCAGCAAGTCTGGGCGACATGCAGACTATCTTGTACGCTACAACAGCTGTTTTGACAGCGAGCAAGAAATCGACGACCATCTGAGTGAAGTTGAAAAAGGTTTCTTGCATCGGTTGGAGGATGGTCTTGAAGCAGACAGACTAGAGGAAAGCACAAGAGAGCACTGCAAAATAATCTCGGAGGTTATGGCCGTGGAGGATGTTGAGCTGAAACCTGAAACCAAAGCAGTGGAGAAGGGCATACAGAATGAAGAGGTTGCAGAGCAGCTATAATGATGGATGATGGAAGTTCTGTGTTTTCAGGCAGCAACTCTTGTGAGTAGCTATTGAGCACTGACCAATGGACTTTATCCAACACCTGGTTGAATGTATTGCTCCAGTGTATGATGTAATGTAATATTGGCTTATCCTTTGGATGCATGGTGACCCTTGGTTACCTGGGACTGTATTCATGGAAATGTCATATGTGCAGGCTCATCGGTAACATGAGCCTTGACTCGTCTAATTTTCATGTGATCAAGTTCATATATTTTCTCTTCAGAGTATTGTGATACTAGAGTTAATTGCAATAAGTGAAGGACGGATATGATAGTAGCATCAGTTAGTCAGTTACAGCAAAATGATAACCCACTTTTCACCAGCTAGTTTGGTTGCTTGAAACTGAATTGTTGAAAATCAAAGACATAATATTTTTTCCACCTTCACTACGTTTAAAAGATAAACCAATAACGTCTGGATTTATAACAGAATATGTCGCCTCGAGCAAAGAAGTGACACTGTAAACGTGATAAGAATGCCAGTAATATATTTTTTATGCCATGTCAAATTTTCAAGCATAGCAACATCAGAATTAATCCGTTTATCATAAAAACAAATAAAAGTACCATTACACTGTCATCCCAGTTAATTTTTCCCATTTAAGAATACATCATCACAGCAACATCAGACTACATTATCAGAGAACCAATAAAAGCACCATAAAAGCACCATTACACTGTTATCCCAGTTAATTTTTGCCCATGTAAGAATATATCACCATGGTAAATACCCAAGCTCAGCAGCATCAGTTTAACTACATTTATCATAAAATAAATAGAAGTACTTTTACACTGTCATCCCAGTTAACCTTGCCAATGTAAGAATACTAGAGTATTTTTAGATAGCAGTTTCATGCTTTGTCTATCTGGTTAGTGCCACAGCTTAGTACAGAAACCAGTTCTTGGCCTCTTACTGGTAACAATTTCTTCAAAGGAATCCAACAGCTGCGCAGCCAAACTACTGGGTTCATTAATCAGGGTGCGGATGAAGGTGATAACAACTCTCCGCTCCTGCTCTGTCGATCTCAAACTGAACCAGGTTAGAAATTTCATCCTGAAATCCTTCTCAATGAGGCCAGAACATTCCAACCAACGTATAATCTTCACACAGTACTCATAGTTGTCATCTAACTGGCCTAACTTCGGGGCAAAGAGCCTAGCTGCACGGGCCACCAAATTGCTGTCATCCACACAGGTCTCCAGCTCCAAATCTGATGCCTGCTTGCGACTCTGAGACCTGGATTCCATGGCTGGTGCATCCCCTACATGCCCCTCCGCACAAGTTTCAGAGTCACCACAACCATTCGACTTTGTGAATGCATTCTTTCCAGAACTACAGCCATTCTCATTCTGGCAGCACTCTGTTGGCATGACTACCTCTGCATTTAGGTCTGGGACTGAGGTCTCATTGAGATCGAGCTTGTGGGAGGCACCACGTGGAACCTGGTCCTTATCTGGTATCACAGAATCACTCTGATCACATGAATCTTCAATCTCATCTTTACACAATGCACTGGGGTAACCATTCTCCTCAGTTTGTGCTTTTTGGAATACATTACCCAGCTGACGCACCTGGAAGCCTGATGACCTAACATTTTGTCTCTTACCAGCTCTCTTGGCAGAAGATGAGCAACCTTCCGCTCCGTGCTCTGTGTTCTTACGAATAATTTCCACACTCTTGGTAAAGATCTTTGATTCAGAATGGCCCAGTTCACCATCCTCAGTAAATGAAATAATACGGAAGGAATACTCTGTGCAGGGCTGCAGATTGGATATAAGAATCCTTCTTTGGTCTTTGGGGAAAACATCAGGCTCCCCTGTGTAAGGCGCTTCTCTGCTATTCCAGTACCAGAGTTTATAGCCTTTGATAGTATGATACTGTGAGGAAACAGCTTCCTTGAGAACCAACACCAGAGATGAAGCTGAAATATCTTCAAATTTAAACCTGCAGGCAGATGGGAGTGTATCTGCAGGGCGAAGCGAATTACACTAGGATTGTCAAATTTTCCAAATGCAGAGTGGAACTGAGAGATGCAAACTTTACAAGACTAAATAATTTACCATTTTGTTTTGTTTCAGATTGACTGTTTGAACTAAGCCACTCATCAGCCTTTTCAATTGCTAAAGAGCAAAGTTTCTGCACATCAGCAGCAACAGGCAGCCGGCCTACAATACCACGAGCCATCTTGGATGAAGTACCATCAAGGGGGCCAACTTCACTTTCCAACTTTGCTTTTGCATCCTCTACGATCTGATGCAACTCTTTAAAACGAGTACTGCCATCCAAAAGTCTATGACTCAGATATATGCGGGAACACAGATTATCAACTCTACGAGCATCTTTAGCAACAACCAGCTGCCTCTTCCAGAACCTGCTCAAAATATTCAAAGACACAGTTAGATCCACAAATAACAAAGAGTGTTTGCCAAAACAAGAAAAGAAAAAAAAGAGACAGGAATAAGAATTAAACATAGCAGAGATCATATATGCACATAATGCTGCAAGTAACTACAGATATGAAATATCATTCTGGTGAATGGTTCAACCAATATTTTGAGTGCAACAAGGTTCACCAATATGAAGGAGAATATATAATTTTAAACCAACCAAGTCAATGAGGGGTCGAGATAAGATATGTAAAAGAACATATGGAAGTTACAGTGGCCAGCAATGCTTCATATAGCATGACTACTTACAAGCAAGCCATATATACTTACACAAGCCATATATAAAACTTTTTCCAAATGAAATTAAGTAAACTCCCCAAGGTAGACATAAAATTACTCACCCAAGTATTCCAATAACCTTGCCACATGCAGCACAGCAGTAGTTACCATCCAGCTGTATAGATTGTCCAAGTTCTATGCATCCTGCCTTTCGGTGCTTGAGTGCGCACTCAATGTGGCAGGATGATCCACAACAATCCTGATCACCAGTGTCTGATGAACATACCAGCCAAAGGCTAGGATCTTTGTTATCATCAAAACTATGGCAAATACAACATGAACACCTCTTACAAAATGCATTATCTGAGTTGAGGACAGCTTTGCACGCTGAATTTATGCATATCCTTGTGCTAGGAGGCTTTGTGTCTTGAGACATTCCATTTTCACATAGTTGAAAAAGATGGTCCCCCTTTGTCGGCTGCTTTTTCAGAGCTGGATTGCCCGTAAAGCTTGAATTATTATTGTTATTTGAGGAGACTTTCTTTGAATCAATGTTCTTGCACCTCTTTACGGTCACTGTTTTTGGTATTTCTTCCACTGATTTGCATTTTGAAGTGCCAGGTTCTTTCCTTTCTGTGTTAACACTAGCATCATTGCACTCATGTTCTGGTAAAGAACTCAATGATTCCTGGGCATTTTCTGAAATGGTGTTGCTGTCACCGGCAAGCCTATTTTCTTCAGGTGCCCTTGCAGCATTACAAACATTTGTTATCACTGCAGAAGGAGGAGATCATGTTCAGGTATTAGTCATCCAAGGAAATGTGTAAAACACAGTGAAATGATGCTGATGCTAATGACACATTGCATTCCTTCTCTGTGCCTCCATCTACCACACAAGCCAGAACAACATTTGAGCAGTGACTCATTTCAGCATTAGAAGTGTAGACAATTGAATAGCGTTTAGTACATGAATAAATTTGAAGAAGTATATAAAAAAACAAATATTGCCACAAAATTTTCAGTTCTGAAAACTGCAGAGGGCCATGATCCTAGCATGGGTCATGGTTCCACGTGTGAGACATCTGATGGCATTTTTCAAAACCATGAAATTGTCATTCATCAATATTATAGGATCTAACCCTAAGGAAAACAATAAAGGTTTCTACATGTTTGAAGGCCTTCGTAGGTCAACTTCACAGAAGGCCAAGCTATTTGGAGTCAAGGATACCAATTTGATCTCAACAAAGCATCATCCAATGCATATCTGATTTTGAGAATAAGCAACACTCAACAAACTAATTCACATACCAAACTTTCTAGATCCATATGCTGATTAAACCAACAAAAGATGGTTTAAAGTACATTGACCGAACAATTATTAACATTTCAAAATACATTCCTTCGAGTCCAACAGTTGAGGGATCCTTTTGATTAAATAAGATGCCATCTGAATTTCTCTGGAAACATTCTTAACAAGTGCGACTATTAATCGCTTATTGGCAGTGGATCTAGAACATGTACAGAATAAAACTGCGCAAATATAGGCCTCAGAGAGTATTGTTAAAAAGAAAGCATCACATAAATAAGCAGCTATCAGTACTACCCATAGGTAGATGCACAGCAACATGGTGTCACAACACAGGAGTACAGGACCCACAGAACACATGACGGAACAAGAATAAAATCAAACTATATATTGACGATACATAGGCTAGCTCAGTGCTCCACAGAAGCAGTAGACAAAGCCATCCACAGTTGACCAGATGGAACAAACAGAAGGAAAGACTCAGGTTTGATTGCTCACAGCGAAGAAGAGACACCATGCGGAAAATTCGAACATCCAAGTGAGTTAGGGCTTACAGGCAGATCTGAACGGATCCCCACTCAGCGCCATCCTGGCAGAGGAAA
>CM041647.1:16177346-16378734 GCA_023333625.1 Bothriochloa decipiens | reverse complement strand
AACGGAAACGACGTCACAAGTTGGCAACTTGGCTTCGGTCAGATTCTGTTGCTCTTTTTTTTCTCCACTTTTTTATCCCACGATGATGGGTGGATTTTGATACGCACGAGAGGTAATCTGACCGAGATTTACTGTCGGAATTCTGATGCAAAAGGTACTACAGTAGAATTTTGCTCGAGAATGTTAAGGTGATTTTTCGGCTTTTTTTTTTTCCTTTTTCCCCCTATTCTACCTAGTATACTTCCTGACTGGCTCACTCAAGAAAGATCAGTCTTTTTTTATCGCATAAATATCTGGTTTATTTACGCAGAATTGTACAATCATGCTTTGAAAGAATTTTTAAGGTGGAATTGTAATCTTCGTCCCTCAACTATCATCAATTTTATCGATAAATTTGGTTTCCAGTCCTCAAAGTTCATCTTGGATTCTTTCGAGGAGATCGTAATTTCTGCGAAATGAATTTGCATATTCATCGCAAGGGAAAAGCGAACGGATAAAGACTGCCTGAAAGCGCAACAAGTTTGAATTCTCTTTTGAGCTTTTCCTCCACCCACCTCTGAGCATCCTGTTGGAATAGTCCTAGGATAGATGACCTACAATAAATCATTCTCATGACCAACTTTTCTTCTTCTGAGCAAATAAATTTAGTGTGTAGTCCAACTAATCAATAGTGACTCTTCTATGTCTTTCGTGAAAAGTGGAACACTTATACGTAAGATCATTACCCAAAATTAAAATGTTCATTTCGATCCTCAAATTTTATATTTTAGGGTCCATTTTATCCGTGAAGTAGCATTATAGCTTTTGAACTCTTCTTTTTCAGCTTAGTTTCGTCCCTCGTGCTATGTGGAATGCTACATTGCCACATCTGGTCAACTCTAGCATCACTCACGGTTACACATAAAAGATGTTAGAATAAAAATAAATTAGTGGGTGGTCTAAAAATCTCTTTACCGGCCACTAATAACTACAATACATCATTTTAGATGTTAACTTGTAACAATATCATTTATATATGGCATAACTGGTTGTGGGACATCCAAAGTGGTGCACATTTGCTGCTGGACATCCCAAATCAAGGCTTTTGCCAGAAGACACTATGGTTTGATGTAATTTGGCAACAACACATTGCGCCGTGGTTTCAGCAGGTCGAGGTGGGAGAAGCTTTCAATATTGACCTTAGGTGCCCCTGAGCCACACTTGGCTTTGGGCCCAATCTGATCTGGTTGGACCAGCTTTAACCGACCTAGACTCAACCATTAGGGTTCCACGGGCATCTCCCATGTCGCTACCGACTCCACCCTATCTCTTTCCGCAATCCCTCACCCACGCCACCACCCACTGCTACTCGCTGCGCCGCCGTCCAATCTAGTGATCGCCGCCGCTGACACCTCGGTCCTCCGCCGTCATCCTCCATAGGGAGCTGAGGACCAGATCTGAAGCACCCTCGTGAACAAGATTATGGCATCTCCCAGAAGGAAGGACGCGCAGAGGTCTCCGCCTAGAATTCCTCCTCAATTGAAATGGGTTCCAAAAGGGTAAGATTTGCTCCCTTATTGCTTTCCATTTGTATGCCTACGGACGCGTTAGGAAGGTTGTGTTGAGATTTTTTTTTTCCTTTTTTCTGATTTAGGATGGATTCGAGCAGCGCCTGTAGATTGGCGATTAGAGTTCCTGCCTATGTGGAGCAAAGACCAGATGGGCTCGGTGATTATAATGTGACAGAATTTGCTGCGTGTGGTGGATAAGGATAGATTCAATTGGATGGATTTTCATGAGTTACTTGGTTAGGAGATAGTTCATGGTCAGGATCAAGAACTACAGGTTACTTTCTTTGACAAAAACAAGGATGAGACAACTCACATAAATTCTGATAGTTCTCTTCTACATGCATTTGATGTGTATTGGGACAGTAAGAAGCTGCCACTGACTGTAGAGGTTGTTGACACTCGTCCTTAGGATAGTAGGACAAAGCCTCTGCTAATGCTACTCTTGATGCTGCTGATGATTGTATGTCATTAGATATGATTGTGCCATATCACAATCTTCACAATGCTCAAGCTGAGGGTAATAATACAGCTGATGCTATTCCAAGGAAGAGAATGATAGTTGGAGTTGAAGAAGGGGGATCTAGCAGCAAAGTCAAGAGAAGGTGTAAAAGGTGTGGTGGGTTTGGTCACCTACAGAAAACATGCAATGAAACTATTCACGATCATGATGCACCATCACTTGCACCACCAAAGAAGAAGAGGGCTTACAAGCCAAAAGTGGTAGAGATCATACAAACCACAAACGAAGAGGAAGGCCCCCACCAAGGGTAAACAACCCAACAACAAGAAGAAGGCAACTCCTACTAAGCCTACAACTACTGAACAAGTTATGCAGTACGTGTTCCATCTGCTACCTTCATTTTGCTATTAGTTTAGAAACTACATGTTGACATGTGTCATCTTGTAGGGTTCCAAACTCCCTGGTCACAAGGAGGCAGGCTAAACAAGTAGCAGTTAGCCGGTGACCAGTGACTAGGAGCCGGGCTACCTCAACAGCGAGTCCAAGCGCTAGCACTAGGAGCAAGAAAAGGTTGCTCGAGGTCTAGGTGCTACAAGCAACACAAAAGTTGAAACATGATGGAGTTATGTGATTCTTTGATCTTTTGTGTGATTTTGAGGCTCATGTGCCATATGAACTTGGTTATGTAATGTGTGACACTTGGTACTATATTCTGGCATATGAATTGGGTAATCTATGAAACTTGAGGCTCCTATGCCATATGAACTTGGTATTGTAATGTAGTGAACTGGTAATGTACTTGAAGGTTAATGTTATCCAAAGTTAATTGCCTTTTTTACTTGTTGTCATTGGCTGTTGTTTATCACTTGTCACTTGTTAATTGTTGTTGGTACTAGTTGTCTTACTATGCTTGGGAGCTTTACTCAAGATAAAATTGCTGACAATATATTAAACTTGGCATTGTCATATTACCACCTTTCATTCATTTCCCACAAAGCATTACCAAGAAAAGTTCGGGCTTGGTTGTACATTAACATGCATGGGACAACAAAGCTCACAGTTCCTACAAACACACTGGCCACATTCATCCACCTACCCAGTTACGCTACTGACATCGACATCGACACTCTAAGCTTGAACAACATTGCTTAGTTCCATCAGAGAGTTCTCCAAAACCTGTAATCTGGCTTAGAGAATTAGAGACGGAGTTGAATATTCCAATTATTCAATACCCAAGGATTTGAGATCTATATTTATATTTAGTTTAAAATATATGGATATAAATACCAAAAGTGTGCCATCCAATTCATATAGGGATGATGTCAGGAACACCGGTACATAACGATGACTATGTTATCTATCTTAAAATGTGAGTGGTTCTAGAGATGACCAAGCGACAACGGTGACATCATGGTGCTCCACATAGGACAAAGGGTCAAATTATGCTAAAAAGAAAAGTTTAAGGACAATGACTAAAATGGTCGCTTTGTTGCTTTAGCTGGGTCTAAAAGAAAAAAATTGAGACTTGAAATGGTCATTTTAAAAATTTAAGGATTAAACTAAGCTCACAGATAGTTGAGGAACTAAAATAACTATTTTAAAAATTTAATGTATTATATGTTCGGCCTCTATGACTATGCACATTTAATAGTTTTTATTAGCTAAGTTAAAAAACATAATTTTTATTAGCTAATTAGAAGATCATATTGTGAACACAAGCGAAAGGAAAAGCCATAAGCAAAGTATGCTTATATTTTAACAAAGAAAGTTTTTATTAAATTATCAGCACGTCACAATAGGATGAGGAAGTCTTGAAACAAACTTCGAACCTATGCCTATTTAAGCACACAATTAAACACAAAGGAAAGGCTAGAGTTTATTTATTTATTTATGGCTGGAGAACCATCATTTGAAAGATAGTAAGCATTAATTTTAAAGAACAATAGCAGGAACTCAGTCTATTACTTAAGAAAGCAAACAATGTACAAAATTTTTTTTTTGCTTATAAGAGCCACAAGCTATAAGAATCGGAATGTTTTCCTGCATGGTTTCACTAAAATTATTTTATTCTCAAGTGCTCATTGTACATACTCGCCAGTGGACAATGGGCATTGTCTTTCCCTACAACCTACATGTGTGCTTATGTGGCGCTTAGAGGGATAAAAATAAGGCTTATGTATGTTGTGCATATTATTGAGCCAAAGATTATTCCTATCAAAGATTATTATGCCCTTTTCTTTTCTTTTCTTTTGATGGAAATATTATGCCCTTTTCTTG
The DNA here is from genome assembly GCA_023333625.1 of Bothriochloa decipiens. NCBI lineage: Eukaryota > Viridiplantae > Streptophyta > Magnoliopsida > Poales > Poaceae > Bothriochloa > Bothriochloa decipiens. The sequence continues at coordinate 16,374,447 of CM041647.1, read as the reverse complement.
TTCTAATCATCGGAGGATTCGGAGCACAAATATTCAGGGTGAGGGATACAATTGACTCATGCTCAACGATGTACCCAACACAAGTAAAAGGATACAAATATATATGGCTATTGTTACGTGGATAATAACTTATCTTATATTGTATTACTCCCTGCACGGTTTTAGCTGACGGCATGAGTCAATTGATGACTCATGCGAGAAAGATTATTATCGCAATTCTTATTACCTGACGGCAATTTGGCCTTTTTTTTTCTGGAATATCTCTGTATATCACGGTCGCACTAATGACAGAGAGACCAGACTTCAATTTTTGTATCGGTGTGCTTCCTTCGTAGCTAAGAAATTTTCCTACATTGGAAATTTATGTAGGGTTCCAACCATATACGCTAGATAGTTGGAGGAGTCTTGGTTATATAGGAGGAAAGTTATGCAATCAACAGCACCTTGCCTTGTTTCTTTCGTCTTATATATCTATCAATCATCAACAGCACCCACCGTACCATGGTTAAGAGGAAATTTATGTAGCGTTCTTTTGACCCTCTGTTTTAAGATACCACTTTCTCTATTTCAAATGGAAAGACGTGTTAGGTGCGGTCTCCATAATTCTAGAGTGCTAAGAAGAAAAAACTAAATAACTATATTTGGTACCCATTGCTTAGTCTCCTTGAAAATAATAGATATATAAAGTATAATCCATCCTCTGTGAAAAGATAATAAGGGATCTAGAGATCAAAATTAATGTGAGGAGACAAAAGATCTAGAGTTCAAAATTACTATCAAACTGCTTTCAAAACCACCTTGTGGTTATTTAATTGATTCTTAATACTTTATTAAAGGATAAAAATACTTGTTTTTATAGGTGAGGGAGTGAACTAGAACAGCGCTAACAATTATTGGGGTTGGCTTCTTTCCAAATAAATTCAAACCAGATAAAATTCTTGCAAGTCTTATATTTTATAAAATGAAGAAAACTATTTATTACCTTATATAATGTAAAATGGAGAACGAAGATAGACATTCTTCTTACCCACTAAAAAAACATTTGCACAGTGAGTATAAATATACACGGCTTAAACAAAGACCAAAGTTTTATTATGTGAGAACGAAGAAATAGATGAATCCTAATTCGATCATCATGACAAATAATACAAAAATTATATAGCGATCTTTAATTTATTCACACTAAGTATCTAATACATGTTGCAAATCACAATAGCTACAAGTAAAAATAGATGGACACAGATAAGCCTCTATCACTACCAACCAAACAAACTACACCCATCACTCTCACCAGTCAGCCCGGTACACATGACTGGAAAAAAAATCTAACCTTCGTAAAAAAAGGGAAAAAAAAATGAACTTCTAGAAAGTCTGCTAGGAGTGGAGACCGCAGCCGAATCCTCTTCTTCGCAGTCCAGCAAACAAAACCCCCTTCTCACGCGCCTCAACCGCTCCGTTCTTCGCCGCGTGCCGAGACGCTTCCTTGCCCACAAATTCCCGGCCAGACCATCCTTCCCCGAGCCCGTCCGGAACACGCGCCTGCCAAGAATTTCACCTTCTCCGGCGCCGATCGATCCCGCGCGTTCTTGCGCCGTCAGCAGCCGAGGATGCGGAACCTTCTCACGGTTTGCACCACCGCCGTCCTCGCCTTTTGTTGCCTTTGCGTGTCGCTCTTAATTGCTTGCGATTTTCCTAGTTAGCTTCTCGTGTCAAGATCAAGAATGGGTTCATTGGTTTGCTTTTTTTCTGTGAAGATCGAGGCCGTCAGGTTTTTCAGGGGTGCCTGCTCTGGTTGTGGTTTTATCACTGGATCGGCCTTGATCGGTTTATGCATGCTAGTTTATTATTTTATTTTATTTATTTTTGTTCTTGACCTAATTTGCCATGAGCATCGATAAGCTTTGCTCCTGTTTTTCTTGTTTGCTCGTCTTGCTATTTATGGAAATTTTGAGATTTTGCTAGCACTCCCAAGTTCTTTTATGAACTTTGGGAAGACTCAATGATCTTAGGTCCTTTCTGCTGTTTTTACTCGTGTAGTAATCATTTAAGGAAAATCTGAAATTTTAGGACTTTCTGTGGTGGAATTATAAAATATGTTTTTTGATAAAAAAAAACCGGTGCCAACTGATGGTATTCTTCGTGGAAGCCTGGTGGAGCTATCCGTGGAAATTTCGACTTGTTCAGAGCATGCTCTGCTTGAACATCAGCATCTGAGGATTTTCTTTTTTTCTTTTTTTTTCAGCTTCCAGGAAAAAAAAAGGGGGTAGTTTAATCTTTGGCATGATCACTTCTTTTAGTTGACGAAACATCATGGTCTGAAACTTTCAATCTTGATATGTAAATGGCGGCCTAGGACTTTTCTGGTCCAACCTTTTGCAATCCACAGTCCTTGCTTGGCTGCTTTGACTTTGTATACAATATAAGAGGTGTCTATCTCTGTGATTTTGTGAAGACAAAGTAGATGTGTCTTCTGCAAATCATTTTTAATCTCGTTTGGACAGGACTCGTTTGAGCTCGGCAAAAGGGAGCAGGCTCCAGGAAATGTCGACATCGAGCTTGGGTTGCAGGGTGACTTGACTAGTTCTGCGCAGCCAGGTTTTGAGGGATTCTATGAACAGGTCCGTGTGTTTCTGTCTGGCAGAGTTGATCCCTTCCTGAAAGAACATCTGAAGAAGTGGTCAACAACTTAATATTGTTGCAGCCTAACGCATTATACTTTGTGCTACTACAAAATTCAGGTCAAGGAGATTGAAAACTTGCTCAACACATTGACAAAATTATTGAAGGACTTCAGGTGACTGCCAACATCAAATTGGAGCTGTTTTATGTTGAATTATTTAAGTCCAGTATGTTATGTCCTACTGTTATGTTCTGGCGCTATCATGGCATTGCTCAATATGTGTTGAATATATTTATTCTAGATGTTTTTTGCTTGTTTGCTGACTGAACAATATTAGTCTATCTAAAGATTGTCAATTTACACAGAACTCAAATGAGGAGTCAAAAGTAGTCACGAAGGCATCTGCGATGAAAGGTACAATATCGGATATCGCCGTATTGGTTTCTTTTCTGCAATTAGAAGAGCATTGGAATCTTCTTCCTCAAATGTTATATAACTAAAAATGATTTCTTTGCTACTTGTAGAGGTAAAAAAAAAACGCATGGACAAGGATGTCAATGAAGTGACTAAGATTGCACGGCTGGCAAAATCAAAAGTGGAGCAACTGAACAAAGATGTTAGTTTTCTCCCTTCTTTACACTTGTTTCCTGCAAATATATGAGCAGTAATTACATGGATAATAAGTTATGGCTGCTTATAGTTTTACCATCAATCTTATGCTGTGTTGATTACCTTTCTCCAGAATGCTGCGAACAGAGAAAAGCCAGAATTTGGCAAGGGATCAGGTGTGGACCGATCCCGGACAACCACCACTGTGTAAGGCCCTTGTGATCACTTTCTGTTTTCCCTTGTCCTCTTTATTTGTTTCTTTATATGATTGATTGCTTGATGGTCTTGTTGCAGTGCATTGACAAAGAAGCTGAGAGAACGTAGATTGGAGTTTCAGGTACCTCCTTTTAACTTCAAATTCCAGTTCTATGCATAATCTACATGGTGAACATGTTTTCTGCGTGCTTATTAACTCGAAATGGTGCTAGGTATACAGCCAAATTGTGTGTTCAGTGATTTTGGGCTTGTTTGGATGCTCTACTGGAAATCTGTCTGGCACAGGCAAGCAACGCCAGGCGTTGGATTTCGTCCGCCTAGGGTCACGATCGTTGCCTGGCGAGGAATCTGCCTGCCAGTCACAATCCAAACAAGCCCTTTGTGACTGTAGAATACTTATAGTCTGATAAAGCTTTAAAGAGTTGAAAAATGTCTGTTTATGCTTCTTAAAGATTATAAATGTCTTTTCCTTAAAAAAAAGATTAAAAATGTCTGTTTGTCAATGGGCATGAATTTTACTCTGATGTATGTGCATGTCCCCAGACTTTACGAGAAGAAATACAGAAGGAATATCGTGATGTAGTGGAGCGTCGTGTTTTCACTTGTCTGCTTTTTCAAAGTCTGGAATGTAGTTTTAATTGTTTGCAGTTCAGTTGCATTATAGCTTTTTTTTTTCATTCTCGCAAATATCCAACCGAACAGTAACGGGGAGCGTGCTTTTTTCTCGAATACGCAGGAGAGCTGCGTATCATTGTATTACAGAGAAGATAATACAGTAACGGGGAACGTGCTGATGAAGAGGTAAGAAAACATAAATGGTCTTAACCTCAGGCTATCATTATTAGCAAACCGAATGTGCTCTGTTTCTAATATGGAATCAAAATTCAGACAATCGACAAACCGATAGAAACAGGCGACGACGAGCAAATCTTTCAGAGAGCAATTCAGGAGCAAGGGCGAGCAAGGGTACTAATTCTTTCGGACTATGTAACTGCAAGAGTTTCAGCCTGGATGCTGACAAAGGTGGGTGGTAAATTCTTGCATTTGCAGGTACTGGACACACTGCAGGAGATCCAGGAGCGCCATGACACAGTGAAAGAGATTGAGAGGAAGCTTCTTGATCTGCACCAGGTAATCAATGACCAATCTCCCAACATTCAGGTTTCAAGGACTCCACACTTGTTCCGGGTATTAAATTCTCCTTAATGCAGATTTTCCTTGACTTGGCTGTATTGGTGGAATCTCAAGGTGATATGCGGAACAACATTGAGACGCAGGTATGGTGAATTGGTGATTGATGCTTTGTCACTCAATTGTTATTTTTCTTGATACCTGCAACCACCTATTTCATTGAACATTAATAGAGGTGAACTGGCCACAGAATTATTAGCACTGTATTTATTGAAAGATTCTATCTTTTTCTGACTTTAGATGTATCTATACTCAGGTCACAGGTGCAGATGAACATATTCAGACCGGAACAACCTTTCTCCAGAAAGCAAAGAAACTGCAGAAGAACACGCGAAAATGGACTTGCTATGGCATAATCCTCCTCCTGATAATCATCCTCGCCATCATCCTCGGCTTGAAACCATGGAATTGGGGTAAATAAGCAGCAAACAAGAAGCATCGTGCCTATGTTGATTTTGGATGGTGATATTACCTTTAGTATTCTTGTTATAGCTGTGCATATGTCAGAAGGTGCGAGATAGTCCTGTACATCGTATTGGAAACTTTGTTTTCTTTTTTTCTTTGGAAGAGAAACTTTGGGTGTGAACAACTAAAGGCCTATACTACTGGTTTCTTGGGAGATCGATAACTGTTTGGTATTGTGACAGAAACGACCAATTTATTAAAGTATAAGCACATAATTCGTCGTTAAGATAGCAAATTATATGATTGAGACCTAATAAACCCGTTAGTCATTCTAAAATCTCGAAGGATTTTTAACATTTTCAGCACGACCAAGATTGTAATGAGTTTAGCGTTCACCATTCACAACGCACATAGTTCGCACATAGTTTTACACCATCGGAGTACGAATAAAGTTATTACAAAATAAGTTCAAATTTCAAAATAGCGGAAGCGATTAAGTTCAAATACACACACCAGTTCGAATACTGTGCCAGGTCCTCGGTCAATATCCAACAAAAGCATAAGGTAGAGTAGAGTAACCATGTCCAAGGTCTAGTTATCTTCCATGGCGGGATAAAAGCAGTGCTGACAATAGCCATAAAACATCTCACCATCTGTAATAACATGGGAAATAAAACCCTGAGTACGAGAATATACTCAGCTAGACTTACCCGTCATAAACTAAAAATAAATTGACTCCAAGGAGCATGCAATGCTATATAAGAGGTATAGCTGACTCATTTAATTGCGGAAAAGCTGGCATTCAAGAAACAATTAATAAGAACCTTCTAGCAATGTATTTTAATCTGATTAAACTTATCATGCTACATTAGCACCTGTACTAAACAAGCATGGTAATAATTATTCAACAGAAAAAATAACCAATTCCGGTTGAGTATCCTTCAATCTCAACAGCTCAACCATCTCATCTCTTGTTCAAGTTCTTACTACGATGCCGCTGCTCAAGTCAAGTGTTCACTGTACAGGAACGATGGCGATTATAATCGATTACTAACCAGCTGGCGGGTATTCCTCACACAAACCACACTCACCCACTAAGGTGAGCTACAGATCACCGAAAATTCAATTCGAGAAAAGTCGAGGGATCAACAGGTACCATCGTATCCAGGAACCGCCCGGCTGCCTTATTCAAGGCGACCCTGAACTCGGACTTACTCTCCGTGTAACCCGTGGTCCCCCATCTTCACCAATACGATGCGTACAGCAGGTTGACTCCCGGCCCAAACCAAATCCAGGCTTCGCGGTCGGAACGACTTATCCTTTCAGCTAAATGTGAGGCATAAATTTAATATGACTTGAGGACGTACAACGGACGGGGTCCTAGTTTGATACAGACGGGATAACCACACCGAACATCTAGTTCAGTCTCAACACCAATCCCGCCCGGTCTCGATTTATTATCTCCACATGGTTATCTAAGATAACAATGTATTCAACTATTCCGAGTCACCACCTATAACTCGCGGATGACAGGAAATCATCCGACTTCTACCGATCTAGTTAAAGCAGGGCTAAGCAAATAATCGCAACTGAACCTAACAGGGTTGAAGTATAAGCAGTGGCAAGGAATATAAGTAATGCAGCAACGGTATAAAACAACGCCTATAACTTAATGCATTAAATAAGTAAATGACTCAAGTTAAATATTTTACAAACCACAGGGAGAATGCTCAGGGGTTTGCCTTTTAGGAAAGAGCTTGGCTGGTGGTCGGGACACTCGGGAAGATCAGCTTCAGGATCCTCTTCTGCTGCTATCTCCCGCACCAGAGCTTCCTGCTGGCCTTCCTCTTCTGGTGCTCCGGAAACTATCGTTTCGAGCTCTAACGATCTTGTATGATGAATAGTACGTATGAATACCATGTATACATAGAAATACAATGCTGATGCTGATGGTGAATGAATGCTCAGCTAAGATAAATGATATGATTTTAAAACATGTAAGATAAGCACATGTCATTTGCATTCTCTTCTACCGATAAATCTTAAACAAGCCTCGCATTACAATTTACTCGCATGCTATAAGGAATTATAAACAACCATTGTTTTGCATACTACCCTCTACTAAACCAAAACCAATAACAGATCCCACACATCACAAATATTATAAAAAGTATTTTTACACACATAAAATGATAGCTTTAAAGCATTATTACTTATTAAAAGAAATCAGGATAGAACTGCAATATGACTTAGACTACTTATAAAATTCTGTAAAAATTACAGGAGCTTAAACATATCTAATATGGACTACCATAAAAATTTCAGGTCAAAACAGTAAGTACTTTATCCTACACAAAAATGACAAGGCAGCATAATTTAATGGGCCTAAAATACTTTGTACATAGGAATATGTCAAACAACAGATCTCAGAATATCATTACCTCTAGATTAGCCTAAAAACACTCTCCAAAAAGTTTCATGCAAAATTCCTTATATATTATTTATTATGAATTATTTATTATCTAATGGAAGTAGGCACCATAACTAGACAGAGCAAACTTTCCACAGGACATAGCCTCACAACATTTTTCACAAATAGAGTATGACATAAGAACTCTAACAAACTTAATCTCATATTTTTTTGAGCAACAGAGAATTACTTATGTATTTTCTAAGATAAAAGCAATTAATAGAGATAAATAAATCTATACAGAAAAGTATCACAAATTTCACATTTCATATTTTTTTTGCATAGATCTTTTCATCAAAAAAATACTGCAAGTTGAACCAACTCATTTAGATGAAAAATGAAGAAGTTATGATTTTTCAAAGATTTAACAAAAATCTGGAATCATATTCTTTAAAAGAAAAAGGAAAATGCTTTTGCACCGAAGACCCTGAGTTTACCAGAAATCCACTAAGCCCGATAAAGAAATTCCCTGTGTCTGGCAGATATGCACGAAGCACCCTAGCTTTTGTCGTATTCAAGGACGAGGTCCTTGCAGGCGGTTAGGGTAGGTCGACGGCGTCGGCGCGGCTTCGCCGGCCGTTGCCGTGGCTCCCCGACCAAATTGAACCGAGGGATAGCATGAGCGGGTCTAGGCGCATCGATTCGAGGTCCTAGCGCGGTCGGAGCGGGGCCGTGGCGGCTCGGCCGCGTGGGCAGGGCGGGCGGAGGCTTCCCGTCGGCGGCGCAGCCGAATTTCGACGGGGACTGACCCGCAGCGGCTCCATTAACTAGGGTTACGGGTTCTACACGTCAAGGCACAGCTAAAGCTCGAGTCAGAGAGAGAAGAGGACGGCCGAATCGATCGAAACGCGGCGGCGGCGGTCACTGGCTTGCCGGCCGTGGAGAAGAAGGGTCGATTGGGGGTCTTACCCTTGGCGAGGACGGCTGCTAGGGGCGCACGAGCAAGCGCACGTCGAGGCGAGTCTAGTGGTGCGCTCGGGCAAGAAAATGAGCGGCGGCGATGGCTCGGCGACGACAGCGCGTTCGACGACGGCGACGGCGAGCTCGCGGAGCGGGAGAAAGAGGCGGGGAGCGAGGAAAAATGAGTAGTGGACAGAACGGATGGAGCTGCCGCACTCGCTTTAACGTGGTCGGGACGGTCGTGGCCGCCCCGAACAGCCGGTGTACGCGCGCCACGCGGAGCGCGCGGGCTGGGCGCGATGGGCGGTGGTCGGCCATTTCCCTGACGGCTTTGACCAACCGTCACTGAAATGCTATTTTCATGACCTATAATACAAACTTTTCTGCCCTATAACTCACAAACTAAGCCGAATTAGCCAAAACTTATATTGAAGAAAATGAAGCTCTAGAAGAGTCTAACATTTCATCTATACAAAGTATGGCTAGATTCTGCATAGATTTTGGAATACAAAAATCCAAATAAAAATACCCTTAAAATCCCCTAAAATGAAAAAACAGCCCCCAAATCTGCCTTTTTCAACATTTTTGAACATCTTCAAAGAATTTTTATGAAAAGTGATAATAACAACTTTTGTTTCTTATGAAATTCTCTACAAATTTTATTTAGGGTGTACACACATGCAAATACTCTAGCTACCACTTTCAAATCAGTCAAACAAAATCACTTTCATGGTCCACCTTGGTAAACCATGCCATCAAAGCTTAATTAACCAAAACCATGAACATAAACCTAGATTCATTTGGTGTCCTAATCATATCTAGGTTACTTTAGAGGTTATCAAACACCAAACAATCATACCACTTATCCAATTCATGTGAAATGCAACCATAATTTGAATAATTCAAGCATCCATATAAAATAACAATTGCTCTTTTCATCAATGCTATGCATAATGATGCTTATGCTTAAGAATGCAAGTGATTATGCATGCTTAAGCATGCTTAACACTAGAGTGTTACAGCCCTTCTCCCCTTAAGGAAATCTTGCCCCGAGATTTAAGTAGACTAACCATTCTTTATGAAAATCGGGATATACTGCTTTTAAATAGTCCTCCGTTTCTCAAGTGGCATCGCTATCATCATGATTGCTCCAAGAAACCTTGTATTGCTTGACCACATGATTCCTGGTCACTCTGTCTTTGACATCTAGGAGTCTCATAGGTTTCTCTTCGTAAGTTAAATCCGAACTTAGCTTAATGTCCTGGACTTTGACGGCTTCTTCTGTTGGAACACGCAGACATTTCTTGAGTTGGGATACATGGAAAACAAGAAACACTGAGCTCATCTCTGTAGGCAGTTGGAGCTTATAAGCCCACAATCCTTTTCTTTCCACTATCTAATACGGACCAACATAACGAGGTGCTAGTTTTCTTTTAACTCCAAAACGTTGCACTTTCTTCATAGGAGAAACCTTCAGATACACATAATCACCAACATTAAAAGCTATAGGTCTTCTTCTCTTGTCAGTATAACTCTTCTGACGGGACTGTGCAGCTGTGATGTGTTGTTGAATTATTCAAACTTGTTTTTTTAGCTTCTTTAATAAAGTCGATGTCATAATATCTTCTTTCTCTAGGTCCTACCCAATTCGCAGGCGTTCTACATCTTCGACCATACAGTGCCTCATAAGGAGCCATCTCTTGGTAACTATTGTTATAAGAGAATTCTTCCAAAGGTAACCATTTCTCCCATGAACCCTTGGATGATAAAACACAAGCCCTCAAGAGATCTTCAAGAACTTGATTCACTCTTTCTGTCTGGCCTGAAGTTTGAGGATGATAAGCTGTACTCCGATTCGGCTTTGTCCCCAAATCCTTCTGCAAGTGATCCCAAAAATGAGCAGTAAACTGAGACCCTCGATCAGATACAATTGTTTTGGGAATTCCATGCAAACGAATGATCTACTTGTGATAAATATCAGCATAATGAGGCGGTCGATAATCAGTACGAACTGGAATAAAATGTGCACTCTTGGTAAGTCGATCCACGATTACCCAAGTAGAGTTATATCCTTTCAGAGTTGTGGGAAGTCCGGTAATAAAATCCATACTGATATCTTCCCATTTCCATTCAGGAATCGGCAACGGTTGAAGCATTCCGGCTGGCCTCAAATGAACAGCCTTTATGCGACAACAGATGTCACACCGTGCAACATAAGCGGCAATCTCTTTTCTCATCTTGGTCCACCAATAGCGAGCCTTCAGATCATGAAACATTTTACTACCTCCAGGGTGAATTGATAACTTTGATAAGTGAGCTTCATCCATAATTTGATTTTTGAGTTCTCTATCCTTTGGTATGACTAGACGATCATCAAACCATAAGATTCCCTTCTCGTCTATTGTGAAATGCTTGATTTGCTATTTCAACACCCTTGCCTTGATATGACCTATACCCTTGTCGGTTTTCTGACCTTCAATGATCTTGCTTTCAAGCGAGCAACTAATTTCAATGTTACGCAGCACAACAGGATGCATGAGATTAAAGCCATCTGCTAACAAAGGTTGGATCACATGGCAATGAGATTTCTGACTCAACGCATCTGCGACTATGTTTTCCTTGCCTGGATGATGCAAGATCTCCATATTGAAGTCCTTAATAAACTCCATCCATCGATGTTGTCTCATGTTCAACTTGACTTGAGTGAAGATATACTTCAGACTCTTGTGATCAGTATAGACTTTGCAGAAGTTACCCAACAAGTAATGCCTCCAGATTTTTAGAGCATGCACAACAGCTGCTAGCTCCAAATCATGTGTTGGATAATTCACTTCATGCTTCTTTAACTAGCGTGAGGCATAAGCTATGACTTTTCCTTCTTGCATAAGCACACATCCTAAGCCTGTTTTCGATGCATCATAATATACATCAAAAGGTTTCCCTAAATCTGGTTGCGCCAAAACAGGAGCAGTGGTCAACAGTTCCCGCAAGGTACAGAAAGCCGTTTCACACTCTTCTGTCCAGACAAACTTCTTCTTTTTCTGTAGCAGACTTGTCATAGGTTTGGCAATCTTCGAAAAATTCGGAATGAAGCGACGATAATATCCGGCTAGACCAAGAAAACTCCGAACTTCATGCACAGAAGTTGGCGCTTCCCAATTCATAACCTCTTGTACTTTGCTCAGGTCTACTGAGATTCCCTCATCTGATAGAACATGGCCAAGGAATTGAACTTTCTTGAGCCAAAACTCACACTTGCTAAACTTAGCATACAGCTTATGCTCCCTATGTTTTTCTTAAACAATCCTCAGATGCTCGGCATGATCTGCTTCATTCTCTGAGTACACCAAGATATCATCAATAAACACCACCACAAATTTGTCTAACTCAGGCATAAAGACCGAATTCATCAGATACATGAAGTATGTAGGAGCATTTGTTAAGCCAAAGGACATAACAAGATACTCATACAATCCATATCTGGTAGAAAAAGCGGTCTTAGGCACATCTTTCGGTTTAATCTTGATCTGATGGTAACCGGACCTAAGATCAATCTTGGAAAACACTTTCTCCTTGGACAACTGGTTAAAAAGAATGTCAATTCGAGGTAACGGATACTTGTTCTTAATGGTCACAGCATTGTGTAGACGATAATCCACGCACATCCGTAGAGATTTTTCCTTCTTCTTCATAAAGATAGCAGGACAACCCCATTCAGACACACTAGGGAGAATAAGACCCTTATCCAACAATTCTTTCAACTGATTTTTGAGCTCTGCCAATTCATTTGGTGGCATCCGATATGGTCTCCTAGAAATTGGGGCGGTGCCAGGCAGTAACTCAATGCGAAACTCAACATCCCTATCTGGTGGAAGAACCGGAAGCTCTTTAGGAAAAACATCCGAAAACTCACACACGACAGGAATTTCGGGAAGAGGGGTCACACGAGTAGAATAGGATACGCTCTCTAGCTTAAACTTTCGGGGTAATGGCACTTGAAAGGTACCCTCAAAAGGATTTCTGATAGATAGCATCCTATTACCTGTATTGATCACAGCACCCCAGAATTTCATCCAACTCATCCCCACTATGACATCCACTCCTAAGCCAGGTAGAACTATCAAGTTCAACCGAAACCTCCACTTGTCTAGATCTATAGTTGCACCCTAAACTATCTATTTAGTTGTTATATCAGCCCCAGCTGAACTAACCTTAAATTCAATGCTCAATTCAAGTATCTTTTGATCATGCTTCTGTGCAAATGCTTGACTCATGAAAGAATGCGATGATCCAGAATCAAACAAAACAGCAGCAGTGATTTGATTCACAGAAAACATACCCACGGTCATTGGTTCTCCAGCAAGAATCTCCTAAATCGAGGTGTTGTGCACACGAGCTTGGTACGGGGCCTGCTGCTTCTTAGGAAAAGGGCAATAATGAGAAAAGTGCCCTGTCTGGTTGCAGTTGTAGCAAGATCCATTAACAGGTGTCTTGTTAGCACCGGTCAAGCTGCTCTGTCCTGCTTTCCCCTGTGGAGCAGGAACTTTGAATGCTCTGTGATGCTTCTGCAGATTCTGAGCTGGATAAGAGTTATGTCTTTTTTGCTGCGGGGGCCTGAACCTCACCCCAGACATAGGTGGACGATACGGCATACGAAAAGCAGTTGGGGCTCTTGCCTGAGAAGAACCACCTCCATCATGGGCTCTCTTGTGATTCTTGGCAGCAGCATTAACGTTGTTACTATTTTCTTGCATAATACAATCATTCAGAAAGTCATTGAAAGTAACACGGGCAGAAGTGCTCATGGTCTTCATCAACTTGGAACTCAAGCCTCTCTTGAAACTAGCTATCTTGTTCTCATCAGTGTTAACAAACTCAGGAGCATACCGACTCAAGGTATTGAAGGCGTGCAGATACTCCTTCACATTACGAGTTCCCATAGTGAGTGACAGAAACTCAGTCTTCTTCATAGCCATCAAACTGGGAGGAATGAAATTCCCCCGAAAAGCACGTACAAAGCGGTCCCAAGTAATAGGAACTCCCGGCGGAAAGGTGGTGCGATGCTGCTTCCACCACATCCCCGCTTGTCCCTCAAGTTGATGGGCTGCATATTCCGCTTTCAGCTCTTCTGATAACCTGAGAAGACGAAACTTGTCTTCCATTGTGTTGAGCCATTCATCTGCCTCCAGCGGTTCTAGAGCATCTTTAAATACCGGAGGTTTTGTGTCCTAAAAATCCTTAAAGCTGCTATACTGATTCTGCTGAGGACCCTGACAAACATCACGGGCCAAACTTTCACGAAGAAGCTGCTCCACGTTGCGCTGGCTGCCCAGAAATTGAGCAAACAGCTACTCCACATTGGTCAGAGGTGGGGGTGGTACACCACGAGCAGTGTTATCCACACCCTCATCAGATCCACCACTGCCATTAGCACCCGAACCACTACGGGTAACCAGCATCTGCACATTCCAGCAATAAGGACTTATCAGGTAAATGTTGTCACAATGAGAGGTGAATGTAAAAATTATGCCAAACTGAATTTATTGAGGAGAATAAATTCGCACAATAAATAGAGGCACAATAATTTCAATTTCACATCACAACATCCCTAATAATATTACTTCGAACCATCGAAAAGCGTCTTACAAGCATCCAATTTTGCCAGCATACATAAACTAGACTTTTGAAGGTGTACGGACATCAAACATAAGGTTTCAATATTACATCAAAGTCTCACTAACGTGCAAGAGGGTTACATGACCACCCAACAGGAATGCAAAAGAACAACTAGAGACTAGTGATCATCAACAAGGCTACTCTCCATTGTTGCTACTCTCACTAGAAGCACCGTCGAAAGCCTTCCTAGCTGTTGCTAAGGCTGCTCTCAGCTAACGGATCTCCTCCTACTTCCTGTGCACCTCCTCGTGAAGACTAGCATTGTAAGCACGAACATCCTCCACGTCCTCTAGCAATTGCTGCTGACAGATGTTAAGACGATGAAACTCGGACTAGGCTTCATCCCTAGCCTGAGCCATCTTCTGGCTCTCCTGAACAACCTTGTCTTGATGCTGAGACACACGGGCTACCTCCTCTTGTGAGCGCTGAAGCTCACGTGTCAACTCATGCTTCTCCTTGCATGCATCAGCTCGAGCCTCCTTGAAATCCTCACTCAGACGAAGTGCCTTAGTCTCCATGCTGACATAGGCCCTCATCACTGCAAACATAGCACTCATGGCAGGCGTGTCGCTGCCCTGCGCCTCCTTAGGACCTGCCTCCGGTGGTTTTCCCTTAGCATGTGGCCACCTAGAAAGGCGGTTAGCAAAGGGAAACACACCAGGAAAAGCCTGGGCAAGCTGGTGTGGGATCTCCTTCATCAGGTGCTCCATTACGTCAAAGGCTGCAAACGTGGCACCCGTCTTGGCAGTCCTGCCCACACCAAAACAGCGCCACCCAACCCAGTGGGGGTCACCATCCAAAGGTGGGACAACTACCTCCACCCGAGCCTCTCCATAGTTCACCAAGTCATCCTTGTCCCAGTAGTAGTGAGGCTCCATGCCCACCGTGTACCCAGAGTTGGAAAGAATCCTCCAAAGAAGGCTAGGCATAGCGTGCTCCTCAAGAAAAGTGTCCACCTCCCTTGGCACTGACTCACGGACAGCCAAAGGACCACGAGGCACTTCTTCTCCAGTGGACTTGCGAGCAGTCTGCTTGGTTCTCGGCATCTGTCCAAAAGTTGTATATCCCATAAGTTATAATTTTAAAGAATAAGGCAATTTATTTATAAGGGAAGGAACAATGAGATGTATGAATGAGCAATTTTAACCATGATGCATGCATGTTACATACGTCCTCACGAACTAATAATCTAACGCTTTATGCGGTGGCATACATCGTTCTCTAATTTATACGTAACTACTTCGTTCTATCGTTCGCGGTTAGTGTACCTGCAGAAAATTCATTTCAGCCCATATCCCATATGAATGCAATTCGACGTAAAAATTCACGCACCTTCCGAACAAGGTGAAAACACCGATTACTTACTACCCCAACCAAGTCGCGCAGAAGACGACACCGCCAGAAGACGGTCCCAACATGGGATAACTTCATATAAACATGTGTGCAACATGTGAATAATCCGGCATCAATAAGCACTCCCCTAGACTGGCATTGCATCCAATCATGCTCTCACAACTCAGACTTACCAGGGCATAGAGGCAATTTGATCCATACATTACCACTCAAATGAATGGCACCCATACGACTCCATCATTGTATAGGCAACAACAAAACAGAAAATATGATGTAATTTCCCCTAAGTCAGTACTTAATTAAGCCACCTGAATCCTATTGGGCGTAAAGGATATGACCACTGGCACACTCTAGTTTTCAAAACCATAGATTTGAACACCTATATATAACTATAATTTTTTAAATACCTTTCGCAAACTAAAAACTCTTTTAGTTTAAATACTTGTAAACAGTAACACGCTAAACCTTGCTCCGATGCCAGCTGTGACAGAACCGACCAATTTATTAGAGCATAAGCACATAATTCACCGTTAAGACAACAAACTACATGATTGAGACCTAATAAACCCGGTTGTCATTTTGAAATCTCGAAGGATTTCAAACATTTCCAGCACGACCAAGATCGTAATGAGTTTAGCGTTCACCATTCACAACGTACATAGTTCGCACATAGTTTTACACCATTGGAGTACGAATAAAGTTATTACAAACCAAGTTCAAATTTCAAAATAGCGAAAGCGATTAAGTTCAAATACACACACACCAGTTCGAATACTGTGCCAGGTCCTCGATCAATATCCAACAAAAGCAAAAGGTAGAGTAGAGTGACCATGCCCAAGGTCTAGTCATCTCCTAAGGTGGGATAGAAGCAGTGCTAACAATAGCCATAAAACATCTCAACATCTGCAACAACATAGAAAATAAAACCCTGAGTACGAGAATGTACTCAGCTAGACTTACCCGTTATAAACTAAAAATAAATTGACTACAAGGAGCATGCAAGGCTATATAAGTGGGATAGCTGACTCATTTAATTGCGAAAAAGCTGGCATTCAAGTAACAATTAATAAGAACCTTCTAGCAATGTATTTTAATCTGATTAACCTTATCGTGCTACATTAGCACCTGTACTAAATAATCATGGTAATAATTATTCAACAGGAAAAGTAACCAATTCCGGTTGAGTATCTTTCAATCTCAATAGCTCAACCATCTCATCTCTTGTTCAAGTTCTTACTACGATGTCGCTGCTCAAGTCAAGTGTTCACTGTCTAGGAACGATGGTGATTATAATCGATTACTAACCAGCTGGTGGGTATTCCTCACACAAACCACACTCACCCGCTAAGGTGAGCTATAGATCACCGAAAATTCAATTCGAGAAAAGTCACGGGATCAACAGGTACCATCGTATCTAGGAACTGCCCGGCTGCCTTATTTAGGGTGACCCTGACCTCGGACTTACTCTCCACGTAACCCGTGGTCCCCCATCTTCACCAATACGATGCGTACAGCAGGTCGACTCCCGGCGCAAACCAAATCCAGGTTTCGCGGTCGGAACGACTTATCCTTCCAGCTAAATGTGAGGCATAAATTCAATATGACTTGAGGACGTACAACGGACGGGGTACTAGTTTGACACAGACGGGATAACCACACCGAACCTCCAGTTCAGTCTCAACACCAATCCCGCCCGGTCTCGATTTATTATCTCCACATGGTTATCTAAGATAACAATATATTCAACCATTCTGAGTCACCGCCTATAACTCGAGGATGACAGGAAATCACCCGACTTCTACCGATCTAGTTAAAGCAGGGCTAAGCAAATAATCGCACCTGAACCTAACAGGGTTGAAGTATAAGCAGTGGCAAGGAATATAAGTAATGCAGCAACGGTATAAAACAACACCTATAACTTAATGCATCAAATAAGTAAAGCACTCAGTTAATATTTTGCAAACCACAGGGAGAATGCTCCGGGGCTTGCCTTTCAGGAAAGAGCTTGGTTGGTGGTCAAGACACTCGGGAAGATCAGCTTCGGGATCCTCTTCTGCTGCTATCTCCCGCACCAGAGCTTCCTGCTGGCCTTCCTCTTCTGGTGCTCCGGGAACTATCGTTTCGAGGTCTGACGATCCTGTATGATACATAGTGCGTATGAATACTATGTATACATAGAAATACAATGCTGATGCTGATGGTGAATGAATGCTCAGCTAAGATAAATGATATGATTTTGAAACATGTAAGATAAGCACATGTCATTTGCATTCTCTTCTACCGACAAATCTTAAACAAGCCTCGCATTACAATTTACTCGCATGATATAAGTAATTATAAACAACTATTGTTTTGCATACTACCCTCTACTGAACCAAAACCAATAACAGATCACACACATCACAAATATCATAAAAAGCATTTTTATACACATGAAATGATAGCTTTAAAGCATTATTACTTACTAAAAGAAATCAGGGTAGTACTGTAACATAAATTTAGACTACTCAGAAAATTCTATAAAAATTACAGGAGCTTAAACATATCTAATATGGACTACCATAAAAATTTTAGGTCAAAACAGTAAGTACTTTATCCTATACAAAAATGACAAGGTAGCATAATTTAATGGGCCTAAAATACTTTGTACATAGGAATATGTCAAACAACAGATCTCAGAATATCATTAGCTCTAGATTAGCCTAAAAACACTCTCCAAAATGTTTCATGCACAAATTCCTTATATATTATTTATTATGAATTATTTATCATCTAATTAAAGTAGGCACCATAACTAGACAGAGCAAACTTTCCACAGGACATAGCCTCACAATATTTTTCACAGATAGAGCATGACATAAAAAGACAAACAAACTTGGTCTCACATTTTTCTGAGCAACAGAGAATTACTTATGCATTTTCTAAGATAAAAGAAATTAATAGAGATAAATATATCTATACAGAAAAGTATCACAAATTTTATATTTCATATTTTTCATACATAGATCTTCTCATAAGAAAAATACTTCAAGTTGAACCAACTCATTTGGATGAAAAATGAAGAAGTTATGATTTTTCAAAGATTTAACAAAAATCTGGAATCAGATTCTTTAAAAGAAAAAGGAAAACGATTTTGCACCGAAGACCCTGAGTTTACCAGAAATCCACTAAGCCCGATAATGAAATTCCCTGTGTCTGGCAGATATGCACGAAGCACCCTAGCTTTTGTCGTATTCAAGGACAAGGTCCTTGCAGGCGGTTAGGGTAGGTCGACGGCGTCGGCGCAGCTTCGCCGGCCGTTGCCGTGGCTCCCCGACCAAATTGAACCGAGGGATAGCACGAGTGGGTCTAGGAGCATTGATTCGAGGTCCTAGCGCGGTTGGAGCGGGGCCGTGGCGGCTCGGCCGCGTGCGCAGGGCGGGCGGCGGCTTCCCGTCGGCGGCGCAGCCGAATTCCGGCGGGGACTGACTCGCAGCGGCTCCATTAACTAGGGTTACGGGTTCTACACGTAAAGGCACAGCTAAAGCTCGAGTCAGAGAGAGAAGAGGTCAGCCGAATCGACCGGAACGCGGCGGCGGTCACCGGCTCGCTGGCCGCGGAGAAGAAGGGTCGATTGGGGGTCTTACCCTCGGCGAGGACGGCTGCTAGGGGGCGCACGAGCAAGCGCACGTCGAGGCGAGTCTAGTGGAATGCTAGGGGAAGAAAATGAGCGGCGGCGATGGCTCGGCGGTGGCAGCGTGTTCGGCGGCGGCGACGGCGAGCTCGCGAAGCGGGAGAAAGAGGCGGGGAGCGAGGGAAAATGAGTAAGGGACAGAACGGATGGAGCTGCCACACTCGCTTTAACGCGGTCGGGACGGTCGCGGCCGCCCCGGACCGCCGGTGTACGCGCGCCACGCGGAGCGCGCGGGCTGGGCGGGATGGGCGGTGGCCGGCCATTTCCCTGACGGCTTTGACCAACCGTCACTGAAATGCTATTTCCATGACTCTAATACAAACTTTTCTTCCCTATAACTCCCAAACCAAGCCGAATTAGCTAAAACTTATATTGAATAAAATGTAGCTTTAGAAGAGTATAACATGTCATCTATACAAAGTATGGCCAGATTCTGCATAGATTTTAAAATACAAAAATCCAAATCAAAATACCCTTAAAATCCCCTAAAATGGAAAAACATCCCCCAAATCTGCCTTTTTCCACATTTTTGAACATCTTTCAAGCATTTTCATGAAAAGTGATAATAACAACTTTTGTTTCTTATGAAATTCTCTATAAAATTTATTTAGGGTGTACACACATGCAAACACTTTAGCTACCACTTTCAAATCAGTCAAACAAAATCACTTTCATGGTCCACCTTGGTCAACCATGACATCAAAGCTTAATTAACCAAAACCATGAATATAAACCTAGGTTCATTTGGTGTCCTAATCATGTTTAGGTTACTTTAGAGGTCATCAAACACCAAACACTCATACCACTTATCCAATTCATGTGAAATGCAACCATAATTTGAATAATTCAAGCATCCATATAAAATAACAATTGCTCTTTTCATCAATGCTATGTATAATGATGCTTATGCTTAAGAATGCAAGTGATTATGCATGCTTAACACCAGAGTGTTATAGGTATACAGTGATCTGCTACTGATGCAATCATGCAATCCGTTCAACAAACAACACATCCATTCAGCTGGAGATGCATCTTCTCCCTTGTAAACATCAACAAACAGCACATCCATTCAAGGAAACATGACTCTCACATAACTATTCCACGAACATTGTTGCATTCAATCAAAATTCTTCAAAACTTCAGTGAATTTTCACTCTGAATGCTCAAAAATATTCAATGGAATTATTATTTGCAGTTCAGTTGCATTATAGCCTTAATTATTTCTCATTCTTGCAAACAAGAGGAAGCTTCTAGATCTGCAGCAGGTACTGAATGGCCAATCGCTCAATATTCAGGTTTCAAGGAGTCCACTTTTTATACCAGGTACAAAATGCTGCTAAATGTAGGCCCTTGGCAATTTGGCTGTCTTGGTTGCAGTTCAAGGTGAGATGTCGTGGACCATGGTAGATAAGGAGCATTTTGAACTGCAACCAAGACAGCCAAGTTGGATGTGCAACTCTTTCAATTATGCTCCATTCTAAAACCGATGACACGCAGCTAGATCAGCAATAATTTTTAAGTCACCTGCATTTTGATTTGCCTTGATAGTAGTATTTTGCCAACAAAAGAGTGTATTAATGTAAGGAAAATACCAGAACCGCCCCAAAGACAAGACCTTTTACACGATATAAGACAACACAAACCCCAAAAAAGCAAGGGCTATAACTGAATCATGGGATCTGCCATTTGCCACTAAACCTAATGGTTTCTCCGATGAGATCAGTTATTGCCTTGTCAAAAAAAGTGATCATCTGCTGCAAATGCAATCCTCGATTCATTTTACATCATCGTACATTTCTATGAAGCTACCGGGAACAGGTTATCTCCAACTGGAGAGGCATCTTCTCCCTCCCCAACAAACATCAACAGGTAGCAGAACCATTGAAGCGGACATGACTTTCACATACATTCTTGTATTTAAACAAAGTCTTCACAGCCTCAATGAAATATCATTCCTCGATGTGCCGCCTCTTTCGGGACTTCCGTTCAGATTTCACCATGCCATCTTCATTCTTGAGTATTATATGTTCTTGCTCATTCTGTTGAATTTGAATTTTGATGCTTGTATCCTCAATGCCGTCTTCACCTCTGAAGATTTGAGCAGCACACTTATTATCACAAAGCTTGAACAGAGGCTAAATTGGGTAACATATAAAACTTCAATAGAAACATGAAAACATGTGTTTGTATATCCAGACCTTTTGAGTTCTGATGCATATTCAGTGTCGTGTACTGACAACCAACGCATGCATCCAGTGTGAGGTGGGATCAAAGATCCAGTAATATGACAATTCATTTCTGTATCCACCCTGTGATTGAACATCAGAAGAAACATAAATAATCTATATCTGGAGCATCAGTGATACATTTCAGAAACTGTGATGTACTTTACTTCTCATGTACACATTGATGAGCTCAAGTTCATTTACAGTGCTACTGTAACACAATCACTTGTTTTAGGTCATCAGACATGGTCAAACAGTACACAGGCACATAGCTGCATGGGCAGCATACATAGATGTCACAACAAACATTGAAAAAAATGTAGAAGATTATAGGCATTTGACTTCTAAAAATGATGTGCTTCAGATACAAAAAGGAATGGGTTGAGCAAGGGAACAAGATCAGCCCATACCTTTTGACGGAAAACCTTATCATAGTTCCTCTTTTAATCACATGATATTTATCTGTGCGGCTCACAAATCTCCGTTCACCATTTTTCTGTGCAAAAAAATAAAATATATTAAAAAATTACGTGAACAATTTCAAGAGACTGGTTAGCTTTGATGAAATTAACAATTGCGCAGGATTTTACAACAAAGATAGGTTTCGTAGTCACAAAAAAGCATTCTACAACCCATGAAGAACACAGATGCATTCATTTCAGCAGTATAACTTGATATTCATAATGATCTGAAGAACATCACAAAAATTTTGTTGTGCAAACACAAGTATAGGAGAGTTTTCTTATAAAAATTCAAGCTTCACTGGAGTTTCATGTTGAGGGTTATCTTGACTTTCGACACTTGTTAAAAATCACCAGTTAGCTCCAAATTATTTCCCGAAATGGTCAACTTTTTTTAGAAGAGAGCAAGGCCCCATTTGGCATGCCTCCTGCTCCTATTAGCTTTGGCTCCTCGCTACGGTGCTATTCTTAGGAGAAGATATTTTTTACTCCTGCTACAATGAACTGGGAGCCAGTGAAAGCTAGGGCCCTGGCAAATGGGCCTAAAGCTGGTACTAATATTGCCAAAACCTTCAAGCTGCACTGTATTAAAAGATCAGAAACAAGTCATGGCTGTCCACCTACAATAAATAGGCAAACTTGATGCATCACAGTTTAATACATTATTTTTAAAGAGTACATGCACGTGAATTCTGATAACAAAAAAGTTCCATGCTTTGTTCCCACTTCCAAGGATGTTTCACTGAATACAATTTATGTGACACAGAAAAGAGGACATTGTAAATGAACACTAAATTACTGAAACTAGAGAAGCTTCAAATCAAATATAAACTAACAGAAAATGGTGGAGTCTCAGATCACCACAGCAAATAACATTTTTTTTTCTCAATATAACTTACCACTCTGAATTTGAACTTGTCACGAATATCTTCAGACATAATTGCCACTGAGAAGACCCCTAATACAATGGCATGGATTGACTCCTTACCAAGCATTTCAACCTTCCCTTCTGAAGTTAGCAAACAGTTAAACATCAGAGCTATGCATTTCACATCTGTACCCGGCCAAGTTGTTATTTCATCCCACAAGATATGATGGCAGATCAGTCATTACTCATTAGCAAAAGCACTGATAAAACTTTGTAAGGATAGGATAGAAAGTTTTAATAATTTAGTATCCCCAAATACTAGTAACATGCTGATTTGCTGGCATGAGCTGATAATAATTGCAGGCAATCAGGTCTACTATCTATATAAGTACTACAACCAACAGTGCCCAGATTCACAAAACAAACCAACTTACCAAGGATCATGTCCGGTTGGGGAGAGAAGAGCAGCAGCGTGGCATGCACTTGGATGCTGAAATATGGCACCAAGCCATTCATGATTATGCCTTTGACACAAGTTTTTTTGGGTTTGCCAGTTTCACCTCTGGGTTCAGCACCTCCATCTTTGATTTTGCCTTTCGCACAAGATATGGGTTCACCACTTTCACCTTGGGGTTCACCACTTCCATCTTTGGGCTCACCATTTTCATCATTGTCTTTGTCGGGTTTGTCATCTTTGTCTTTACCAACATGGAATGCAATTTCATGCGTCAGCAACACACCATCAAAATGGTCGTCATACCTGACATGAATTGGCACCATACATATTTGCTCAAACAATAATCAAACTAGCTACAGGAAGCTCTGCGGCAGCTCGAAAGTGGCAAGAATTTTTGCTCAAACAATGATCAAACAAACTTGCTACTGAAAGGTTGCCGAAAGTGGCAATAAGAATGTGAGGAAAAACAAAGGGCCCTACAGCTCACGCATAATCTCTTCAGGGATTCGGCACCTATCGATTTGCTCGGAATTCCAAGCCTTATTAGCAGCTAAAAAGCGACGCTGCCCACCCCCACAGCCGCAATCACCACATGTTTCGGGCTTTTCTCCAGTGATGATGATGACAAAGTCGCCATCGGCTCCTTCAATTTGGCCGGTCACGAGCGATTCGAATCCTAATGCCTATGATGAAGGCGGTAGGTGAAGGAACACTAGCTTCGCGAGACGCATAGGGAGGAGATGGACGGAGAGACAGAGAGAGGGGAGGAGAGCGGACGCACGTGAAGAGGAGCGCACTGAGCTGGCGGTTGACGGCGTGCCGGACGCGGTTGGCGTTGGAGGGGTGCACGTACACCGTGAGCTCCGCCTCCGCGAGCCGGAGAGCCTCCATCGCGGGCGGCGGCTGCCGGCGACCTTGAAATTGAATCGGAGGCGGAGGCGGCGCCGGCTTGGACCCTGGGAGAGCCGCTCGGTGTTGGGGGAGGCGGCGGCTAGCGTCCCGCTCGCGGGGAAGGAAGCTAGCAAGGGGCGGCGGCGGAGGGGAGAAGACAGGGGAGGCCGGGAAGCTGGGGCGGCGAAAGGGAGGGAGGCCAGGGCTTTTCGGACCTCAACGGCTTCGTGCCTTCGTCAACACGGCCCACAGAATCGATCAAAACGGGCCCTCTTACGGCCCATGAAACTCATTATCTGGATGTTCCTGCATTATATTGACTCCGAAAAGTCTACGTTACCTTCTCAACTTTTGTCAAAGTTTGTTTTTCCTTAAATTCAAAAAAGTTTGTTTTTCCTTCTTATATAAACTTTAAAACCACATAAACCATATCTCTGTATTTTTAAAACTATTTGTTTTACCTCTGAACCGATTAAAGTTTGTTTTTCCTTAAATTCAAAAAAAGTTTGTTTTTCCTTCTTATATAAACTTTAAAACCACATAAACCATCTCTCTGTATTTTTAAAACTATTTGTTTTACCTCTGAACCGATTATAAATTGTTTTCAAAGGTGGTTCTATTTTTTTCTTGTTTATTTATTTATTTTGGTTGAACATTTAAAAAATATACTAAATCATATATAAATCATGAAATAAAAAATACATGTTCATTGGACTCCACATGACTACATCTACTTAACTTGCGTCTATGAATTAATTATAGAAAAGCATAGATCTAAAGCTACAACAAAGAATTTTGTACATAAGCAGTATCATATTATATGTCACTACGTAAATTTACTCGTGTGGAGTCTAACAAAATTAGTTTTTTATTTTATAATTTTTCTATGATTTACTATAATTATTAAAATATTTAGACAATTAAATAAAAAGGACAAAACTGCTTATGAAACCACTTATAATGGTTAGGAGGTAAAACAAACGGTTTAAAAATTTAAGGAGGTGGTTTGCCTAGTTTTAGAGTTTATGGAGGAAAAACATACTTTCACAAAGGTACTAATGATTATCTGTATTCGTCAGAGTCAGAAAGGAAGGAGTGTCAGTTGATACTTGATAGAATGATAGTGCTAAAGATAGCTGGATGGCTACATACATTTTGCGTTGTTACATAGTTGAACATTTCTACCGAGCTGTCATATTAATTAGAATAGCTTGGGTGTGGAGGGTTGGTTGGAATGGTTTCTGTCAAGCACTGCCCGTACAAGTGATCAACACTGCATAATTTGATTTCATATGCTAGTCTTCTTAATGAAATATGAGCTAAGACCTGCCCATCAAAAAAAAAAAATGCTGGTAAATATGTAGAGATCAATTGGAACTTCTGTATTTATTTGTTCCAATTGCAATAAAGTCTTTGATATTCTGCTCTATATATTTTTGTATGCTTTTAGATGTCTGAGCGCTGCATGTTTCCATTGCATATATGTCTTCAATAGCTTTCTTTTTTTTATTTTGACAAGAAACACATAGTTATATATAACTAGCAGCAACGTGCTGCTTGGACTGATACAAAGTTGAGTTCTACATGCTGTATAACTTGTACAAAGGGGTATTGAGATACATGATGCTCATAAGAGCAAAACCAATCTAAAATATTTTGCTGGGCAGAAACTGCTGCCAGTGCCTGACGGGCTAAAGCATCTGTACTTGTGTTCATGTTTCTACGGATCTTAAAGACAGAGTAGCCTCTGTTTCTTGCCAAGTTACAGAAGGTTTGAGTGAACCCTTTGATTCTCCAATCTGGGGGGGGGGGGGGGTTGGATTGATCTGTTTGGTTGATGAATTGGACCAACTGTTGACAATCCGACAAGAAGCAAATGTTGGTTATGTTGAGCTAATCAGCCGTAGCAGCTGCAAGAGCTAGACTCTGGCAGCCTCAGCCATCAAGACCAAGGTGCAAGCCATGAGCTAGGCCCTGATGTAGATTGTTTGCGTCGGAGAGGCATGCACATTAACAAACAGGATACCCGGTCTGGTAGCCGCCATGGTGGAATGGTCTGGGAGGTAGATGCATCAACGTAGCATCTGATTCCTGGCAACATGGCTGGGAAGGCCATGGTGTATCTGTTCGTCATGTTGACCTGTAATTCATAAGTATTCATACCTTGGTGGGCTTGGTTGGTCGTCACGTTGGCCTGGTCTGAATGTTGGAGTGCATCAATTTGTTCCTGTACTCGGAGGTGAGGAAGTAATTGCTGTGTTGGTATCCTTTGTCTGTTGCTATTGTGGTGGTGTGGCTGCATGCTTGAGTGTGGAGGTTGATTAACATCATGAGAAGATGGTGAAGGCTGATTTGGACCTTGTGTATCACCATCTATCCATTGCATCATTGTAGTTGTGGCACTATGAACCTGCATAGGAGTCCAGGACTTTCTTTAGAAGTGATTATCATTTCTAGCTTTCCACCACAAAAGTGATTAACATTTTGTTAATATATTGATGCGGAATGGTGTTATTAATAATAGCCAGAAGAGTAGACTGGATGCCATCATCTTCCTGAGTTAGAGTATTAGTTTTAAAGGAGTGAAAAAGAACCAAACCGCCCTAGATAAGTTGCAATGAAAGAAAAAGTGAGCATCATTTTTAATTTGACCACAGTGAGAACAATTTGGGCCAATGCGGATTCTACCGTTGTACCCCGCCGCGCTAATTGACTTTGTGATGCAGAAACGTCAGTTTTGCATAGTCATACTTGAGTATGTACATATAGTTGAACATTGCGGTATATGACAATGGCATATATCTGGTATTATATAGACCATGCTACGTCTACTCAGTTGAATCTTTGTATGGATGTTTTCCCTGACAATACATATATTTGTAAATGTCACCTCAGATTTAGTATACCTGAGAGCATCTTCAAGAGTTTGGTAAAACAATAATTTTAGCAAAATAACAAAAAATAAACTCAAACAGTTAGCCAAATTAACTTGTTACTTTTACCAACTTGCTAAAAACGCCTCCTCAACGCGCAAATATGCGCGCGCATCCGGTTCGTGACAGCTCCTGTGCCTCTCCCAAGCCTGCAGTGAGCTCGTTTTGTCTTGGCTGCTAGCTGGTGCATGTCGGCCGGCAATAGCTTCTGCCCTTTGTCTGATTGATGCTCTGCTTCTGTCTACTACTGCTGTTGCTGATCCATGTACCCTCGCTGCTGCTCTCTGACAAGCGTTATACTACTATACAAGCGCATACTAGCAGTATACGAGACAACAAATGGACAGGTACGTACATGACGAAGTTTGGTTGAATTTATTTAGCAATAATAAAAAAAATCTAAAGAGAAGGAATTGGCGTGGAAATAAATTATTTCATTCCGGCTACAACGCAGGCAAGCTAATCCCTACTGCATATAAGTCTATCTGTAAGCTGTCACATGACACGGTTGGACTCGACTGAACATCCTGCTTAATATATTCTACAATTTAAGTGGCGTAGTCAAGCACGCCAGCGCGGTGGTTGGCCGGATTGCCCTCGGCAGCAGGTCACGCGACAGCCCGGGCGTCGACTTGTATGCGTGTTCTACCGCTCGGTTGCCGTTGATACTTCAAAGAAGAGATATATACTCTGTTTTCTCGCCCCGTGCTTCCTGGCCATTGCAAGTCTGATTGTATTGATCAAATGGAGGTTGCGTTATCTGTATTTCTGGGTGAGATCGCCAGTCGATCCATGTCTTTCTTCATCGGCAAACTCTCCAAGGGCAAGGGAGAGGCAGCTTATTCCTTACCCTCCGACGAGGACCTGCGCTGCAAGCTGCTACGGCTTCGCATCATCGTCCAGGAAGCAGAGGGTCGGCAGATCAGGAACCAGGCCATGCTAGAGCAGCTCAAGCTCCTGCAGGCGGCCATGTACAGAGGCCACCACGTGCTGGACGCCTCCAAGTACGACCAAGGCAAGGATGATACTGTGAGTCACTGTTCTGCCATCTCTATGTTCAACCCTGCCAAGCGCATTCAGTTGTGTACTAGCAGTGGCAGTGGTAGTCAAATTGGTGTTGGTGAGAAGCAGAAGCTGCGTCAGGTGCTTGGTTACTAGAGATAACCATCACCGATGCAGCTGAGTTCCTCGTCTTCTTAAAGGGCTGCCCTCCATTGTACCATTGTTTGTATAGCACCTACTTGGATTTGGAGAATTGTATGTTTGATCGCCATGTAGAGATGGAACACGTCATCAACTTCCTCTTGGCCCAAAAGTACTCTCCTGCTGTCTGATCTAGCTCTACTGAGGATCGTCGTCCTGATGTCCTACCAATTGTTGGTCCAGCGAAATCCGGTAAAAGCACGCTTGTCGAACATGTATGCAATGATGAAAGGGTGCGCAGGGCCTTTTCTAGGATTGTGTTCTTCGCAGAAAGGGTTATTACTTTTATGAAAGGGTTATTACTTTTAGTGTCACAGGTGATGTTGGAACGGTGAAGTATGAAAGTCATGCCTTGGAGAGAGGCGGAAGTGTTTTGGTTATCGTTGAAGTGAACGCAGATATCAGTGAGGCTGCATGGAGTAGTCTAATATCCGGAATGTGGGCTACAACAAATGGGTGACCAAGATCATAATCTGTAGCCGGTCCGACAAGATTGTAAGGTTTGGAACAATAGGCGCTCTCAAGGTAAGGTTCCTAACTCAAGAAGCATAATGGTACTTCTTCAAAGCTCTTGCCTTCGGGAGCATGGACCCCGAGGAGGAACCGGAGCTCACGTCGTTGGCAATGGAGATCGCCACGTGCCTGAAGGGTTCTTTCATTGTCGGAAACGCCATAGCTAGGATGCTAAGAGAGAAACTCAGTGCAGAGTTCTGGCGCATGACTTTGCCATGTTTCAAGGAGGTCAACCAGAGATATCCATTCGTATTCGACGCGCATCCTGTTATTAGTCCTTCACAAGACAGAAAACTATTTCCCAGGTTGAATGGCTCGAAGGAATATTGCACCATTTTTAATGGGTACCAGATAGTTTCTGCTCAGGATGAAGCTCCGATGATAACTGTTCCAGATGTTTTGGTGGGGAGGGTTGGGCTTACTGGGAAATCTGATGTCCTGGCTTGGAGATCTACGATACCACCTTACTGTAGCTACACTTTGAGCTGTGAGATTCATGAGGTATTCTGCTGAACGCCAATGTTGGTTAGCTTGTATGATTAGCGAGCAATAGACTATGATTTCCTTCTGCTAGGGAGAGCAGAG
Organism: Bothriochloa decipiens; assembly: GCA_023333625.1. Classification (NCBI taxonomy): domain Eukaryota; kingdom Viridiplantae; phylum Streptophyta; class Magnoliopsida; order Poales; family Poaceae; genus Bothriochloa; species Bothriochloa decipiens. Next base: position 16,345,198 of record CM041647.1, on the reverse strand, counting down.
CCAATTGTATAACACTATTTGCCTAGTGTGTCATGTTCTGTGGCACATCATTGCAATTTTAACTATTTTAGTTCTCCACTATTCATAGACATTTTATTTTATTAACAAACATGTTGTCTATATATGGCAAAATAACAAACCGCAAATGCAGTCATAACGAGATGGTGACCAATTGTCAATTGGCCATTGCTCTTCAAAAGATTAGCAAGAATATGCACCTACATAATTGATGATAGATTGTAGCTAATGATCCTATGATATACAATGGAACATGACAGTGATGAAACACTGGTAGATTTCTTATTTCACTACCCCACTAATATGGCAGTAGGCCCTCGCAGCACTTGCGTTTTCTTGAGTGCTTTTGCTGACCCTCCTTGTTGCATGTTGTGCCGTCTTCCAGAACCATTCCCCTCGTGTCCTCGTCCTGCACCCTACTGTACTCCCTAGATCTCTCGATTTGACTGTAGGATGTCCCGGATGGATGCCGGGCCTTGTTTAGTTCACTAAATTTGGCCACTAAATTTACTATTTAGAATTTCTATTTTCCGTCACATCAAAATGTCGGCACATGTATGGAGTACTAAACGTAGATGAAATCAAAAACTAATTGTACAGTCTTGTTGTACTTTGCGAGACGAACATTTTAAGCCTAGTTAGTCAAAGTTCGAATAATTTTTACCAAATACAAACAAAATGCTAAATAAATTCCGTTACAAAAATTTCAGCGCCAATTTGACAAACTAAACAAGGCCTTGGCTGTGTTCCTGATGGCAGCTTCTGCAGCCTCTACTCTGCTTTTAGTAGCCATGTAACAATCGATTGTGGCAGTGATATGCTCCAGGTTTGCAAGGTGTACAAAGCTGAACTCAAAACCTGTCTTGGATTCTGTTTCCTTTGCTCTAAAATGAAGCCGCAAACTTCGAAGCTTTGGCATAGCTTCCAGTTCAGCCACCATCCTCAGCCCACCTTCCCCATAGGACCTGAAAATAAACTCCTTAAGGCCACAGAACTGCTGGCTGTGGACACTAAGCCTTTCAGTAGGTGCTTCCAGTGATGTCAACATGGCATAGAGCCGCGTTGGAATGGCGCCAAGGATGCCGAGATCTTCCTGTTTGATGCAGGTAATACGGATATCAAGATGGGCAAGATTCACTAGACACTGCATTCCCTGTGGAAGCCTACTGAGATAACTCTGATTGCACAGCTTTCGCAGTGATGTAGCATTGCAGCACAATAGATCCATCAGTCTACTTGTCGAGTAATCATTAGTGTCAACCTCGAGTGACTGAAGACCATGTTTACCAAGTACAGTGAGAGATAACTCCAAGGCTTCTTGATACTTCCACATGCCATGATCACCAAGCTCACTGCTGCCATGCAGTCTTATGTGAAGGACCCTTAAATTAGTCAAACGCCTGAGCTGCTCCAGAAATTTCGCAGAGTCGGATGAGTAAGCATGTGACAGCATGCGTAACGATTGCAGGTTGCCAATCTCAGCTGGCAGTTTTATGTTGAAATCAACTAGTAGACGCACCAGATTTTTCAAATTGCCTATGGTTGGGGGTAATCTGTCAATTTTGCTACCATGTATGTCCAATGTCTGTAAATACTGCAGGTCTCCAATTTCCTCTGGAAGCTCAGTAATACTAGGACAACCTATTTCCAAGTACTTCAATTGCAGAGAGCTCCCAATACTTATAATGTGGTGGTTACCAATACCAAGGTTGTCACATTTACATCGTAGAACCAATACTCTTAAAGAATGAAATATTTGCAGATGAGAGGCTTGTTTATGTGCCACATGGAACCTAATCAGCGAACGAACCTGTGAGCACTTGTTCATAATCTCCTGGAGTACATCATTTTCCAAAAAGCTGGATAGGAGAGAGAGCCGGCGAATCTTGTTAGCGGAACATTTATACACCTCCCCCTCTACCACTGTGACAAAGTTCTGCTTTGTGGAATGAAATGATAAGATCAAGCACTATATCATGGAGTCGGCAGGCTCTAGCCATCCCATTATACATTATATCAATAGGTTGTATCAAGCTTCTATTGATAAGATCATCAAAGTAGTTTTTGTAACACATAATCTGCTGCCACATTCCTTTTCTCTCCCTGCAGCACGCAAGGTGTAGGAGCAGTCAGCTCCCTTGCTGCTGAAAGCATGGCAGTAGTTGCTGCCCATGCATTAGCATTGCAGCAGCGTAGCGCATTAGGCCATTCCTTATAGTTGGTAGTAGTATAATAGCAGGTAGTGGACTGGTTTCATCATCTACTAGCAATAGGTATGGCTGATGTAAGCCATGTACTCTAGCAGTATGGGTTGGTGCAGTCACCATCCTATAGTGTACCTTATAAGGTACAAGTAGTTGTGTATATAAACCAGCCATATGCGATTAGAAGGTACAAGTAGTTGTGTATATAAACCAGCCATATGCAATGAGAAAAGGTAGCTCTTGCCACCATATTTAGTTTCTAATCCTGAGCCAATGCTGAAGACAGAACAATGGAGTGTGTGTGCGTGTTCTTAAGCTCAAGCCCATCTTCTTTCTTGGAGCAGGGGAGAGGAAGAGGGCAGGCGAGCAGGAGTTGCTCACCTGGTGCTTGCAGGTTGCAGGCGTGAACACATGGTATCAGAGCCGTACAAGTCGTTAGGCCTAACCGTCGGCGATGGCTAAGACTGATGGAGCTCTGCCGAGCACTGGCACAAGTGCTGGGGACAAGCAGCTTGTTCCGTAGGTGGCTCTGCAGGTGACGGAGGTGCGGACGGTGCGGAAGTTTGGCGAGAACAATTCCTGGCCGATGCTATGTTCACGGTGTTGGATATCCAGGCACCCACGCAAATGTCATGTTTACATGATGAGGTAAAATTTTTCACCCTTTGTGCACTCCCTTGGCCCAAAACAGGGCACCACCCCTGGTGGCCCAAGCCCATGTGCTAAGACGCAAGTTGCTTCTTCGAGAATTCCAATCGATCGAGTGAAACTTTTCGTGGCCTCTGCGAGCCGCGAGGGGGATGTGGCCGCGGCTTTTCGTCTGACGTGACGCCGACTGCCTCTTCCCAGTTCCCCTTCCCGACTTCCTGTGATCTTGTCCCCGTCGACTGTCGCCTGTGGAGGTGGTCAGGCAGCTGACCCGAGCGAGTGATGGAACGCCGCAAGGGCCAAATTGAGCGCCTCTCTGTTCTGTGCGGCTGTTGTTCTGGACTTCTGTTCCAAAAGAAAAGGTAAGGAATCAAATCCTAAATTTATTTATCTACAATTTCAATCAGTTTGGATTTGCAATTTGATTATGCTTGTAAATGATAGGTAATCATGGAGATGTTTTTCCAATGGAAAGCTAAAGACATGGTCCCGGCCAACAATAATAGAAATTCATGTCTAGATGATCTCAATTGGGAAGAGGAGATTAAATATGATCCAGGCTTGAGAAAACAAATTGATGCTTATCATCCTAGCCATAGAGAAAAGATCAGAAGAAAATATTTAAAAAATGGACCTTCACAGCCTCACACATGTAATTTTCCGTGACAGATATTGGAGACAAGCCTAGACAATTTGTTCCCAAATGGTTTGATGAGTTCAAAGGTTGTCTTGAATATAGTGCATCAAAGGACAAAGCATATTGCTTGTATCACTTCTTATTTAGAGAAAAGACAGATCCAGGATATGAATCATTTGCACTTAATGGTTGGAATGGTTATCATAGGAAATCAAGGCTGAAGGCACATGTCGGTGGCTTACACTATAATGCAATGAAGAAGTGTGATGATTTGTTGAACAAACAGCAACACATAGATGTTGCTTACAATCATATAAGTGCGGCTTCTAGGAAGGCTTATTTTACTCGGTTGAATGGATCCATTCATACTGCTAGGCTATTGTTGAAGCAAGGATTGCCTTTTCATGGGCATGATGAGTCACTAGAATCCAATAACAGAGGCAACTTCAAGGAGTTTTATGATTGCTTAGCACAACATGATCCAGAGTTATGCAAAAGCGGTCAGTACAAATGCTGCAACTAATAGTTGTTTGCTAGCTCTTGAAATTCAAAGGGACATTGTTGAATGTTTTACAAATGAGATTGTCAACTATATCCTTGAAGATCTCAGCAATGATGTGTTTTGCTTGCTAGTTGATGAGTCAAGAGATGTTTCTTGCAAAGAACAACTGGTTGTGGTCTTGAGGTATGTTGACAAATGTGGGATTGTGAAGGAGAGGTTTGTTGGTGTAGTGCATGTGACTGAAACAACTTCTTCTCACCTAAAGTCAGCTATTGATTCTCTACTTGCAAAGTTTAAACAAAGCTTAAAGTAGGTCAGCTTATTATGTGCATTGCTTTGCTCACCAACTGTATCCTGCTGATTTTAGTTCTGATGAGTTGAGGGACCTTAGCCATGATCTTTGCCTTTACATTGCTGATGTGCGAGAAGATGCTAGATTCTCCAACATCAAAACTATTGGTGAGCTCTCTCAAAAAATGGTTGAGGTAGGGAAACATCATCGTTATCCATTGGTATATCGACTTTTGAAGCTTGTACAGGTACTGCCTGTTGCTACTACAACAGTTGAGAGATGCTTTTCTGGAATGAAGCTTATCAAAACAAGTTTGTCTAATCACATGAGTGATCAACACTTGAGACATAGACTTATTTGCTATGTAGAGAAAGAAGAAATGAAGAAAGTGAGCAACGAGGCCGTGGTTCGTCGTTTCATGACCATGGAAGGAAAAGGGTGTAAATATGATCTTTGATAGGTAATTCAATTCATCTACTTGTAAGTTTTAGTCCATAACTCTATAGTTTATTTGCTAAATAATTTATTTATTTGTTCTCTATCCTTTTAGGCTAGTGGGATATTAGGATCTTCATCATGGCCTCCTGGATTAAATATTTTAGCACATTTTCTTGACGATTTTGGCATTCTATCAATGGATACACTTCTTTTTTGGTTAAATGGCGAGTGTTATGTTTCGACCAAAATCTAATCTCTATTGCTAGAAGTCAAATTCTGATGAAGGAGGTGTGGGAGTTGCTGGCATCATTCCGCATCGGCTCGGATCGAGCCAAGCGGGGCAAGGTGCAGTAGCTGCGTCGGGAGTTCAACGACATCTGGTTCAAGTCAGGTGAGTTGGTGGAGGACTTCGCCCTGCATCTCCAGTTGCTCATGAGCCAGCTGGCCACCTACGGCAAGCCGATGTAGGACGAGGACGTCGTCAGCAAGATGCTGTGTGTCCTGCCCCCCAAGTATGCCTAGCTCACCCTGTCCATTGAGTCAATGCTGGACTTGTCCACATTGACTCTGGAGGATGTGGTGGCGCGGCTGCGGGGCAGTGGAGTATCATGGCTTGGTGACGCCAGAGAAGGAGAAGCCCAAGCTACTGCTGTCAAAGGAGGAGTGGATGGTGCAGATGAAGGAGAAGCGCAAGTCTAGGGAAGGCTCTTCTAGCCATGGCAGTGGTGACCACGGCGATGACGACGGTAGGAACCACTGCAAGGTGCCAGTGGATAAGAAGAAGAAGAATACCATCACGTCCAAGGCTTACTATAAGCGCAGCAAGGTGGGACACTAGGTGCGCGAGTTCTCAGAGAGGACGGAGAAGAAGGAGGACGTGCACCTGGCTCAGGATGACAGCGACGATGAGCACATGCTCTTGATGGGTGAGTTCTGTGCACTGTAGGATGGCGAAGCAGGGGAGGCGAAGGCGGAGCAGAGGACTATGCCACAGGCCATCGAACTTGACAAGCCGTAGGCGCAGGTACACCTGGGCATGGTCGGCGATGATCAGAAGCAGTGGTGGTACCTCAACTCCGGCGCGAGCAACCACATGACCAGCTGCCACACTGCCTTCTTCGACCTCGACACAAACAAGACCAGAACAGTCAAGTTTAGGGATGTGTCGGTGTTCGGACCCTCGAGGGGTTAACACCAACGAGTAATATTCGTAATTGCGTGCTCCCTTATCCGGTGGGTGATGCAAGAAGGACACGGCGATTTATCCTGGTTCGGGCAAAGAAGGCCCTACGTCCAGCGGGGGGAGGATGATTCATGTTATCTTGCACCGAAGTGCTAGTACAGGGGAAAATACAAGCAGGTGTGAGGAGCGCATGATGGAGCTTGGGCGTTCGGGCGCCTAGTTCTCAACCTTACGCTGTCTCACGGTGCGTTCTGTGATCTGAAGACTTAGCGTTTTCTATCTCTCGATCCCCCTTTTCTATCGTCCTGGCGCCTCCTTTTATAGATGAAGGAGGGGCACAGGGGTACATGTATTTCAAGTCCGCACAGCTAATGATGTACGACGTTGAGGCCGATCACGTCGGTGCCGCTGTAGTGATGCACGTCGGTATGGGAGGCCCTGCAGCCGTCGCGTCGGGAGTTGTTGAAGTTCCGCTCGAGGGTTCGTTTGATGAAGTCAAGGGGTGACTGTCGAGGGTCTTGGCTGGAGTCGAGGGGGTCGTGCCGAGGAGGTCGGGCCTCGCCGGATAAGTCCGAATCCGGGAAAATGCGGGAAACGTGCTGATTTATACGTCTCGAGGTGGTGCTGAACGGGGCACAGTGGTCAGCATGGTGCAACAGCGAAGTACGATCCGCAGGATTTTGGGGCATGGGCGGTAAAAGCCAGATTTGACAGCCACGCCTACAACTGTTACCGTAACTGTGGCCATGCGGTTTGGCAGGGGTAGATAGATCGCATTGAATGCGCCCGAATTCGTACGAGAGAGTTGGTAAACCGAGGGGTGCACTCCCCTCGAGGGCCGCCCATTCGCCCGAACAAAGTTCCATCCTCGAGGGCTGGCTCGTTCAGCGGGCGAAGTTCCGTCCTCGAGGGCCGGCTCGTTCAGCGGACGAAGTTTCGTCTTCGAGGGGTCGCCCGAATTGTAACCTCGCGTGTACAGTACCAGTCCGTTCGGTAGCCTTTCGAGTGTACAGTACTGGTCCGTTCGGTGGCCTCTCGAGTGTACAATACTGGTCCGTTCGGTAGCCTCTCGAGTAGGCTTTGGCTTTGGGCCATCGTTGTCTGTTCGTAGGTCAGCCTGATATGTCTCAGCCTGCGGGCCTTCGTACGTTAGCGCGGGAGGTCACCGGAGGGGTCGAGTCGCTGATTTTGCGGGGTTTAGCTCGGTAAACCGGGGGTTTGGGGTACCCAATTCCTGGGTATCGACAGGACGGCTTGTGGGTTCACATCTGCGGCTAAGGCATAGTCGTGTTCCAGTCCCAGAACAGAGAGCATTGAGCGCTCGCCGGCGTCTACTTCATCCCCCAGCTGTAGTCTAGCATTGTCAGCCTGGAGGAGTTGGACGAGCACGATGCGGAGGTGATGATTTGGGACAGCGTGCTACAGCTTTAGACCAGGAATGACGTTTGCTGGCCAAGGTAACATGTTCCTTTAACTGGCTCTACTCACTGGACTTAAAGGCGGAGCAGCCGGTGTGCCTCGCATCGACGTTGTTGGCGCTCCTTAGTAACTAATTTACAACATCATTTTAGATACTAAAACAAATAGAGGTAGGGTTTTTATCTAAATCTTTCCATGAGTTTTGTTGTATATGTGACTTGCAGGTCCCACACGTGGAAATGCATAAAAAGTACAAGAAAAATGCATTTTAGAAAACACATTCAGAAAAGGCGCAAACCAAGGACAAGAAGGAAGCCCACCTCAAACACAGAACTAGGCCCATTCGTAACTGCAGGGAAGGTCCAGGCCCAGGGACAAACCGACCACCTGAAGGCGGTGGCTAGCGGGCCCAGCCAGGGGACGGCCGCCCCTTGGACCAGCCGCCCCCTTGGTGGGGCCTCCCGGGCCCAGCCTTCTCAGGCGATTCATAGGTCGGTCAGTCCAAGGTGGTTTCACCTCCTTCCAATTGAGGAGACACCTGAACTGTCCTATGGAGCTATAAATTGGTGCACCCACTCCCTGCATCAACATAACTTAATACAATAGAGAAGAACAAGGAGTGGTGCCACATTTTTCCATTAGTTTAGCCTCTAGCTAGACTTGTTTAGGGTTTGTGAGACAGAGGCAAGAGTTGGAGAAGTATAAGCGGGGTCGAAGCAGTTCTACCCTAGGGTGGACGAAGTGACGGACCTGTCGGCTCTCGCTCCAACTTGAACCTCTACAACCATCTTGCTACTTGAAGTAAGAGGTTTGTGCTACATTCTGGTTTTGATTCATTAAGTTAGTTACTTTCGTAAAGCTACTTGTTTGTGGGATCGTCGCTCGTCCTTTGAGCGGGTGCTCTAGTAAGAGGACTCCTGATAGAGACAGAAGTTCCTGGCCACCGCTAGAGTAGTAGTCACCTTTGTAGATGTGGTGTCTAATTCGGGGTCTACCTTCATATGTTGTGCGCGCCCACGGGTAGAGGGGTAGGTGGCAGATGGTGACAGCCCTATCCACTCGTACCAACATTCCCCCATGTTCAGCCGCAAAATAGCGCTAATACTGGTATCGCTTGGCAGACCAAGTGCGTCAGTGGGCCTGAAGCTAACGAGTAGTGGGAAGGTGAACTTCACTTAGTGTTTTCTGCCTTAGTGTATCCTCTCCACCCAAGTTATCCCTCCTATCTTTTCTAGGGCCAACTAGCTAAGAGTCTACTAACACAAGTCATTTCTTTGGGAAAATACGATACCCTGAACACTTCTGGGTGAAGTGCTATGACGGTAGTTCCGTGCGCTTGCGGACTTTTCTGCTGACGCTAAGAAGTGCCAATAAGCATTTCTGGCATCATTGCCGGGGAACGGTTGTCATTTCTAGTCTCTGAATGTATCCTTTATTTACACCTTTCTTTTCTTTTACTTCTTTTGTTCCAATGGAGCAACCCACCATTTTCAAACTTTCTGCTCCTAAGAGCGAGTTCGTTGAACATCCGTGAAGCCAATCACAGCTTCAAGTTATGAACTCCACCCAGCTTTTATAGCTATGGTTCGGGAACAAACCTTCTCAGGGTTAGATTACGAAAACCCATATCACCACCTAAGGGAGTTTGAGCAGCTCTGTGCATGCCTGACCATTGCAGGCATGTCACATGAAACATTGCAGTGGAAATTATTTCCTTTCTCGCTTAACGAGAGAGCAAAACAATGGTACGCCCTCAACGTAGGGAAGGTAGCTAGTGATTGGGAAGAATTGCGAAACAAGTTTTGTGTTGCATTCTTCCCTATATCTTGAATCGCTACCCTGCATAAAGAGATTCTCAACTTCCAACAACGTGAGAAGGAAACCATAGGTGCAGCTTGGGAAAGATTTAAGATTCTTATGAAATCTGGTCTAGACTTGTCTATTCCCAACCATGTGCTTTTGCAACACTTTTGGTTAGGGCTTAGCAAGGAATCTGCCCTACAGCTCGACATAGCCGCTGGAGGATCATTCACGCACAAAACCACAGCCGAAGGAGAAGCTCTTCTAGATCGTATTCTAGAGAAGACTCCTCCATTAGAACCCCTCCGTGTAGAGCTAGAACTATGTCATGAGGAAGTCTCTTCGGCTGAGGCCGAACTAATGTTACCTATATAGACACCCTCACCTGAACCAGAAGATCCGAAGGAAGGTCTCCAACCTTCAGATCTTCCATGCTTTGATGATGATTTCTTTGATGATTACAGGAATGTCTCAAAGTATGCATGCAAAAGAAGCACCCATGTCCCTGCCACTCCAAAACCTTGCCTTGACTCCTTAAAAGAGTCTGTTAGGGAGTTGACAGCCATAATGAGTGATGAATGGACAAATGAGAGGGAGACTTCATCTGAAGTAATTCAGATTTGCTCCCCTTCATGACCATCCATTGAAAAATCTAGGACGATTGGGCGGAGACATTGTACAACCCCACGGTAGGAGGAAACCTGATGTCCACGACCTTTGCACGCACTTATCTGAGTGACAAGCATTTTGCTCCTACAACCCTGTCCCTGAGATGTACCTATCAGCTAGGACAAGGGTTGGTTCACAACGTCAATATTCCACACGAAGGCATCTCATCTTAACTTTAGATTTTCACATCTTTGATGACGTAGACTTTAGTGTGCTGATCGGGCATCCCCTGGAAAAATTTCTCTCTAATACAACTAGCACAGGGGAATTGAACTTTAAGCTGGGGAGGAATACTTACTCCATACCATTCACTCGAGCTAAAAACTCGGTGGCAGAACCTCTCCCCTGTCCTATCTTGCCCGAGGAGGTCATGTCGGTTTCACCTTTTGAGCCTCCTGAGTTTTTATTAGAAAAAGATGCTAACTTCTTTGTAGAAGAAGAGGACGATGTAGGAGAAACCTATGACCTTCTTTAAGAGGAAGTGCCGACTCCACCTTCCATTGAGCTAAAAACCCTGCCTGAAGGATTACGTTATGTCTTTCTAAATGGCAACAAAAGCACTCCAGTCATCATTAGCGACAAGCTTTCAGATGAGGACACGACTAGACTCATTGCCGTTTTAGAAAACATAGATCAGTCTTCGAATATTTGTTGCAAGATCTTAAGGGGATTAGCCCAACGCTCTGTACCCATCACATTCCTATTGACCCTACGAGCACACCTTCACGTGAACCGCAGTGTAGGCTCAATAATGTGATGAGGGAAGTCATGAAAAAGGAAGTCCTCAAACTTATTCACATCAGGATCATTTATCCTATGCCACATAGTGACTGGGTTAGACCCGTCCAAGTGGTTCCCAAGAAAGGAGGAATGATGGTAGTTGAGAACACCAAGAATGAGCTTATCCCACAATGTACCATCACGGGATGGAGAATGTGTATTGATTACAGAAAACTCAATGCGGCAACATGGAAGGATCATTTCCCATTGCCCTTCATTGATGAGATGTTGGAGCAGTTGGCGAAACATTCTTCCTTTTTCTTCCTTGATGGGTATTCTGGTTATCACCAAATTCCCATCCATCCCGATGATCAAAGCAAAATGACCTTCACATGCCCGTATGTAACGTATGCTTATAGAAGGATATCATTTGGGCTATGTAATGTGCCCACTTCATTCCAATGATGCATGATGTCCATTTTCTCAAAAATGATCAAGGAGATCATGGAAGTTTTCATGGACGACTTTTGAATCTATGGAAAAACTTTTGATCATTGCCTCAAAAATTTGGACAAAGTTTTGTAGAGATGCCAAGAAAAAGACTTGGTACTTAACTAGGAAAAGTGCCATTTCATGGTCCGTGAAGGCATTGTTCTTGGACACTAAGTGTCCGAAAGGGGAATAGAGGTAGACAAAGCAAAGATAGAGGTTATCGAGCAACTACCTCGCCCTGTGAATGTCAAAGGGGTCCATAGCTTTCTAGGCCACGCTGGGTTCTACACGCAATTCATCAAGGATTTTTCGCAAATCACTAGACCCCTGACTAGCCTGTTAGCAAAAGATGCACCTTTTGAGTTCATGGATGATTGCTTAAAGGCTTTCAAAACCATCAAGAAAGCACTCATCTCTGCGCTCATCATCCAACCTCCGGATTGGATGCTACCTTTCGAGATCATGTGTGATGCTAGTGACTATGCTGTTGGTGCGGTCCTTGGCCAAACCAAAGATAAGAAGCATCATGCGATCCCATACGCTAGCAAGACTCTAATAGGGCCGCAGCTTAACTATGCCATCACTGAGAAAGAGCTTCTCGCAGTAGTCTTTGCTATCGATAAGTTTAGATCTTATGTGGTGGGAGCAAAGATAATTGTTTATACTGATCATGCTGCTCTAAAATATCAGCTCACCAAGAAAGATGCTAAACCTCATTTGATTTGCTGGATCTTGTTGTTACAAGAGTTTGATCTTTAAATAAAAGATAAAAAAGTAGTAGAAAATACTATTGCCAACTATCTTTCGCGTATGCAAGTCACTAACATCAGGAACAAGAGATCAATGACTTCTTACGTGATGACATGCTCCTCATGGTCATCGACACAAACCCATGGTATGCAAATATTGTGAATTATATGGTTTCAGGGTACGTACCTCCAGGCGAATCTAAGAAGAATCTAGAATATGAAAGCCGACGTCACCTGTGGGACGAACCCTACTTGTACCGGGTTTGTGCTGATGGACTATTGAGGAGATGCGTGCCAACTACTGAGGGTACACAAATCATTGAAAAGTGTCATGCAGCACCATACGGGGGCCATTATGGAGTTTTCCGCACACAATCCAAAATCTGGCAATGCGGATTCTACTGGCCAACAATGTATAACGACACCAAAGAATTTATCTAAAGGTGTCAACAATGTCAGCTGCAAGGAAACATCAGCTCCCACAACGCCATGCCCCTTCATTTTAACCTCCAAATTGAAGTCTTTGATGTCTGGGGCATTGACTTCATGGGACCATTCCAGAAGTCGGGAGACTATGAGCACATCCTCATGGCAGTTGACTACGTGTCAAAATGGGTCGAAGCACTACCCTGCCGAGCAGTAGATGCAAAGCATGCAAGGAAGATGCTCCATGAAGTGATCTTCTCTCGCTTTGGAACACCAAGGATGGTGATAAGTGGCGGGGGCTCACACTTCATAGACAAGGCTTTCAGAACATTCCTGCGAGAGCTGGGAGCCAAGCACAATGTAGCTACTCCTTATCATCCCCAAACTAGTGGACAAGCCGAGACTTTGAACAAGCAAATTAAGAACATCCTTCAAAATATGGTGAACGAGATGGGAAAAGGATGGAAAGATAAACTACCTAATGCACTCTGGGCATACAGGACAGCTTACAAGACCCCCATCGAGATGTCACCCTATTAGCTGGTCTATGGAAAAAGTTGCCATTTGCCTGTTGAGCTTGAACTTTGAGCTCACTGGCAATAAAAACCTAGAATATGGTGTACTCAGAGAATGGCAGAAATAAGTCGCAGAGCTGAAAGAATGGCAAGAAAAGGCCTATCATAGCGCCAAACTCTACAAAGAAAGAACAAAGAGATGGCATGATCCAAGAATCCAGCATAAAGAATTCAAATCAGGTGATAAAGTTCTGCTCTTTAATTCAAGAGTCAAATTGTTCGGGAAAGGCAAGCTCAGAAGTAAATAGGACGGACCGTACACCGCCATTAACGTGTCATCACATGGAGCAATCACGATAGAAGACGATGATAGTAACATCCATAAGGTAAATGGCCAGCGCTTAGGGTATTCCTTGAACCTGAACCTAACTTCATTGATGAAATAAATTTAGTATCTTTTAAAGAGTTTACTAAAAACTTATAAAAATATTTATTTATTGCATTTATGTTTTCTTGTTGTTTTTATAAAAAATAAATACATGTTTGTATAATATTAGAGTTGCATTTATGCCATGTCTAAAATGCCCCTATGCTCTTTCCTTTCAAATACATGAATCTTTTTGATCATAGGTATATTTCCTCATAAATGCATGATAGTATAATCTTGAGCATTTTTGTATAAATATCACTCATATCACACACTATCCCACACACCATCACACTGATCCACTGCCCATCAAATTTGGTCGTAACCGAGATAGGGATCTACATAGTCAGCAACGTGCCTGGACAAAAACTGGAGGCTGGGAGGTGGACCCAGTGGACCGGCTGCCCCCCTAGCTGGCTCGATCGATGCCAATCTTTTTCGTACCTTCCTCTGATCACCCTAGCATCGCACCCTTGGTTACGATCAGTTTGTTTCCTTAATGCAGGCCACGATAAACCTATATGGACCCCCCATAGGCCTCTCCTCTCTTCACACCAAACCATTCTCTTCTCCCTCTTGCAAAGGTTGCTAAGCTCTCCCACAAGTTCAACCATGTCTAGCTATGCTCTTTCGCTGGTCCAAGCTCCTGGCTCCATAGCCAACCTAGACATAACTCCCTACCAAGAGAGTTCCTTTGTGAGAGTGGAAGCTCATGCCATAGTGGAGAAGCCGCTAGCCTTTCTACCACCCCCTAGCAATGACTTCAACAATGTGTCAAGCTTGAAGTCCATGACACGCTCCCGTGCGCCCGAAGGTGGCGCAAAGAAGAAGACCACCACTGCTCGTCCAACTATCGACGCTCTAGGCCTCAAGAGGAAGGCCCCTATAAGTAGCGGGCTTAGCAAACGTGTTGCCGTGATGCCCTATTCCTCCAGTGAACCATCCCTATCGTCTCCCGACAAGGATAGTCGTTCTTACATCATTAGGTGAGTATGCAAACCAAATGGAAGGTATGCTAAGGGTCTCTTTCGCAAGGGTGATGCACCGGCTAGCAAGCCCGCACCCTCTACCGAAACCTCAGGCGCCAAGTGCAAGTTTGTAAGGAAGGTTATTAGGGGGCAGCTTAAGGGTTTCTTTAGCGATAGTGAGGATGAGAAGCCTCCCAAGGGGCCAACCATCACCTCACTCAGCGCTAGCAACAAGAGCATGCGCTTAAATGTTGAGAAGGCACAAAACCGCATAGCCGAGGCTCATCTTAACATGAAAGGGCTTAGGGATGAGTTAGATGAGATGCGCCGCGGCTATGGAGATCAGCTGTGCAGGATCGCTAAGGCAGCCAGAGTTGAGCACGTTCTCTAGAATGCTCCTGCCACATGAATAAATAGGCACATATTTCCCTTTTCACCACCTTCTATTTTCCAATCATTTCCCTTACAATGTAATGTGCCTGTTTGAAATTACAAATGAAATCAAGTTTTATCTTTATATATTGTGCACTTGTTTTCTCTATATATTTTGTGACTAATCAAGACAGGAAAGAAAACAAGTGTGGGGGAGGACTCTCCAGTTCAACTGCACAAAAACAAAAATCAAAAGTCAGTTTGTGCAATCTTTCTCCCCTCTCCTACTAAAAAGTTTTTAAGATAAAATTTAAAATGATGTTTCCTTCATACTCCATCAAATATTTCTTCCTACGTTTGAGATGTTTGCATACTTTAAGATAAAATTTAAAATGATGTTTGCATACTCCTATAGATTTATGAACACTGTTTGGGGACCCCATTTTATCTAAGTGATTGACGAATGAGATATAGTAGGATGACATGATACTTACTCATTCTTGCAAAGTACTTGGGATTTATTTTACAAAAACAAAAATTCAATAGCATGCTCATTGAATGATTAGCAAATACCTACCAAGGCCATATATGATTCCATATGTTGAGTTGGGTCAAATTTTGCGACCACTGTTGAAGAGATGTTTCATGCTCCCAAGATCAGAATTCACTTGCACCCACCAAATAAAGCCAATTCTCACCTTGAGAATTGCACAAAACATGCATCCATCCACCAAAAATATGCCAACTCCTGCACTGGGAGTTGCGTAGTTTTCTCCACCAAATAAAAACGCCGGTTTTTATCATAAGAACCGCGCATTCCTTATGCAAAGTGTTACTCCATTCATCCACCATCATGATATCTCCTCATTCAAAAGCTTTTCATAAACCTATAAAAAAGATATGGGGCTATGCTAAAAAAAAGAGAGACAAACTATGCCAAGGGGCATAAGAAAATAAACGGGAAAAAAGATTCCAAAGACACGTTCAAAAAAAATGATGATGATCATATAGCCCATATCTTTCCATGTCTCTTTAAAAGAAAATCATGATGCATGGAGTATCAAAAAGATTTTGAATTAGGTTTCCCCTTCATATATTTTCACACACATGCACATTCTGATCTAGGAGTATGACGCACCCCTCCGGTACGGTATGGGGTTTGACTTGAATTCATATGCAGGGTAAGTGTGCCTCATCATTCTCATTCCTACCTAAAACTCCAGATAAGCGTTTTTACAGGGAGGATGATAATGTGAAGGCATTACCTTTTCATGCCTTGGTGAGGAACCACTTACATACATGAGCGATTTGAGAGAATCATTCAAGGGACACAAGATATCTTTATGTTTTCAAAAATCTTACAAAAAACCAAGTTTCTGCGTAGGGACAGAGTAACAGGATTTGAATCCAGGCTATTCCATTTTTTAATTACCCAAGATGACTTGGTAAACACTTTGAAGTTCATAAATCCAGGTGAAGCTTGGAATAACCTGTATGCAGATCTCTTTTAATAAGTAAGATGAACCCATTTGGTCCATAGAACTTTACTCGAGGACGAGCAAAGGACCAAGTGTGGGGGAATTGTTGGCGCTCCTTAGCAACTAATTTACAACATCATTTTAAATACTAAAACAAATAGAGGTAGGGTTTTTATCTAAATCTTTCCACGAGTTTTGTTGTATATGTGACTTGCAGGTCCCACACATGGAAATGCACAAAAAGTATAAGAAAAATGCATTTTAGAAAACACATTCAGAAAAGGCGCAAACCAAGGACAAGAAGGAAGCCCACCTCAAACAAAGAACTGGGCCCATTCATAACCGCAGGGAAGGTCTAGACCCAGGGACAAACCGACCACCTGAAGGCGGTGGCCAGTGGGCCCAGCCAGGGGACCGGCCGCCCCCGGGATCGGCCGCATCCCTGCTGGGGCCTCCCTGGCCCAGCCTTCTCATGCGGTTCATAGGTCAGTTAGTCCAAGGTGGTTTCACCTCCTTCCAATTGAGGAGACACCCGAACCGTCCTATGGAGCTATAAATTGGTGCACCCACTCCCTCCATCAACATAACTTAACATAATAGAGAAGAAGGAGTGGTGCCATATTTTTCCATTAGTTTAGCCTCTAGGTAGACTAGTCTAAGGTTTGTGAGAGAGAGGCAAGAGTTGAAGAAGTAGAAGCGGGGTCGAAGCAGTTCTACCAGGTGGACGAAGTGCCAGAACTATCGGCTCTCGCTCCAACTTGAACCTCTACAACCATATTGCTACTTGAAGTAAGAGGTTTGTGCTACATTATGGTTTTGATTCATTAAGTGAGTTACTTTCCTAAAGCTACATGTTTGCGGGATTGTTGCTCATCCTTTGTGCGGGTGCTCTAGTAAGAGGACTCCTGATAGAGACAGAAGTTCCTGGCCATCGCTAGAGTAGTAGTCACCTTCATAGACGTGGTGTCTAAGTCGAGGTCTACCTTCGTATGTTGCGCGCGCCCACGGGCAGAGGGGTAGGTGGCAGGTGGTGACAGCCCTGTCCACTCTTACCAGCATTCCCCCATGTTTGGCCATGGAATAGCGCTGATACTGGTATCGCTTGGCAGGCCAAGTGCGTCAGTGGGCCTGAAGCAAACGAGTAGTGGGAAGGTTAACTTCACTTAGTGTTTTCTGCCTTAGTGTATCCTCTCCACCCAAGTTATCCCTCCTATCTTTTCTAGGGCCAACTAGCTAAGAGTCTACTAACATAAGACATTCCTTTGGGAAATATGATACCCTGAATACTTCTGGGCGAAGTGCTACGATGGTACTTCCATGCACTTGCAAACTTTTCTGCTGATGCTAAGAAGCGCCAATAGACGTGCACAGAGGAGCCATGGCTATGGCATGGCCGGTTCAGCCATTTGAGCTTCGATGCTCTTGGCCAGCTGGGGAAGATGGCGACCGGGCTACTGCAGATCGAGCACGCTCGGGAGCTCTGCGATAGCTGCTTGGCTGGGAAGTAGAGGCGGCTGCCATTCCCAAAGGCGACGAAGTTCCGCATGAAGGAACCACTCGAGCTAGTCCATGGGGACCTTTACAGGCCGATCAGGCCGGCGACGCACGGCGATCCGAGGTATTTCCTCCTGCTCGTGGACGACTGCAGTCGCTACATGTGGCTGCCACTCATGATGAGTGTTGGTATTTCTTAACGTATGCAGAGAATCCGCAAGCGTACGGAAGTACCATTGTAGCCTTCACCCGAAAGTATTCAGGGTATCGTATTTTCCACAGGGAACGGAAGTATTTCTCCTAGCTAGTTCGCCCAAGGAACAACACAAGGGTAGAGATAGAAAGGTGGTAGAGATGGATTCCTATAGTCTTTAGGGTCTTAAGGATAGCGTTGCAATACTTCTACCTACTTAGTTTGGGCACTGGAGCGCATCTGTTCTGCCAGGTGATACCGGCCTGTTGCTCTATGCCGCACCCAAAGATGGGGGATTACAAAGCATGGATGGGACAAGGTCACTCCCCGCCACCTACGCTAGCGACTACTCTAGCCTAGACATCATGTCTACGCTAGCGACTACTACTCTAGTGTCAGCTAGGGTGGCCGTCTTTATTAGGGACCCTCTACTATAGCATCCATCATGGAGACGGATGACAAACCCATAAACAAGAGAAGATCAAGCTCGGCTGTACAACACCTTTATCAACTATAAGAAACACGAATACTTATTTAGCTAAGATCTAGTTAAAGAGCCAAGGAAGATATCCATAGAGGTACAAGTTGGGGGAGACACCGACAAGCCTAGCACATCTCCTCTCTAAGTCTATAGCTAGCTACTAGGGCGTAGCCCTTTTGGTGTGTGGTTCTTGCTTTAGTGCTCTTTCTCCCTTTGTGTGATGATGGAATGAGAGGGGGAGGACTCCTCTGTTTATAGGTGGGAGAGGGGGCATCATGCTTAGAATATTCTCCTCCTAAATGCCCAAAACCAACCTCCCACGTCATCTAGGTATAGTGAACATGCAAACCGACCAGTGCACCGCCCTCCCTGTGCATTGAGTGAACCGCCAGAGAGTGTTGGGCTTGATCGGCCTCAGGAGCACGCCGGCCAGCCCACCTGGTCCGGTTGGCCCATGGCTTTGTCATCTAGACCTCATCTTTTGCAGGCGCATCAGTCTTCTTGTTAGCTTTCCAACACCTGGTAGATCTCCCAAAACAGAGTCCGAATGAGCCTAAAATGACCTTTTTATCCAGGCATGGTCATGCAGCCCAAGATAGATTTGAACATTGTTGGCCTCTGTGGTTGATTCATGGACTTTGGCCTTCTCTCCTACTTTAACTAGGCTCTGAATTATCTAGTATTTGGATTTATTTCTTTTTTCTTTTGGTCTAAAATGGATTCTTGTTTATCTTATTCTTTTCTCCACTTTGGATCCACTTTAGGTATGTTTCATGTTTGTCCTACAAAACAAGTGAAACACCAAAACTCATGGAAAGCATTAGCATAAATCCCTATTCACTAAGTTTTGTGTGCTTTTTATATTCTTATTGGCGGTATAAAATGTGACTTAAGGACCGCCAACAAACTCCCCCAAACTTATCCCTTTGCTCATCCTCGAGTAAAGTTTTAGGACTAAGATGGGTCATCTCCTTGATACATAGCTTGCATACAAGATATTCCAAGCTTCACCTGCACTTGTGAACTTTTAAATTGTCTACCACATTGTCTTGGGTAATTGAATAATGGAAACATGGATTCAAATCCCCTTATATCGGTTAGCTCAGAAACTTGGGTTTTTATAAGATTTTTGAAAAAGAAAAGATAGCCTTGCTCCTCAGATGATAGTCTCAAGTCACTCATATATGTGTTTGATTCCTTACCAAAGCATTTTAAAATTGCCTTCTTTTCATAACCTACCTCTAGAGCTTTTGAGTGGAGTTTTGGGTAGGTATGAAAGTGGGCATAATTGCATCACATATATTGTCAAGTCAAAAACCGAACCAGACAGAGATACAAGTCATACACTTAGATTGAGATGTGCAAGTGTGTGGAATGGAAGATGGTTCCTAATTCTAAATATTTTTGGTACTCCGTGCATCATGACTCTCTTTATTGGTGGATGGATGATTTTTGAAGAGTATGGGCTATAAAAGGAAACATTCATATATATATATTTGAACGGGGCTTTGGACTTTTCGGTTGTTTATTGCTTGGAGCTTTCTTTCTTTTTTTCTCTTATGCCCCTTGGCATGGATATTTTTTTATTTTTTTCTCATGCCCCTTGGCATGTCTTCTTTCTTTCTCTTTTTTTTAACATAGCCCATATCTCTTCTTGTGGTAATGAAAACTTTGGATGGGGAGATGTCATGATGGAGTGCGAGGAGTAATTTATATGGTGAAGAATGAATGCGTGACTCTCAGGGTAAGAGTCAGCATTTTTATTTTGTAGAAGAGTGCGCATCTCTTAGGGTGAGAGTTGGCAATTTTGTGGTGGATGAAAGGGAGCGTGTTGTGCGCAACTCTTAGTGTAAGAGTCAGTATTTTTATTGGTGGGTGCATGTGAATCTTAATCATGGGTGCATGACCATAATCTCACATAGGTCACAACAATTTGACCAAACCCAATGATCCGATAAGTAGAATATGACTAAAGGTTTGCATAAATGAATCATGTCATATGGCCTTGGCAGGAAATCTTTATCATTGAGAGCATGCTATTGTATTTTGCTTTTGTAAAATAAATCCTATGTACTTCATAAAAAGAGCAAGGTTCAAATCATCCAGTTATATCACATACTCTAATCACTTAGATAACATAAGGTCCCTATGATTGTTGTTCACAAGTCATAGGAATATTGGCGAGGAATAAGGACTATGCAAATTTATCAAAGGATAGCATGAAGATGTTGTGCCAAAAAGTTTTGTCTTTTTAATTTAATAAATTTAAAACTTCAAAACTTTAGGAGATGTAAGGGTAGAGTTGCACAAACCATCGTTGAAGATGATGGAGTTATGTGAATCTAAGATCAGGTCGGTTGAACCAAAAGTTTCAACCGATCTTCTCTTCAACCTATTTGTTTGGTCCTTCTGTATGATGGATCACTCGTTATTGTGCATTGTGTTGGGGAGATCTTGAATGTGTGTATTAGTTATGTTTGTGAGATCTCCCCCACACTTATTCTTGTACCTATTTATTTAATAAAAACAAAAACAAAAAGGAACAAGCAAAAGTTTCTATTGGTTGGAAGACTCGGGAGCTAAGATTTTATTATGATAATTTTCCTTATTGATTTATTTTATTATAACTAAAAACTTTGTTCATCCAACTTTTTATTAAAACTCATGCAAGGTTAAGATAAGGTTGGAAAGCAAAACATGCCTTGATTTATCTCCATCATAAATTATTTCTATTATTTATGAAAATATAACTCCAGGTTCATTAAACAAAGTTAAACATGATGTCCAAAATTGATTAAAGAAGGTCATTTTAACCAAAGCATCATGCTTAATTTAAAAGACCTATGGATGTACCACATGCGTCCATGTAAATGCACCCAAACCCAGAGCAAATGTCATAAACAAATGAAGGATGAGTTTGTATAGTCAAGCTATGGAGACAAAAATGAGCAAAAGAGTTGGTGAACCTTTATTACCTTTTGCATACCTGAGTGTTCTTATCGGCAGCATTTGTGGATCAAGCCTTGAAGATGCTACAACGGTGGCATGAATTTCAGCTCAGGTGAACCACAAGGCCATGCCTCACACACGAGTTTGTGTGAATGGGTCGAGGGCCTTGATGGTAGTAGCAAAGGTTTGGAGGCGAGCCCTTATTGCTTGTGGAAGCAATGATGGGTGGATCCAGTCAGCCTATAAGTGTTTTTTTCTCTGGACATATTGGCCAGCCTGCTCCTTCTCTCTCCTACCATTTTTTTCCTCTTTCTTTTTTTATATCTCTCTCTTTTTTCTAACCTCCTCTTTTTTTATTCTCTTTTTTAATAATTTCTTTTATCATCAATATTTTTTTCTTTTTAATACTCTCCTTTTTTTCTTTTTTGGCAAGGGTGACATCATACTTTATTCATCAATTTTTTGGATGATTACTTGGTGTGTATGAAACTTGGACTTCTCACCATCCTCCCCCACGCTTGAGCTTTTGTGTAAAAGCCAAGTGTAGAGTCAGAGTTTGTCACACCCTGATTTCGAAGGAATGAAACCAAGGCAAAAGCTCATGTGCGCCCAGAACAATTACACACATGAATGACATAACAGTCTAAACAGCAAAGCTCGATGCTACGGTTGCAAGAACACAAGAACGACAAACAACAAAGCTATCGTTAAAAAGAACCCGACTATCGAGGTACTTGCAACAAGCACAGAGACAAACTTTAAGATTGACACATTTAATCAAGCAAGATACGGAACATATAAGGAAGACATAAAGTTAAATCAGTTGGATGATGTTGAATTATAAAGCAGGGTTAAACCTTAGTCATACTCTATTTATAAGCAATTATATTATATAAGCCACTTAAACATTCATAATTTATAAAGCTTAGAACGTGTGAGAGTATTAAAGTAAACATCATATGCTTAAAGATTAATCTAAGCAGGTCATACATGAAAAGACATGTCGATTCTAAACATATGGGCATTTATGATTTGAGGTTAAACTAAGCAAGTCATTATGAAAAGGCATTATTGCTGATATTAATCATATTATAATGAAAAGACGATGCACCTAGACTAAGTTAAACGTTAACATGATCCAACTTATAAATATATGAGAACAACTATAAGAAACATAATAGGTTTCAAGGTAAAACTAAATAAGGCATAATTAATAAAGAAGCATGTAAGTTAGTATTATAGTCATATTAACAGGCACATATGAACATTCAAGGTATAAACCTAAATTACTTTTATACAAGAGAGCACATATTAATTAAGAAACAAGATTACTTACATAAACACATGATGTGACAAACATTATTGATAACAAGCAACATACATCGATATGATCGCAATGCAACGAGAACGGAATTGTAACTCTATGTTACTTTTATTTAGAAAACTATTAAATAATTATTAATCAAATTGCATTTAACCAAATAAATTTATAAACCAATGACATGATAAACTTTACTGCTACTGCGTAGAGCGCGACAACATGAATCTAACGCAACTGGAATGACTCAATTCGGAGTTAAAACATTGAAACGGTAAAAGATTAACTGCGATGGCATTTTTATAAATAACTGCATCTTCTACCTTTGGTCATCTTCTCCATCACGAAGAGGACATGGCCAGCAGCCATGCCTACCGTTGCACGCGCCGAGGGAAGAGGGGGTCTCGGCCCCGACCTGGGAGGCCAGTGGCAGCGCGAAGATACGCACAGGGCCCGCCTGGCTGCCTGCAGGCGACGATGGCAAGGGGCCCCCGCGCGGGGACCAATGGCCAGCGTGGCCCTGCTCGACTTGAGCCAGCGCTCGCGCGCGAGGTGCGACGGGGCGCGGGGCCATGGGCCCTGGAGGCGGCGATGCGAGACGAACTTGCGGGTGGGACTCCGCTGGAAGGCGGCGCACGGTGCTAGATGCGGCCGAAGACGATGAAGAAAACCTCCATGGAAGACATCGCCGAAAAAGAGAGCGATAGGTTAGGGAAACCACCAAACGGGCACGGATTCTTAAAACTAAAGATGTGCCGATGTAGAGGGGATCGATACAAACCTTTTAGTGGTGGCGGTTAGCACTGGGAACGGCCGAGATGGGCGGAAACTCTCGCCGGAGAGTTCGCCGGAACCCTAGCCGAGAGAAACTTCGGCGATTGATTGTGGGAGATAGGAGTGGTGGCTCGCGATGAGGTTTTCTGATCTGGAACCAGCGCGTCGAGGGCTACACCGGCATATATATATGCCTAGGGTTCGGGGTTAGCAAAAATTGAGCTATTTTTATTAATTTCGAGAATTATAGAAAAAGCATTTTCAATGCGAAAATAATTCAATAAAAAAGCTAAAATCATTTTAAAGCCTTGAAAAATATTTTCAAAACTCCAAAAATTGTAGGAAAATACCAAAAGGTATATTGGGAGATGATGAACCCAAATAAAATATTTGTAGCTTATGGAAATGATATTTTAGAGCATCCGAAAAATGAAAACGCTCTAGGATAAATGGGAAAATATTCCAGAAGAGTATAGAAAAATTCTCGGGAAGGATCGATCGACGGGTAAACACGTTTCGATAACTTAGCGCACTAAAATCACAAAACTCAAGCAACAAGCAAGCATCACATTAACAAAAGCCCATTCAATTATTTTCTAAAATATAGAAAATCACATTTTATTTAGTGTTTTCTAATAACAACCTAAAATACAAATTTTGGGGTGTTATAGATCTACCCCACTTATCATGAATCTTGTCTCAAGATTTGGAGAGACTTAAGAGAAAGATAAAGAAGATTATAATGTTGCTTTGACACTTGCGAGATAAAAAAATGTGTTTAAGGGTTAGCAAAAGATGAATACAAGATACAATTTGATCCTTAGATCCTGTAGTCATGTGACTCGGGACATAAGAGATTGATGAGATGTAGAACCAATTCGAGTATAGTGAGATGATGAAAGGAAAGGTCATTATGGGTGTTTAGATCTTTATGTCCCATGACCAGAGGCGCTCAAGATTGATTGAAGCTGGTAGCGAATGCTACCCCACTTAACAGAATTCTTGCTTAAGTCCAAGAGGAATGATAGGAACACCACCTTGTCAGAACCTCTTTAGAAAAATCCCTTTTGATGTTCTGTCTTAAAGTGACTCAATAGAAAATTTGGGGTGTCATAAATCTACCCCACTTAAAATGAATCTCGTCCTGAGATTCGAGGAGACTTGGGGTAGAGACAAAATAGACGATCAAGGTTGATTCAGGTTTGGGTTCTACTTTCGTAGTGTTTGAGCCTGAAAGTGGAATAGCGATAGGAGAACTTCCTAATTTCAAAATCAAGAGACCCTGTATTGGTCTTTCCTGAAAGAGTGCCCTCAAAGGTAAAAAACCAAGAGGGATGTGTCTGAGATTCTCAAGACTTTTTATGTGCAAAGCAATAGTCCTTATGACCCCATAGCTTTCAAGAGTAACTCCCGTTGGAATTTTTAGAAGCTTATGTGATGGGACAATAGACTCATTGGGGCAAAATTTATCAGCTAGAGCTTTTCAAAAGATATTCATCCCAATGGTAGGACTATAGTGAGCCTCTATAGTGGTGGTGTCAAGCAGAATAACTGATTGGGCAACGATTCAGGCTACCTCGGTGGATAGCTCCGTTTCTGCCGACCACCCATGACTCATGATGGCCGACAGTCCCTTGATGTGTTCCATAAGGAAGGACTCATTGTGCGGACCATCGTCATCCTCAGATGGTGTAGAGTATGTTAGAGGACTCACTTAAACTGGTAAATTTGAGGCATTTCCAAAATCTTCAAAAACTTCTTCCTCGAATTCAAAGGGAATTGAAGAAGGATGAGGTTTGTCATCCTCTAGAGTTTGGTGCATCCCTTAACAGGGGGCTCTATGGCAACCGGATCAGGAGAGGGATTTGAGAGAATTTTAGATTCGGTTGCTAGCGCCTCCTCTTGTTGTCTTAGGCCTGACTCATCTACTTCTGGAAGGCTTTGGTGGGTACATGATATAGAGATTTTAGGATTTTCTCAAAGGTCGATATTGAAGTTAAAGATTTATCCACTACATTGCTTTGAGATTCATAACAAGATCTGACAAAATGATCATGGATGTTCATCCTTTAAGATAAGAAGACAAGGGGACGAAATAACATCATCCTCAAGTAGAAATAATGCATGATTTCTCTCTTTAGCGCTCTTAAGAGGGCAAGGAGGGAATTAACAGCGATCCTTTGAGGATTTGCACTTCCTTGAAATATGGTTTGTGGAGTCCAATGAAAAGTTTGGAAAGTCAGCATGGGTCGACCGTCAGATTAAGATTTTTGGGACCTGTGGTGACATACCATAAAGGAGTTTAAAGATTAATAAAGTTCAACCATAAGGGAGAAGGATTGGTCATGTGAAAGACAAATGTTGATCTTCATGTGCCTCCCCTTCAAGGATCATGAGACATAGGCTTAATGATTTATGCAAGGTTGATCTTGATGGCAAGGATCGATTCTTCCAATTGATGTAACAAGATGACCAAAGAAGAGATCCATGATGAGATAACACATCGGAGTAGCTTACATAATGGATCATGATTAACAATCACGTTACCAGCGCTTACCAAGCACAACCATGTGTGTGCACCCATTGGAGGCTCTCGATTTAACATGGCGCCATCAGTTATTAATCAAGACGTCATTACCAAGTTTACTACCAATTGATATCTCCCACAACATAGGTGTAGATCTTACAGGATTAAGCATCACATGCAAGACGAAAAGATACTCACAAGGTTTAGAGAAAAGGATAGTTTTCAATCTTTAAACCTACTTTTATCCCATGATGTCGGGAGTGGTAAAGATCACTAGTCCAAGTAACAAAGATCCTGGGACCTGTGGGTTACAGGACCACCATGCTTCTGCTGCGCCACTTTGATGATGACATCCAAGGCAACTATTACTTGAGGGTTACTGATGGTGCATCCTCCTACTGTTGATCCTCCATTGAGTTGTATTAAAGAAGGAAGCATGAAAACCAATGACAGGAATCTAAGGTGTAAGACGATAAGAATCAGGATTGATCAGAATGATAGGTAGCATAGAAGACTCTACCCCACTTAACAAAGATTGACCTCACCCACCAGACTTTGCCATACGGCTCCTCCTCCTTCATAACACAAGAACCAAAAATGACACAAAAGCATCACAACAAAGCATCACAACAAAGCATCACAAGCACTCATCACAACATCGATGCTACACGTGCTTCTTCAACAATGGTGGTCATCCTAAAGGGTAGATTAAAGATGATAAAGGGCCATCAAAATTTTTGAATAAAATAAGGTTAGAAAACATTTAGTAAACCAACAAAATTAAAGTCCAAGGGAATAAGAAATTAATAGCTCAAAGGAAGCTATTCAAGGAGGGGATACAAGACAAGGATGAAGAAAATAGTCAGAATCAAGTACCAAGGGATGGTAAAATAGTTTTGTATGAAAATAAGCTTTTGACATCTACCAGTGCTATCATGGCATACGTCCTACAGTCAACATTGCTCTGATATCACTTTGTCACACCCTGATTTCGAAGGAATCAAACCAAGGCAAAAGCTCATGTGCGCCTAGAACAATTACACACATGAACGACAAATTACTTGGTCCAATAAGCATAGTGTTTGAATAAAACATAGTATAACAATTACATCATACCATTATTACATAACTGTCACCAAAGTGAAGCGAAACATAAATCACATCATCCAACATGAAAAGCGACTAAGACGATGTAGACGTAGTGACTCCATCTTGCCACAGGAAGGTCGATGGCAGCATCACGACGCCTAGTATCCCGGATAGGTCTTAGGAAAGTCACCATCTGAGTCATCACTTGAGCATCCTTTTGTTGGTGAATGAGCAAGGGTGAGTTCCATGTAGGAACTCAGCAAGTACAGACGAAAAGTAATGACATGCAAGGCTAGTACAAGGTAAAGCTAAAAGGTAGACTGCGGTAGCATTTTAAAGTAAACAATTAAGATTAAACAAGTTGCAACCTATTCTCTAACCATCTTGGTTGAAACACCCAACCCTTTATTAAGGTTCAAGTAGCATTTAAAGTGTCATTTAACATCGTAGATATAAACATATATCATTAAACAACACTAAACATGAGATATCCATCTCAAGGGAGCATGATAGCCATCCCGATAAAACCCTAGGTAGCAACCTCACCACACCTCCATGATTTTATAGCTTAAACCACTTGGCTAAATCATGCGAGGATCTGGGTCGCTCGTAACCATGAGCATGGATGATATACCAATTTTAACTCTACGCAGACGTGTACACTTTCACTCTAGGTTGTGAATACTCTTTTTTGCCCGAGGCGGCCAACCTCTTAGCCCATTACCGAGATAGGCCGGCAGAGGTCACAATGAGGCTTTTCACAGGGTCATAGTTGTGACAACTCGCTAGCCTTAAGTCCAAGCGTATGGGTGACTTCCCCGTGAGGCCGCCCCCATCATGGATCCCTAGCCCCTCCCGTACTATAACTTGTAAACAAACCCCAGTGACCATAGCTATAGCCACCCGTCGGTAAGCTGTCCAAACTGCCCATGATGGTCCTACTAATAGACCAAGCCAGTGCCCATTAGCCTATAGATGTACAGAAGTCCCAGGTTTCTGCTCCACGAAAGGACCTCAAGGGGGAAGAGATATGAACACCATCGTCAACACGAGTCCCACTAATGGTATAAGAGCAATGTTGACTGTAGGATGTATGCCATCATAGAACTGGTCAATTTCAAAAGCTTATTTTGCTACAAAACTATTTTACAATCCTTTGGTATTTGATTCTTACTATTTTCTTCACCCTTGGATTACATCGCCTCCTTGAATGGCTTCCTTTGAGCTATTAATATCTTATCCCCTTAGACTTTTAATTTTGTTGGTTTACTAAAAGTTTTTGACCTTATCTTATTCAAAATTTTTGATAGCCCTATATCATCTCTAATCTGCCCTGTAGGATGACCATCATTATTGAAGAAGCACGTGCAGCATGGATGCTGTGATGTGTGCATGTTTTGCTTGTTGTGATGCTTGTGTGTCATTTTTGGTTCTAGTGTTATGAAGGAGGAGCTGTATGGTGAAGCCTTGTGGGAGAGCTCGATCTTTGTTAAGTGGGGTAGTGTCTTCTATCCTACCTATCATTCTGATCAATCCAGATTCTTATCGTCTTACACCATAGATTCCTATCATTGCTTTTTCATGCTTCCCTCTTTAATACAACTCAATGGACAATTAACACTAGTAGGAGGATGCACCATCAATAACCCTCAAGTAACAGAGTCCTTGGATGTTATCATCAGAGTGGATGAAACATCCTCAAATTTTCCACAAAGGGAAAATACACAGAATGGCGAATAATATAATAGTTCAAAGCTCAAACCATCACATTATCCAACAATATTTGATATAGAAATCCATACATCGAATAAAAGAGTACAATTAGAAGGGATTACATAAATAATACACCACCACACTAGCGGGAATCATCAGAGTAGCAGCATCTGGAACAGCTGTAGTAGGCGAAAGCAACAACAAATCTCCAAAAGAAGCTTAGGCGTAGGTATGAGACATCTACTCGTCATCGGTAAAGTCGTAATCGGGTTCACCTGCCAAATAATTTTTAGTACGGTTTGTACTGGCCACTCGTCCCACCCTATGCTTTGCTTTTGCTATGTAGTATTTTGGTGGATGCAAAGGATATAATCAAAGAGACCTATATATGGCTGTGGTTTCCTATGAAAGTGGTGACTAAAATTAAATATAAATATATATAGGTTATCAAGTTTTAACCCATCTCATCCACACATCTTTCCCATCCCACCATCACACACATCTCACCCTCTCGCACTCAGTCGATAGGTCCAACTCCCTCTCGGAGCCTGTCTCAGCGGCTCAGAGCCAGAAAGGGTAACACCAGGGGGAAGAATAGAAGGACTCATCTCACTACTCCCGAGGAGCATAGGTCGAGGGAAAGGCCAAACCGAGGCCACGGACTATATATAGATTCAAAACTCTGCAGAGCGTGTACTCCCGTAACCACAAAATCACCATCATCGGCGGTGCCCCGTCTAAGCTGATTACGGCTGCTTTCTAACTGGTGCGATCCCACCCTACCACTTAGTACTGGGACATCCCGGATAAGTGCCATCGGCACACTGAGACTGTGAGACATAGCACCGAGCCCCCGAGGTCACTATGTTGTCTAAGGAGGGTGTGGGTCCCAATGTCCGTACCTCCCGACACTATCTGCTAACAACCAAGTAGCAGTGGCACCATCCTAGCTAGTCAGACATCTGTCCCCCGCCCATACAGGGGCGAGCGGTGAGCACGTAGGTCCGAAGTTTCTGGTTCTCAAGAGATATCAAGTCCTAGGAGGGATCAGATAGGATTATCTTCTCATAGGGACTACAACAGTCCGTGCTATAACAGCACCTCCTACCCGAGGCCTCGCTCCACAAAGGCACTCGTCCTCGAGATCACCATATACCTCACAATGTGCCCACCATAAGCGCCTCATACGGGTATGCCCAGAACACATCCCCCGGCAAGACTCGCCCACAAGGCTCATCGTAGAACCCTGTCCGATCGACTCAACCCTCACCACACACCAAGGACACACGCAGCACTCTCCCCGAGTAAAGTGGCACCATGTGCCTTAACCATAACCATACTCTCCACCGCGTATCACATCACACAGATATAAGCATAGTAGAAGTGAAGCATCACAAGTAAATAAGCATGCATCTAGCCTATCAGTGGGTGTGCAGGAGTAAGGTTGCCACAAGGTAAAGGCTCATCAAGCAATTCTACCATGCAACCTATCATCAAGTGATATAAAATAAAGCACTAGCAAACTAGATATTATGCCATACGTAATAGGATCTACGAGGTTGGGTGGGGTGTGGCACCTATGAAATCATCACCGAGCTCCTCCTTGTGCTCGTAGTCATCCTCCTCAAACTGCTCCTCCTCTGAAACGAGACGTAAATAGTCATGTTAGCGACTCCTATAGAGTATCACAAAGAATCAAATGAAATTCAATAACTCCAAATGCAATCATACATAAGCCTATGACGTAGACCTCATTTTTATGAAAATTCAGACACTTGGTTCATAATTTTCAGAGTTAGTATGAGAGAGATATGAATTTTAGAAGATTAAATCATATTCTAAAAAAGAAAAAGAACTAGATTAATCAGGGCTTGACACGTGGCATGATCTGGTTGGTCCACGTGGCACTGTGGGTCCAGCAGTGATGGCGTAGGGCTGACGTCATGCTGACATCAGTGTGGGTCCGGTAGCTTAGTCACTGAGAGGTGGGGCTGACTTGTCTTGTCACTGACAGGTGGGACCGGGGTCAACGGTCAGCGGGCCCAGACTGGGCTTGGATGGGCTCGAATAGGGCCGGTCTTGGGCCGGGTTGGGCCAGCTCAACCCGGACACATGTCAGTTTCCTAGATGGGCCACGTGGCAGTCTGGGCTCAAACCGGGCTTGGTCTACGGTTCTCAGCCTTGTGGACTTGGTCCGCGATGGACCATAGGCGGGGAGACCAGGTGGCACGGACTGGTTGGTCCAACGTGGCGCCACGGCCAAGTGGTGGATGTGGTGCACACATAGGGAGAAATCCCCTTCCTCACACGCACGACGCTTGTCGACAGCGAGCGGCGTGGCGGGCACGGCTGACGTGGTGGCTAAGCTGAGCAGCGGCTAGGGCTCCACTAGGATACGACGAACTCGATGGCCGGGTCCAAGCAGGTCGTCGGGCCTCTGCTTCGTCGGCGCACGCACCATGGTGACGGTGGACGGCAGGGCTACAGCGGTAGGGCGCCTCAGCACGAGGAAGGCCAAGCTAACATGTGCACTTGCTCCGCAAGGACCTAGCGAACGAGTAGGTGGCCTCAATTTGAAGGAATTGGGTTCCCAGGCCGGTGGTCATTGGCGAGGTAGCAACGGACGGTGTCATCAGCGCAGAGCCCCTGCAAAGCTCGACTGGCCTCCATCTTCCTCCTTTTCCTCTGATTCGAGCAGCTTGGAGCTCAAAAACCTAGCCACCGAGTCTAATGATGGCATGGCGGAGGCGCGCGACGAAGAACGTTATGGCGGCACTCCGACGGCCGGGATGCCATGGAGACTAGGGCGACAAAGCTGTGTGGCCCCACTGTTGTCAAGCCAAGCACCCAAGAAGTTGCCAGACATGCGTCCCAGGACTAGGCAAACACGCTGGGCGAGCTAATGAAGAGAAGAGGGTGAGGAGAGCGGTAACAGCGACGGTGCCCTAGCTGTGGCCATGGTGCAGGCATGGGTGAGCTCACCTCAGCGGTGCTCCAATGGTAGCTAGCTTGCAGTTTGGTGGCTGCGAATTGGGACGAGGATGTAGAGCTGCTGTGCTGGCAAAGTCAAACGGCGGCTATGGCTCCTCCCTCTAGCGCGAACGGCGGCGGCATGCTCGGCTCTGGCGTCGGCTACACGGATAGCTCCTCCCCGCCTTCTTCCATTCCTTCCCCTCCTCTTCTCCTTCTCAAACAGGTAGGTATGGGCGTGGCCAAGGTGACTGTGCAAGCATAGAAAACCTAATGGCTGGACGCTCCTCCCTTATATAGCCATGGCAACCGGCGACGGACGACGGCGATGCAAGGTGCCCATCAAACGGTTGGGCGCAGCCGCGAGCTAGGGTTAGGGATTTGTACGGCCGGGCGGGCAGACAGATGGCTACGGCACCTGGCGGATCACGGGCACTGGATGAACGACGAAGGACGCCATTGCCATATCAAGCTCTTCGGATGGGACGGGGCAGGGCACAGAAATGGCTTAAGGTGGGAGCTGACAAGCGGGGGCCAGCGGTCAGCAGCTGCGGGCGCACACACGGAGCTGGTGGCCTGGCGTGGGCGGCTTGCTGGGCTGAGTCAGCCTCATGGGCCGTGGCACAGGCAGGCACAGGCGTGCGGGGGTAGGTCGGTAGGTGAGCTGGGCCGGCAGGCCGGTGCTATGGGCAGGCGAAGGCCGCGTGGGGTGCCTTGCTGGGCCACGGCGCTGGCGAGCCAGCAGGCGGTGGCAGGCTGTGGTGGCTGGCTGGGCTACATGCTCTTCTCTTTTTTCCTTCCTTTTTCTTATTTCTTTTCTAATTCCAAACCAGCCACTAACCTAAACAAGCTATGATCCTAATGCAACATGTTTGTGACCATGGTGCACACACCATGGTTGGTCCACTAGGGTCTCATGGTGATATTGGATCCATTTCCAAGGTTAGTATACATACATATATACATATGATCATACATTATACGATGTTGATTTTATTATTCATTACATAAAATCAACAAGAAGCAAATCAAACTCTGGGGTTTAAATGCAATTGCTCAACTAAATATAGGGGCTACTTGTGCAACTATCGGGTGGTTTCCTAGATGACACTCACCAACGATGGGATACTTTTAGAAAAATTTTTGTTGGTTGTGATTTTTGGTGTTTGGATTTTTAGGGTTGTTACAGTCCTACCCCCTTATGAGAATCTCGTCCTTGAGATTAAAGGTGTACTTACTCTTGAAATAGGTAGGGGTAGAGCTTCCTCATTTCTAACTCCTTCTCCCAAGTTGCTTCTCGTTCTGTGTGATTGCTCCACTGAATCTTTAATATTGGTGTGCTGGTGTTTCTGGTCTCTTTGGTGGCTCTGTCTAGAATGTGGATGGGGTGCTCTCTATACTCCAAGGTGTCCTAAATATCAAGTGCCTCTGTGGGTATTGGTTGCTCTGGCAGCTTTAGACACTTGCGCAACTATGACACATGGAAAACTGGGTGTAAACCTGCTAGTTTCTTGGGCAACTCTACTTTGTAGGCAAGCTTGCCAACTCTGGCACAGATTCTGTACGGTCCCACATACCTTGGTGCTAGCTTCCCTTTCACATGGAATTTGATGGTCCCTCAAAGCGGGGAGACCTTGAGATAGACATAGTCCCTAACTTCAAACTCGAGGTCTCTATGTCTCTTGTCGGCATAGCTCTTCTGACAGCTCTGGGCAATCCTCAGATTCTCTCGCACTTGGACTACTCCTTCTTTGGCCTCCTTGATGGTGGCAGGGACAAAGAATGATCTTTTACCTGCTTTGGACCACATCAGGGGTGTTCTACACGGTCTTCCATAAATAGCCTCGAATGGTGACATCTTGAGACTAGCCTGGTAACTGTTGTTGTAGAACTCTACAAAGGGTAAACTCTCTCCCAATCAGTTCCATATTTTAGAACACAAGCTCAGAGCATATCTTCAAGGATCTGGTTCACTCTCTTTGTCTGATAATCTGTCTGAGGGTGGTAAGTGGTACTGTAATCTAGCTTGCTCCCTATTGACTTGTTCAGGGCCTTCCAGAACTTGGACGTATACTACAGCCCATGATCAGATATTATGCTCTTAGGGGATCCATGTAGCTTGAGAATGTTTTGATACCACTTGATATGAACTAGGGTTCCTGATCTTCCGAAAGGTTCTAATAACTCTCAATTTGGTGGAATCGTGACACAATTCAATCCGGCTTCCGAACAACTCGGCTCTGAACCCCGCAATCGCAGCACCACGTCTCCTCTGGTTATCGACCATCGAAGCACAGTCGACCTCGCCAAGAAGGCTAAGTCCTTTGCCTGCTAATTGAAGAACACAAGCAAGAACACGAAAGAATGCAACTAATTGCAGATGAATGATTAATCTCAGGAGTTGGGGTCTCACAAACCGACGGCTGTTGTGAACAGAATAATCTAAGCAAAACCCAAAACCTAACGAGAGAGGCGATGGCTGGTTATAGAGGTCTAAGGGTCATCGCCACCCCTGGACATGCCCCCTAATGGGCTCAACAACGATACACGGCCCAACGGACCAAAAACGGTGACGCAGCACCGGAACAGATTCTGGATGCTAACTTGTTTTGATGTTTCCCGATGACTCCAAAGGAATTTTGACCTTAGACAAATGCCATTGGCTTCCTTATGAAATTATCTTTCCATCCATAGGTGGATCATCAAAACCAGAGTCCGGATGCGTCCTGGGCATCCGCTTTACTCCACACTAGTCTTGAACTCCGAAACAGGCTTGAAGTCGACTTGGTTTGGGCCTCCACCTTGACTTGGGCGCCCTTGCTGGTCCTCCACACCTCCAAGCCATCCCTTATGCATCCCTTGGTCCTCTCCATGATTCCTAAGTACAATATAATCATTAGGTAGCAATCTATTCTCAAAATCATAAAAAGACTTCCTTAAGAACGAGCTCACCTGTAAATTTAATTGTCGTGCATGAGCTCTTGTGATTGGACCTTGATTATCTAGCAGAGGATCATCTTGTGCATCCAATGGAGTGATGTCCTCATCAATCTGCTAGCCAGCCAACTTGGGCATCATTCTTGATGGCTAGGAAGTGAGCTACCTTAGTCAAGTGATTGACTATCACCCATATAGCATCGTGGCCCTTCAAGGTTCGAGGCAAACCCACAATGAAGTCCATAGAAATGCTATCCCATTTCCATTCAGGTATATCAAGTGGCTTCAGCAGTCCTGTAGGTCTCTTGTGCTCACTTTGACGTGTTTACAAATGTCGCATCTAGCAACATGACCTGCAATATCTGACTTCATGTTCTTCCATCAGAATTTCCCTTTTAAATCAGCATACATCTTGGTACTGCCTGGGTAGATACAATACTTGGAGTCATGTCCTTCTGATATGATCTCATTGCAGATAGCTAGGTCTATAGGCACACAAATCCTATCCTTGTACCAATAGGTACCTTGCTCATCTTCACTAAACTCTGGGCACTTGCCTTGCGTCAGGATCTTGCATATCTCCCCAATCTCTAGGCAATGGTGCTGGGCTTCATGGATCCTATCCATGAGGGTGTAGTGTACATGAAGCTCATTCAACAGGCCATGGGGTATCACCTCCATCTGTAACTCATCAATGCCCTCTTGCAACTCCTTGGGCAAGGTGGTGGTGAACAGAGCATGACAATGGCTTTTGCGGCTAAGAGCATCAGTGACCACATTGGCCTTCCCAGGGTGATAGAGAATCTCCATGTCGTAGTCATTAATGAACTCAAGCCAACGATGCTATCTCATGTTCAGATTTTTCTGGGTGAAAAAGTACTTCAGGCTCTTGTGATCGGTGTAGATTTCACACTTGTTCCCAATCAGGTAGTGTCTCTAAATCTTCAATCATGGATCACAGCTGCAAGCTCAAGATCATGGGTGGGGTAACGCTGTTCGTGCTCTTTAAGCTGACGGGAAGCATAGGCAATGACTTTCCCATTCTACATCAGAACACAACCGAGCCCGTAGCAAGATGCATCGCAATAGACCACGAAGTCCTGGTGGATATCGGGCATGTCAAGAACAGGCGTTGTGGTGAGCTTCTCCTTCAGGGTCTGGAAACTCTGTTCGCATTGGGGCATCCATTCAAACTCATTGGTCTTCTTCAGGAGGTTGGTCATGGGGTGAGCTATCTTGGAAAGTCCTCGATGAATCAGCGATAATAACCAGCCAATCCCAAGAAACTTCTCACATCGGTCACATTCTGTGGCTGCTCCCATCCCTTCACTGTCTCAATCTTGGACGGATCAATAGCTACTCCGTTAGCATTGAGTACATGGCCTAGGAAAGCGACCTCTTCAAGCCAGAACTCACACTTGCTGAACTTGGCGTAGAGCTGATGCTTTCTCAACTTCTCTAACACTATCCTCAGATGTTGTTCATGCACCTCGGCGGTTGTAGAATAGACAAGAATGTCATCAATGAAGACCACCACGAACTTATCCAGCTCCTCCATGAACACTTTATTCATCATGTTCATAAAATAAGCCGGTGCGTTCGTAAGACCGAAGGACACGATGGTGTACTCATACTGCCCATATCTGGTGACAAATGCGGTCTTGGGAATGTCCTCTTCTCTGATCTTCATCTGATGGTAGCTTGATCTGAGGTCAATCTTGGAGAAGTACTTGGCATTGCATAGCTGGTCTAGCAGGTCATCTATCCTCGACAGGGGGTACTTATTCTTGATGGTCACGGCATTCAGGTTCCTGTAATCAATGCACATCCTCTGCGTACCATCCTTCTTCTTAACAAACAGAATAGGAGATCCCCAGGGCGAGGCACTGGGCCCAATGAACCCTTTCTTGGATAGCTCCTCAAGCTATTTTTAAGCTCCTTAAGCTCATCCACTGCCATACAGTAGGGTCGCTTGGAATAGGACTCATACCAGGCCAGGTTGATCATGAACTCAACATCCCTGTCCGGTGGCATCCCTGGTAGCTCTTTAGGAAAGACATTGGGGTACTCACAAACTACAGGCACTTCTCCAAGTGACTTCTCTTCAAGGGCACACAGATGGAAACATCTGTCCCTTTGTTCGGCTCACATCTAATCTAGTGTCCACTTGGATAGGTTATATCCACAAATCTAGGCGAGCAAGATATCACTCCCTTGTTCTAGGTTAACCAATCCATCCCTAGAATGATGTCTAGGCCTTCGAAGGGTAGCAAGGTAAGATCAGCAAGAAAGGTAAGACCCTCGATCATGATACTCACTCCCTTACATCTTTTGGTACAGCAAGAAAGGCTTTTTTTGTGGAGTGACAGGTATATGGTGCTCTCGTGCAAACTTGGTGGATATGTAAGAACATGTAGCTCGTAAATCAAGCAGCACGGATGCCTTTACTCCATGCACTAAAAACATACCGTAGACCATGTCGGGGGCACTCTGGGCAGCCCATGGGGTGCTCCAGTCGACACCTGCTTGTACAGGGTACCCTGGTTCTGCCTGGCGGGAGCTGGTGTAGCAGGTGTAGCTTTGTTCGGGCACTCGGCTGCCTTGTGACCCGGCTGGCCACAAGCGAAGCAAGTGTAGGTCACGCTGCCTGTGGGGGTTGGCGTGGCGACCCTCCACGTGCTACCTCCTGGTGTGGCACGAGCGTACGCTTGGCGGTCCTGAGTAGGGTGGGGGTAGTTGTTGGTGTGGGTACCACCGCCCTGGCATGAACCGTGTGCAGCTCCTTGGGCGAAGCGAGAGTAGGGAGGCTAAGACGCCTCTCCATGCGACCTTCGTGGGGCAGGTGTGCGTGAGGTGCCCTCAGCACGACGCTTCTTGGTCTTGCCAAGCGCCTCCTTCTCCCTGAAAACCTTGTCACGGTCCTTCTCAATTTCCACGCACCTGTCGATCAAGTCACGCAGGGTGTGGCTCTTCATGCCTGAGAGGGAGAGCCTGATGCAACTAGACAAGCCCTTGTGGTAGACATACATCTTCTCCTTCTCAGAGTTCATCACTGAGGTGGGTGCATAGCGCAACAGGTTGGTGAAGCGAGTTGTGTACTCATGCACCTTGTCAGTTCCCATGGTGATGTTGCAGAACTCAATCTCCTTCTTCTCCAGGGTGCCCTCGCGAATGAAGAACGCACAGAACTCCTCCATGAACTCGTTCTAGGAGATGTCCCACCAAGATTGTCCTGCGTCAACAAGCTGGTGAGTGGCCAGGCCAACACACTCCTCGTTAGTGCAGGTGGTCAAGTCCAGCTTCTTCTCCATCTCCCTCAGCCAGCCATCAGCAGCGATGGGGTCAGTGCTGACATCATCAAACGTAGGGGGCCTTAGCTTGAGATAGAACTCCAGCTTCTTGTAGTAATCATCGCACGGCTCCCGGTGGCGTTTGTCCAGCACGTTCTTAGCCAAGACACGAAGAAGCTCAGTCTGCTGAGCCATCACATCAGCGAAAAGTGGCGGAGGTGGTAGTAGTGGAGCTCCTCCCCTAACAGCACCATCTGGCTCAACAACAGGGGGTGGTCCTCCTCCAGCCACGCCTCCTATAGGCTGCTCAACAGGTGGAGGTCCTCCAGCCACGCCTCCAGCAGCTGGTTCCGGCTCAACAACCAGCGATGGTGGTGGGTGAGCAGGCTGTGGGGTGGCAGCGCGGGGTGGCTCCTCAAGGTTGAGGGGTATGTGACCAATGCATCCATGACCACGACCCTGACCACGACCGTGTCCATGGCCCCTAGCGGGCGCAGGTGAAGGGGAGCGGTTGTTCAGGCAGTTGGTACGACGAGTGGACATCCTGCTTAACATAAATCTTAGATTAGGGCACATGTGCATGTGATATATCTTGACACTAGTGATGTAATAATTAAGATAGCTTAATGATTTAAAAGCATTTAAATCTATCCAACACTCATACAGAGAAGCATGAAGATCCATAAAGATGTGATAAAATCTGAATCATCCATTACATCAAGTGGGTACATGGTGATATCTCTAGCAGCTATGCTAGGAGACTCGTGAGAAACGTACTACACACAGGTAGTTCTAGCAAAGGGGTGGACAAACTACTCAACAACATGGTGAGTCTAGTCATTTGGCCACACATGGCCCATCATCTCCTGATCCTACACTACGCTAAATCATCCCTAGGGACTAGTCCAAACTATAAGCTGTGGGGGAATACCGATGCTAGAAGCTTGGATCCGCTCGTCGGTCATCCGAAGGCGAGAGACATAACGACGGGCCTCCTCGAGCTGAAGGGTGGACATTGACTGTCTACTGAGTCCAGTGGTGGGGCACCCACTCATGTTGAGGTGAGGTTGCCCTAGCTTGAATGTCTCAACTCTGACCTTCTTACGGGCTCACAAGGGAAGCTCGTCCTGCAATTCCTCATACTCTCTGACTCTCTTACGATCTGACCTCTTCCAAGCATCCATGGTGAGTTTGAGCTTGTCCATGAGGTATGATGTCTTGTGGACATAGTGATCAGGTGTCTCTAGTTGTAGCCAGCAACAATGTACTCTAGCAGCAACTTATCACATTGAGCCTTACACTGCTCGCGGAGCTTGTCCAAGTAGGCGGCATCCTTACTCTGATTATAGAAACTCTTCGCAATGTCTTTGTTCTTCTCAGCTATGGTAGTCTCAAGCTCCCAGACCTTCCTGTTGAGTCAGCTGTCATGGAGTTGAAGCTTCTCCATTTCATTCGTCAGCCTGGCGATCTGGTCCTGGTGAGTGTGCTCCTTGCACGCTAACTCACACTCTAGGTCCGCAATCTTCTACTTCCATGCTGCCTCCTTGCTCTCTGACTCACGGATTCTCTCGTCAACCTCCATCAGGTAGTTGCGGTCATGGCATCCCTTTCGCTACAGCTCGGTAATATACATTTCCTGGCACTGCAGGTACATCACAGAGGTGCGGTGGCAAGGGTTGCGGTCAACACTGATATTTTGCTCGGTGTAGGCGATCTCCTCCCAAGTACCCTGCTGAACATCGAGGGCACGAGGAAGCAGATGAAAGCAACTCTCCTTCAGGTAGTCAGCACCATTGTGTAGCACAGTGTGAAATGCCTGGCGCGAAATGGTCTAAACACATATGCTGGTGTTGTTGTCAAAGGCGAAGTCAGTGAAGGCAGCAACTCCAGGTAGGTTCATGCTTGCAGGCACGTTGATGTGGACTGCCTTGTAGCCCTCGATGCCTCCTCGAAGGGCGGGCTTGCCATGGCAAAGGTACTCGATGTTCTCCACAGGAACACCAAGCTTGGTGAGAACCTCGCGAAGCATGTGAGCGTAGCCTACATACTCCGTCCCGTCGAGTCTGTACTCAACGATGTCCATCGGCGGCAACAGACCAAGTAGCAAGTTGGGATCCATCTGTAGGTTGACACAAGAATAGAATTAGAAAAGTTGCAGAGGGAGGTAAGCCATGCATAAAAGCATATGCAGTGGTCGGTGTATAACCGAGAGATATCAATGTTCTCCTAATTCTATCATCCAATCCTATGGGTCTCATCCTAGGGTCATGCATGGCTCCGATACCAACTGAAATATCCTCAAATTTTTCATGAAGGGAAAATACACAGAATGGTAAATAATATAATAGTTCAAAGCTCAAATCATCATATTATCCAGTAATAGTTGATACAGAAATCAATACATCAAATAAAAGAGTACAATTAGAAGGGATTACATAAATAGTACACCACCACACTTGTGGGAATCATCAGAGTAGCAGCATCTAGAACAGCTGCAGTAGGCGAAAGCAACAACAAATCTCCAATGAAGCCTGAGCGTAGGTACGAGACATCTACTCCTCATCAATAAAGTCGTAATCGAGGTCACCTGCCAAATAATTTTTAGTACGGTTTGTACTGGCCACTCATCCCACCCTATGCTTTGCTTTTGCTATGTAGTATTTTGGTGAATGCAAAGGATATAATCAAAGAGACCTATATATGGCTATGGTTTCCTATAAAAGTGGTGACCAAAATTAAATATAAATATATATAGTTCATCAATTTTTAACCCATCTCATCCACACATCTTTCCCATCCCACCATCATACACATCTCACCCTCTCACACTCAGTCGACAGGTCCAACTCCCTCTCGGAGCCTGTCTCAGCGGCTCACAGCCGGAAAGGGTAACACCAGGGGGAAGAATAGAAGGACTCATCTTACTACTCCCGAGGAGCATAGGTCGAGGGAAAGGCCAAACCAAGGCCACGAACTATATATAGATTCAAAACTCTGCAGAGCGTGTACTCCCCATAAAATCACCATCATCGGCGGTGCCCCGCCTAAGCTGATTTCGGCTGCTTTCTAACCGGTGCGATGCCACCCTATGACTCAGTACTGGCACATCCCGGATAGGTACCACCGGCACACTGAGACTGTGAGACATAGTACCGAGCCCCTGAGGTCACTATATTGTCTAAGAAGGTGTGGGTCCCAATGTCCGTACCTCCTGACACTATCTGCTAACAACTAGTAGTAGTGGCACTGTCATAGCTAGTCAGACATCCATCCCCCACCCATACAGGGGTGAGCAGTGAGCACGTAGGTCCCAAGGTTTTAGCTCTCAAGAGATATCAGGTCTTAGGGGGGATCAGACAGGATTATCTTCTCATAGGGACTATAACAGTCCGTGCTACAACAGCACCTCCTACCCGGGCCCTCGCTCCACAAAGGCACTCATCCCTGGGATCACCATATACCTCACAATGTGCCCACCACAAGCACCTCATACAGGTATGCCCAGAACACATCCCCCGGCAAGACTCACCAACAAGGCTCATCGTAGAATCCTATCGGATCGACTCAACCCTCACCACACACCCAAGACACACGCAGCACTCTCCCCAAGTAAAGTGGCACCACGTGCCTTAACCATAACCATACTCTCCACCGTGCATCACATCATACAGATATAAGCATAGTAGAAGTAAAGAATCATAAGTAAATATGCATGCGTCTAGCCTATCAGCGGGTGTGTAGGAGTAAGGTTACGACAAGGTAAAGGCTCATCAAGCAATTCTACCATGCAACCTATCATCAGGTGATATAAAATAAAGCACTTGCAAACTAGATATTATGCCATGCATAATAGGAGCTATGAGGTAGGGTGCGGTGTGGCACTTGTGAAATCATCAGTGAGCTCCTCCTCGTACTCGTAGTCGTCCTCCTTAAACTGCTCCTCCTCTAAAATGAGACGTAAATAGTCGCGTTAGCGACTCCTATAGAGTATCATAAAAAACCAAATGAAATTCAATAACTCCAAATGCAATCATACATAAGCCTATGACGTAGAGCTTATTTTTATGAAAATTTGGACACTTGGTTCATAATTTTTGAATTTCGTATGAGGGAGATATGAATTTTAGAAGATTAAATCATATTTTAAAAAAGAAAAAGAACTGGAGGGCTCGACACGTGGCACGATCTGGTTGGTCCACGTGGCACTGCGGGTCTAGCAGTGGTGGCACAGGGCTGATGTCATGCTGACATCAGTATGGGTCCGGTAGCTCAGTCACTGACAGGTGGGGCCGACTTGTCTGGTCACTGATAAGTGGGACCGGGGTCAATGGTCAATGTTGACCGGTCAACGGTCAACGTGGACGGGGCTCGGACTTGGCCTAGATGGGCTCGGATTAGGCCAGTCTTAGGCCAGGTTGGGCCGGCCCGACCTCGACATGTGTCAGTTTCCTAGATGGGCCATGTGGCGGTCTGGGCTCAAAACGAGCTTGATCTATGGTTCTCAGCCGTGTGGACTTGGTCCGCGATGGACCATAGGCGGGGAGACCAGGTGGCATGGACTGGTTGGTCCAATGTGGCGCCACTGCCAAGCGGTGGATGTGGTGCACACATAGGGGGAAATCCCCTTTCTCACACGCGCGGCGCTTATCGGCGGCGAGCGGCGCGGCGGGCATGGCTGACGCGGCAGCTAAGCTGAGCGGCGGCTAGGGCTCCACTAGGATACGGCGAACTCGATGACCAGGTCCAAGCATGTCGTCGAGCCTCGGCTTCGCCGGCGCATGCGCCATGACGGCGGCAGACAACGGGGCTGTGGCAGCAAGGCACCTTGGCGCGAGGAGGGCCAAGCTAACATGCGCACCTATGGCGGCAGGGCACCTCAGCGCGAGGAGGCCTCAATTTGAAGGAATCGGGTTCCCAGGCGGGTGGTTGTCAGTGAGGCAGCGGCGGATGGTGTCATTAGCGTGGAGCCCAGGAGAAGCTTGACTGGTTTCCATCTTCCTTCTTTTCTTCCGATTTGAGCAGCCTGGAGCTCGAAAACCTAG
Source organism: Bothriochloa decipiens (assembly GCA_023333625.1). Lineage (NCBI taxonomy): Eukaryota > Viridiplantae > Streptophyta > Magnoliopsida > Poales > Poaceae > Bothriochloa > Bothriochloa decipiens. Next base: position 16,302,464 of record CM041647.1, on the reverse strand, counting down.
CCACCAAGTCTAATGATGGCACGGCGAAGGCGCACGATGAAGAACGTCACGGCGGTGCTCCGACGGCCAGGATGCCAAGGTGACCAGGGCTGCAAAGCAGCGTGGCCCCACTATGGTCAAGCGAAGCTCCCAAGAAGTTGCCAGACATGCGTCCCAGGACTAGGCGAACATGCTGGGCGAGCTAATGATGACAAAGAGGGAGAGGAGAGTGGAACAGCGATGATGCTCTAACGGCGGCCATGGTGCGGGCATGGCTGAGCTCACCTCCGTGGTGCTCCGATAGCAGCTGGCTCATGGTTTAGTGGCTGCGGATGGGGACGAGGATGCAGAGCTGCTGCGGAGGCGAAGTTGAACGGTGGCTCCGGCTCCTCCCTCTGGCGTGAATGGCGGCGGTGTGCTCGGCTCCGGCGTCGGCTACACGGACAGCTCCTCCCCACCTTCTTTCCCTCCTTCCCCACCTCTTCTCCTTCTCAAGCAGGCAGGTGCAGGCACGACCAAGGTGACTGCACAAGCACAAAAAACCTAATGGTTGGATGCTCCTTCCTTATATAGCCATGGCGACCGGTGGCGGACGGTGGCAATGCAAGGTGCCCATCAAACGGTTGGGCATGACTGCGAGCTAGGGTTAGGGCCTCGTGCAGCCGAGCAGGCGGACGGAGGGCTACGGCGCTATGGTGGATCACGGGCGCTGGATGAACGGCGAAGGACGCCATTGCCATATCTGGCTCTTCGTACGGGACGAGCAGGGCACAGAAATGGCTAAAGGTGGGAGCTGACAAGCGGGGGCCAGCGGTCAGCGACTGCGGGTGCGTGCGCGGCGCTGGTGGCCTGGCGTGGGCGGCTTGCTGGGCCGAGTCGGCCTCGTGGGCCGTGGCGCGGTTAGGCGCGGGCACGCGGGGGCAGGCCGGCAGGCTAGCTGAGCTGGCAGGCTGGTGCTGCGGGTGGGCGAATGCCGCGTGGGGCGCCTTGCTGGGCCACGGCGCTAGCGAGCCAGCAGACCGAGGCAAGCCATGGTGGCTGTCTGGGCTGCGTGCTCTTCTCTTTTTTGCTTCCTTTTTCTTATTCCTTTTCTAGTTCCAAACCAGCCACTAACCTAAACAAGCTATGATCCTAATGCAACATGTTAGTGACCATGGTGCACACACCATGGTTAGTCCACTAGGGTCTCATGGTGATATTGGATCCATTTCCAAGGTTAGTATACATACATATATACATATGATCATACGTTATAAGATGTTGATTTTATTATTCATTACATAAAATCAACAAGAAGCAAATCAAACTCTAGGGATTAAATGCAATTGCTCAACTACAAATAGGGTCTACTTGTGCAACTATCGGGTGGTTTCCTACATGACACTCACCAACGATGGGTTACTTTTAGAAAAAATTTGTTGGTTTTGATTTTTGGTGTTTGGATTTTTAGGGTTGTTACAGTGGAGTAGCGGAAGCGTGATGGTTCTATAACTGACAGGTCCCAGGATCCTTGTTACTTGGACTAGTGATCTTTATCACTCCCCACATCATGGATGGAAGGATGTTTGAAGATTGAAAACTATTCTTTCCCCAAGCCTTGTGAGTATCTTTCTGTCTTGCATGTGATGCTTGCAAGGTCTATTTTTATGTTGTGGTAGATATCAAATTGGTAATGGGATTGGTAATGGCATCTTGATTAATAACTGATAGGGCCATGTTAAATCGAGGGCCTCTAGTGGGTGCACACACATGGTTGTGCTCGGTAAGTGCTGGTAACGTGATTGTTAATCACGATCCATTATGTAAGCTACTCTGATGTGTTATCTCATCATGGACCTTTTCTTTGGTCATCTTACTATATCAATTGGAAGAACTGGACCTTGTCTTCTAGAACACTCTGGTGTTACTCCATAGACCTACATCTCTTAACTCTCAAAAAATAAGTATGCGAAGATCAACTTTGGTCTTTCATGTGATCCAACCTTTGTATCTCTAGTTAACCTCTATATATCTATAAACTCCTTCTTGGTATGTCACCACAGGTCCAAAAGAAATTAATCTTTTGGTTGACCCATGCTGACTTTCTAAACTTTTCATTGCACTCCACAAACCATATTTCAAGGAAGTGCAAATCCTCAAAGGATCGCTGTTTATTCCCTCTTTGCCCTCTTAAGAGCGTTAAAGAGAGAAATCATGCATTATTCTACTTGAGGATGATGTTATTTCATCCCCTTGTCTTCGTATCTTAAAGTATGAACATCTATGATCATTTTGTCAGATCTTGTTATGAATCTCGAAGCAATCTAGATGATAAATCTTTAACTTCCATATCGACCTTTGAGAAAATCCTAAAATATCTATATCATGTCCCACCAAAGTGTTCTTGAAGTAGTTGAGTCAGACCCTGAACAACAAGAGGAGGCACTGGAAACCAAATCTAAAATTCCCTAAAATCCCGCTCCTAATCCGGTTGCCATAGAGCCCCATGTTAAGGGATTCACCAAACTTCAGAGGATGACGAACCTCATCCTTCTTCTTTTCCCTTTGAATTTGAGGAAGATATTCTTTTAAAGATTTTAGAAATGCCTTGAATTTACCATTTCAAGTGAGTCCTCTAACGCACTCTACGCCATCTAAGGATGATGACAGTCCACACAATCCTTCCTTATGGAACACATCAAAGGACTGTCGGCCATCAGGAGTCGTGAGTGGTTGGCAGAAACGGAGCTATCCATTGAGGTAGCCCAAATCATTGCCCAATCTGATATTCTGCTTGGCACCATTAAAGAAACCACTATAGAGGCTCACTATAGTCCAACCATTGGGATGAATATCTTTTGAAAAGCTTGGCTAATAAACTTCGCCCCAACAAGTTTATTATCCCATCACATAAGCTTCTAAGGAATTCCTACGGGAGTTACTCTTGAATGCTATGGGATCATAAGGACTATTCCTTTGTGCATAAATGGTCTTGAGTATCGTCTAGATTTTTTATATCTATGACATCTCAGACACATTCCTCTTGGTTCATTTGCCATTGGGGACACTCTTTTAGGAAAGACCAAAACAGGGTCCCTTGATTTTGAAATCGGGAAGTTCTCTTATCGCTATTCCATTTTAACAATACGAAAGTAGAACCCAAACCCAAATCAACCTTGATCACCTGTTTTGTCTCTACCCCAAGTCTCCTCAAATCTCGGGACGAGATTCATGTTAAGTGGGGTAGACTTATGACACCCCCAAATTTCATATTGAGTCACTTGAAGACAGAACCTCAAAAGGGATCTTCTGCAGAGACTCTGATAAGATGGTATTCTCATCATTCCTCTCAGATTTAGGCAAGAATTTTGTTAAGTGGGGTAGCATTCACTACCAACCTCAATTAATCTTGAGTGCCTTTGGTCTAAAGATCTAAAGATCAACATTGACCATTCCTTTGTCATTTCACTATACTCGATTCTGTTCTACATATCATCAGCCTCTTATGTCCCGAGTCACATGACTACAAGATCTAAGGATCAAAGCGTATCTTATAATCATCCTTTGCTAACCCTTACTTCTATCCTAACATCTCATAGAACTGGAATTAAGGAAAACATGAAGGCTTGCAGGAATCAATCCTCATTCTCATTGTTAATCTTTGCTTAATTTGATCACCACACGACTCAAACATCTTGAAACAAGGCATTGAGAGCACCATACCATCAATCTCCACTTTCCTATCATTTTTCTATCTGTAATGACAATAGACCATACATCTCATAAAGACCTATAGATCTCTCTATAAATTTGTGTCAATCGCTCTCATCGTCAACCTTTACTTTTCTTGTCGGTCATTATTTATATCCAGTCATTGATTTTTCACCGAGCCTCGAAGACTACTCATACTTGAAAGTCTTCAAGTTATTTTGAGAGTCAATCTATGAGTCCCAATTTAGCCCTTGGTACTCCTTAAATCTTTATCTCACAAGTGTCAAAGAAACTTTATAATCTACTTTATCTTTCTCTTAAATCTCTCCGAGTCTCGGGATGAGATTCATGTTAAGTCGGGTAGATCTATAACACCCCAAAATTTGTATTTTGGGTTGTTATTAGAAAGCACTAAATAAAATGTGCTTTTCTATGTTTTAGAAAATAATTGAATGAGTTTTTGTTAATGTGATACTTGCTTGTTGCTTGAGTTTTGTGCTTTTAGTGTGCTAAGTTGTCGAAATGGTAGCCGTCGATCGATCCTTCCTGGGAATTTTCTAGACTCTTCCGGAATATTTTCCCATTTATCCTAGAGCTTTTCCAATTTTTGGGTTTTCTAAGATATCATTTTCATGTGCTCCAAATATTTTATTTGAATTCATCACGCGTCAATCTACCTTTGGGTATTTTCCATAATTTTCGGACACTTGGAAATATTTTTCAAGGCCTTAAAATGATTTCAGATTTTTCTAGAATTATTTGTGAACTAAAAATGAATTTTTGGAATTTCTGAAATTAATAAAATATTTTATTTTCTCCTGGCTCTGAACCCTAGGCATATATATATGCCGGTGCAGGCCTCGACGCACTGGTTCCAAATCAGAAAACCCCATTGCGTGCCGCCACTCGTAGCTCCTGAAAACGATCGCCGAAGTTCGTCCCGGCTAGGGTTCTGACGAACTCTCCGGTGAGCTTCTCCGTCCATCTTGTCCATGCCGGCAAAAACCACCACCACCAAGAGGTAGCCCTCTTCCTTCTCAACAATGTAGTATCATGTTTTGCGAATCCGTGTCCGAATGATGCCATCCCTAACCCATCTTTTCATTTTTTGACGAACTGCGCCATGGACGGGCATCTGTTCTTCGTTTCCAGCCGCACCTGGCGTCGTGCGCCACCACCCGGCGGGTCCCACCCGCGGGAGCGCCCTACACTGCCACCGCCAGGGCCCACGGCCTCACACCCCGTGACCTAAGCACGCGTGCGCGCCTGCTCGCGCGAGCAGTGGCCGTCGCCGCCGTCTGTGGTTGCTCGGCGATGGGCGTCAAGCCGCCCCTGCCCCGTTCGCGTGAGGCCCTGCGCCGCGCGGCCATGTGCCGCCATTGGCCGGCCAGGCTAGGGGCCGAGCCCCCTTCTTCCTCCCTGTGCGCGAGGTCAGCCCCATGGCTGCCATGGCTTCCGTCTAGTTGGAAAAGAAGGCCAAGGTAGAAGATGACTTATTTACAGAAATGCCACTGATCTTTAATCCTTCGCATTTTGTTCGTTTTAACTCCGAATCGAGTCGTTCAAGTTGCGTTGGTTTTGTATCGTCGCGATCTACGCAGTAGTGCTAGTGGTTTTCAGGCAATTTAGTTGTGAATTTATTTATAGATTTAAATGTTAATTAGATTAATAATTATTTAATAGTTTTATAAATAAAAGTAAACTAGGGTTTCTATTTTCCGATCTCTTTGTGCTATGAACGTGTGAACCTTAAGCTTTGTGTGAAATATGATCTTCACCATGTCACATATTTGTGCATTTAATCTTGTTAATTTGATTAGGTTTATTAATGCTTTAATAATGCTTTATTTAAATAAAAGCAACTTTGATGTATATAAATAAGTGCTAATATGTTTAATATCAATTTATCTTTATAATTTGACTTGTTTAGATCTACCTTAAGAACGTATCATATTTCTTTAGTTGTTCTCACTTGTTCTAAGCTTTATAATTTATGAATGTTTAAGTGGCTTATATAATATAATTGCTTATAAATAGAGTATGACTAAGGTTTAACCCTGCTTTATAATTCAACATCATCCAACTGATTTAACTTTTTATCTTTCTTATATGTTCCGTATCTTGCTTTAGTAAATATATGAATCTTATAGTTTGTCTCTCTGCTATGTTGCATTTACCTCGATAGTCATGTTCTCTTTAATAATAACTCTGTCGTTCATCTTTTTTGTGCTCTTGCGACCGTAGCACCAAGTTTTACCGTTTAGACCATTCTGTCTTTAGCTTCCCCTTTGATTGGTGTATTTTTCTTAGTCTTTTCTATTTTGTTTGTCTATTAGTGTTGCTTGGTTGCTGCGACTAGACGAAGAGCGGTTTGTTAACGTTGAAGACTAAGAGCTGAGGACCGACAAGTGCAGCTGAAGCTGGAGGCCAGAAGAATAGCTAGACTTTGGGATTTAAGGAAAGTGCAGGCACCCTTTGATCATGATGCGCCTTTTCACTTTTAATTAATACATTGCATGTGTCCTAACTCCGCAAACCATAGGAATGACTAGCTACTCTATCCATATATCACCTATGAGGGTTTTAGTTGATAGGTTATTAGGTTGCTAGTGCTCTATCTCACCTTTCACCTTTTAATGAAGATAAAAACTTGCTTCTTAACATGTTGGAGCCATGGGCTCTTGGCTTCGGCCATTGGAGATGTTGATGCTTTTCCGCATCGTTGGTTGGCGGTGATTGACGAGGGAAACGGATGCTAGTGGGACTCATGTTGATGAGGGTATCCGTATCTCCTTCCCCCTTGAGGTCCTTTCGTGGAGCGGCAACCTAGGACTTCCGTACATCTCCAGGCTAATGGGCACTAGCTTGGTCTATTAGCAGGACCATCACGGGCAGGTTGGACAGCTTACCGATGGGTGGCTATAGCAATGGTCGCTGGGTTTTGTTTACAAGTTGTAGTATGGGAGGGGCTAGGGATCCGTGATGGGGTGGCCTCACGGTGAAGTCGCCCATACACTTGGACTCATTGCTAGCGAGTTGTCACTGCCTATGACCCTGTGAAGAACCTCGTTGTGACCTCTGCCGGCCTATCTTAGTAATGGGCTAAGAGACTTGCAACCTCGGGCATAAAGAGAAATCACAACCTAGAGTGAAAGTGTACACCTCTGTGCAGAGTTAAAATCGGTATATCGTCTGTGCTCACGGTCACGAGCGGCCCAGATCCTCGCATGACTTAGTCCAATTGAATAAACTGTTAAATCATGGTGATGTTGTTTGAGGAGGTGGCTACCTCTGTTTATGAATGGGATGGCAATCCTATGTTGCTTGAGATGGAAAATCTAAAGGTTAATGATACTAATGGATATATGCTTACATCTTGGGTACCAAATGAATCTTAATTGCTACTTGAATCATAATAAGGGTTGGGTGTTTCAACCAAGTTGATTAGAAAATAGTTTGCTAAAGTAAAACTTAATTGTTGTAATTAAAATGCTACCGCAGTATTACCCTCCAGCCTAAAACTTAATTGTTGTAATTAAAATGCTACCATAGTATTACCCTCCAGCCGCCATGCATATCATCATTTTTCCACCTGTACTTGCTGAGTTTCGACATGGAACTCACCCTTGCTATAGTTTTTAGTAAGGTGCTACTCAAAAGAAGGATAAAGAAGTGAGTATTGGAAGTGTTTGGTGTACGGAGCCCCCAGTCAACAGTCCCTGAGAAGAATGAAGACTAAAGAGAAGTCTTAGCCAAGTTCCGCATTACTCTGATTGTGTAAGTGTTATATATATATGTTTCCGCTATATAATACATTATTTTTCTAATATTACCATTTTCTGTTGTATGTGTGGACTTTTAGGGCACACATATGATGACCTCTGGTCTTCTTTGGAAACCAGGGTGTGACAGAATGGGTTGATTGGGGCTCCGTACGCCAGACACTTCCGATACTCATTTCTTTATCCTTCTTTTGAGCAGTATCTTACTAAAAATTATAGCAAGTCCTTATGAAAAGGCATTATTGCTGATATTAATAATATTAGAATGAAAAGATGATGCACCTAGACTAAGTAACACGTTAACATGATCCAACTTATAAACATGTGAGAACAACTATAAGAAACATAACAGGTTTCAAGGTAAAACTAAACAAGGCATAACTAATAAAGAAGCATGTAAGTTAGTATTATAGTCATATTAACAGGCACATATGAATACTCAAGGTATAAACCTAAATTACTTTTATACAAGAGAGCACATATTAATTAATAAATAAGATGTGACAAACATTATTGATAACAAGCAACATACATTGATATGATCGCAATGCAACGAGAATGGAATTGTAACTCTATGTTACTTTTATTTAGAAAACTATTAAATAATAATTAATCAAATTGCATTTAACCAAATAAATTCATAAACTAGTGACATGATAAACTTTACTGCTACTGCATAGAGCACGACAACATGAATCTAACGCAACCGAAACGACTCGCCAGTGGTGGCACAAGGCGGCACACAGGGCCCGCCGGGCTGCCTGCAAGCGACGGTGGCAAGGGCCCCCCACGCGGGGACCAACGGCCAGGTGCGACGGGGTGTGGGGCCGTGGGCCCTGGTGGTGGCGGCGCCAGATGAACCCGCATGTGGGACTCCGCCGAAAGGCGACGCACGACGCTAGGTGCGGTCGGAGACGACGAAGAAAACCTCCATGGAAAGACCTCGCCGGAAAAGAGAGCGATTGTCGGGTACCTGGGAAAGGGGTACCCTTAACCCTCAATCAAATGGATTAACCTCGGACATCACCAAACCAAAAACCATCGCGGCAATTATCCTTCACCTAGCACAAGAAGCCCAATAGCCAAGTCATACTGGGCCGACCCACGAACGGGCCTCGAAGGTCTAAGAAGCTACCTACTCGACGCACCCCGCTCGAGGCAGAGCAGACCGCTCGAGGGTGCCACTCGGGCTACCCCTTGATGACAGAGATTTACCTGAGCGAACGGACGCCCCTTGAGTACAGCACACCCCTTGATTACCTACTCCTAGTATGATTTTCAGGGCATTTAGTGCGTTCTACCTGCCCCCGCCTAACTTCGTCGATACAGTCGCAGTAACAGTTGCGTGTATGAAGGTCAGATCTAGCTTTTACTGCCCATATCCTTGCGAATCGTACTACACTATAACGCCATGCGCGCACTGTGCCCAGTATCAAGCGAACCCTCGAGGCATATTTACCAGCATCCGTACTACATTTCCCAGGGCTCGGCCTTATCATTCTGGCCTCGACCCCCCTCGACCACCTCTCGAGCTGGACTTCGTTATCGCCGGTCAACACTCCAACAACTCTCGACACAACGGCTACAGGGATCCGCACGACTGGGCATGGGCGCCGGTCTTTCACCGGCCATCAGCTGCATCATCCCACGCACGAGAAGGATGGCCGTCATCTTCAAGCACGTCGCTTCAGGGCACGCCACACCCAGCTCATGTCTCTACAGCAGCACAAACATGATCGGCATCTCCTCCCCGACGTCAGTAGCAACGTCCGCCCTAGATTCATGTACCCCAGAGCCCCTCCTTTGCCTATAAAAGGAGGCGCCAGGCACTAGTTCAGACAGGTCAAGAGGGAGCTACCAGAGCCCGAAACACTCAAGTCCTAGCTCGCTCACTCACTCGCACGCTTGTATTCACCCCTGTACAAGCACTTCGGTGCAAGATAATACAAACCCTCCCCCTTCCCCCCCACTGGATGTAGGGCCTTCTTTTGCTTGAACCAGGATAAACCTTGTGTTCTTCTTGCATCACCATCCGGATTAGGGAGCACACAGCAGATATTTACTCGTTGGTGCGCCAGGTAGGGGGTCTGCGTATCACTAGCGTTTCCCGCCATTTTTCGGATGGCAGACTCCGTTCCATCGCTTCTATTCACCACGGTGGTCTAGTTTGGGAGCTTGGAGTTCATGTCACTCAGCCGTGGCCAGGACATGATTCTGTTCTTGATCAGAAACCCGAGCGGAGGCAACCCCAAGTCTCTGCAACGGGCCCTTCGCCAGTCTCGTTATCATGCATCTGCACCCAGGAGGAGGTGCGGCCGGCAAAACCGCCATCGCCGCTCCGAGAGTGAGTCGACATCCGCCTCAGCTTCCTTGCACCCAGCTGAGGATGCAGGGTCCCTGGTTGGGAACCTAACAGAATTATGCATGGGAACAAAGGAGAAGCTGGGAGGACTCGGCGGCAACCCTGACTTGACCTTCGCGATCCGCTCACCAAGGGGGTCTGGGGTGGCCTCTCCAGCAGGCATAGCCCCGATGCCACCTGACCTACTTCCCCACGGGCTGTTCAAGTCCCGACGACCGTTTCCATTCGACCTCAACAACGCCACCAAGATGAACTCCACCATGATGCGCTCCAATGTGAGCACGCATGAGGACTGCCCGGGAGCTCTCTTGCGTGCTACCATGGACCTGGCAGCTATCCTGCCAGCCTCCAAGGACCTTGGCTTCTCGCGAGCAACTGGCCCAAGGCCGTACGCCCTCAGCACGATGCGACATCAGTTGGAGGAGGAGCAGCGCGGGCAGTTCCCCATCTTCTACTTCACAACCCCGACTCTGACTCCGACCACTATGACCCCACGCGCGAGTGCTTCCACATCGACGGAGCTATCGCATCGAGCGCCGACACCATCGACCCCGTGGTGGGTCATGGCTACGGCTGCGGTAGAAACCACCCTAGTCATGGCAGATCGGGAGGAGCGGCCACTAGCCACGCCAAGCAACACGTGGTTGCCCCAGGACGCCCATGACGCCTAGCTCGCGCAAGTCCGGGAGATGCGAGTCCAGCTCGAAGAGGATTGGGAGCGCCTACGCCAACTCGAGCAGACCCTCGAGTAGGAGCGCCGAGCTAGTCCCCGAGAGGTCAACCGATAGATCGTTGATGACAGGATGCCCAGGCACCCTGTCCTCAACCATTTCCCTCGAGCCAGTCAGAATGTCATCGCGGCAACATGCTTCTTTGTAACATGCCCACGCCGTCGAACCCTCAAGCTCGGCGGATATGGGACGAGGTCGAGGGCCTCCTCGAAGTTGTGGCCGCACAGCAAGCTGAGAGCTCACCTCGAGGCATCTCAGTTACCCAAAAAGCAGACCCCTGGGCAAAGAAAGCGACCCCTATCCGAGACCGCCTCATCGACAGCCGCGTGCCTCAAGACGCGTGCTACAACATCATCAAGAACCAATGGCACAAGAGCAGAGACGCTGAGGATCGAGGCTACAACGCACATCGAGGGGGACGCTATGACAGCAATGAGGACTGATGGGCCCCCGAGCCGCCGGGCCCTCGAGTTTTCAGCAGGGCGATCCGCAGCACACCGCTATCGAGCCCCTTCTGGCCCCCCACGAGCGTCATCAAATACAATGGCGAAACCAAGCCAGAGCTCTGGCTGGCTGACTTTTGACTAGTCTGCTAGTTGGGCGGGGCACGCGACAATCGCACAATCATCCACCAACTCCCCCTGTTCCTATCGGACACCGCTCGAAGTTGGCTCGAGGAGCTCCCCCCGGTTAGATCCATAACTAGGCCAACCTGGTGCGCGTATTCGAGGGGAACTTCAAGGGAACCTACGTGGGACCTGGCAACAAGTGGGACCTTTGAAGCTACAAGAAGAGGCACGGGGAGTCCCTCCGTGATTTTTCTCAACGCTTTTCCAAGCAACGCACCAAGCTCCCCCATATCCTCGATGACGACTTGATCCTGGCATTCATTGCCGGGACTACCTGCAAGGAGCTGGTTCGAGAGCTGGGGCGTAACCCCCGAAGACCATCGATGAACTGATGGACGTCATCGCCAGTTACGCCACTGGAGAGGAGGCTGTCGGCGCCTTCTTCGATGCCATAAGCTAACTCCACCATGGGAGGGCCCTTTCATCATTGCAGAAGTGTTAAAGCATGGAACCTACAAGCTAGCCAACAGGAAAGGCGAAACCTTCAACAATGCATGGAACATCGAACAGCTACGTCGCTTTCACCCCTAGGGCTTCGAAGCCTTGTTTTTTCCCATGTCATGAATGAATAAGAACTATTTTCGTTTACAAGTTCAACTTTTTGTTCACATCCATAAGGTAGCCTTGACTCTGCCTTAACAGAGTTGAGCCTCCCTCAGGGGCTACAGGGGGAACCCCCCGAAGTTCCTAAAAAACTCGCATATTTTTCAAAACTCGACGTCTACTCTTTTACATGGTCGATGAGGCCGCGAGGGCAGCCTGAGGCCGAGGGGTCGTCGAGCCATGAGATCACCCACGCATCTGTGCTACGGTACCTCCACTCACTCCCTCAGGTCAAGGGGCATAACCACGTGATAAGAAGACTTAGTAAAAGCTAACGTTCCTATATGCTTTGATGCGAGTTCTTACATAGTCGACAAGGCCACAAGGGCACCCTAAGGCTGAGGGGCCGTCGAGCCACGAGATCACCTATGCCTCTGGGCTACGGTACCTCCACTTACACCCTACACCGAATGACGCAACCGTGCGCCAAGATGACTGCGTAAAAACTCAACTCGAGCAGAAAAGGAATGACGGACTTGAACATGAAAGCATTCGAAATGCATACAAAACATCATGTTTTAAGGCCCCCGAGGCCACATCGACACAAGTCAAAATCTAACCTATTACATGGGCCTTCTTGCCCAGATTGGCTCATAGGCCAGCTTCTTCTTCTTCATGAACACCGGGAGGAAGGACCTTGGGTTTCAATAGCTTTGCTAGCCGACCACCGGGCTCCTCAGTAGCCTCGACCATGGCCTTGTGCCTTTCCTCATTCTCGGCACTTCACACCAACATGCAGCACATTCCGGACTTGCTCCATCATGACTCGACTGAGCTCATACAACTGGTTGGTGAAGGAGGTCCCATGCACGTCATCCTCGACCTCCGCCTCGGCATCAACACCAAAGTCATTGTAGACCAAGGTCCTCCTTCGGCGGCACCATCCACTCTGGCCGGTCAGTCAAGACGATGGGATGAAGAAGCCCACCATCCACCAACTCCTTGAGCTCCCACTCCATCACGACCAATGGGAGCCAATCCTCCGGAGGGAGAAGTTCTGGCGTCATAGCGACAGCACGGGCTAGCTCAGCATGTGGACAGGAAGGAAGATTCCCAGTTTCTCCCCTCTTCTCTCTTGCGCTAATTAACCGGGCTACTCTTCTCTCCAGCGACAGCAGTGGTGAAAGCAGCAAGGCAAGAAGGGGGATGGATGAAACCCCACCTCCTCGATTTATAGGCAGGTCGAAGGGAAATGGGCAAAAGCGATGAAAAGGGCAGGTAAATCCTCTCATTTAATGCTTGAACCTAACTGCCCCCTCGATTCTCGTAGCAGAACACGCGCCGTTCGCCGGGCCCCTAGCCGTTACCTAGGTCCACCACAATTGCATCGCTTCGGCCCACACCTCAAAAGGCGCACCCAATGGATGGGAGCGCTACATTATCCGTCAGCAGAGTCTTCCACAAGAAGGAAAACGGCCCCGGCCCTACAACTAGCCTCAAGAGAGCGAAGGCTGACCCTCGGTCAAGGTTCGATAGCCGCTCTCGAGCACCCGAGTCAGGGACACCCTAGGGGAGCCACACGAAGCTCAGCTCAAGGATGAACCCTCGAGATCCCCTTGGGTGTATCCAAGGCAAAATGAGAGGATTACCATAGAATCCCCACGGAGGGAGGCATCGAGCCGTCGAGTCCTATCGAATGGAACCGGTATCCATATAGCTACTCATCTGCGTCAATGAGAATGCCTCCAGGCCACTAGTTGACCCCATCGAATGGGGCACGAGCTCTCATTTAGATCCCCCCATTATCAGCTCATAGAGAACGCCGAGACTTGCCCAATCGAGGGTAGTACGGTACTTCTCACCTCACATCCGATAGAAAGGATTCATGAGATGGATGCCTAAGGCTAGCAATGCCCCAGCAGCACGAAAGAGGGTTGAACGCACCGGGGGCTCGACAACTCGAACCACCCTTCGACTAGGTGCTACAACTCCAGTTCATATTATCCTAACCTTTTAGGAATGCACACTATGCCTAACTAGATAAGCACCTCTCGACAAAAGACAAATAAAGCCCTCGAAGGAGTCACTTACTCCTCCGAGGCCTCAGAGGATACCCCCGCAGGGGATGCTCGCGCGCCCCCCACAGAAAGTTACAAACTACACCTCACTCTCGGCCTATGCCCTTGAGCACCCGAGTCAGGGATGACCAAGGGGGAGCCAATACGAGGCCCTACTCGAGAACGAACTTTTGAGACCCCCTCGGACGTATCCAAGGTAAAATGTCAAGGAGCTTCATGGAATCCCCTCGAAGGGAGGCATCGAGCCGCTGAGTGCCACTGAATGGAATCAGTATCCATATGTTCACGCATTTGCTATAATGAGAATGCCTCAGGGCCACTAGTCTACCTCTACCGAACAAGGCACGAATTCTCACTTGGATCTCCCATTACCAGCTCACTGAGGACATCGAGGCTCGCCCAACCGAGGGTAGCATGACGCTCCTCACCTCACACCCGATCGAAAGGGTTCGTGGGATGAACGCCGAAGACTAGCAATGCCCTAGCCGCACGAGGCTCGGGGGCTCGACTATGCCACAGCACCCCTCGATGAAAGAGGGCCGAACTCACCCGGGGGCTCAACGGCTCAAGACGCCCCTCGATAAGGTACTACGACCCCAGTTCATGTTATCCTAATCTTTCAGGAATGCACATTATGCCTAACTGGACAAGCACCTCTCAACAAAAGACAAATAAAGCCCTCGAAGGAGTCTCCTTACTCCTCCGAGGCCTCAGGGGCTACCCCCGCGGGGGACGCTCGTGCACCCCCACGAAAAGTCACAAACCACGCCTCACTCTCAACTTATAACCCCTAGCTTGAGTGCCAGCACTTGAGCTGGGGCTCGAGGGCTACTGTCGGGTACCTGGGAAAGGGGTACCCTTAACCCTCGATCAAATGGATTAACCTCAGACATCACAAAACCAAAAACCATCACGGCGATTATCTTTCACCTAGCACGAGAAGCCCAATAGCCAAGTCATACTGGGCCAACCCACGAATAGGCCTCGAAGGTCCAAGCAGCTACCTACCCGACGCACCCCACTCAAGGCAGAGCAGATCACTCGAGGGTGCCACTCAGGCTACCCCTCGGTGATGGAGATTTACCCGAGTGAACGGACGCCCCTCGAGTACAGCACACCCCTCAATTACCTACTCCCGGTACGGTTTTCAGGGCATTTAGTGCGTTCTACCTGCTCCTGCCTAACTTCATGGCTACAGTCACGGTAATAGTTGTGTGTACGAAGGTCAGATCCAGCTTTTACCGCCCATATCTTGGCAAATTGTACTGCACTGTAACGCCATGCCCCACACTGTGCCCAGTATCAGGCGACCCCTCGAGGCATATTTACTGGCATCCATACCGCATTTCCCGGGGCTTGGCCTTATCCATTTGGGCCTCGACCCCCCTCGACCACCTCTCGAGCTGGACTTCGTCATCGCTGGTCAACACTCCAACAACTCCCGACGCGATGGCACAAGGATCCGCACGACCGGGCATGGGCGCCGGTCTTTCACCGGCCATCAGCTGCGTCATCCTATGCATGAGAAGGATGACCATCATCTCCGAGCATGTCACTTCAGGGCACACCACACCCGGCTCACGTCTCTACAACGGCATCGACATGATCGGCATCTCCTCCCCGACTTCAGCGGCAACGTCCACCTAGATTCATGTACCCCTGAGCCCCTCCTTCGACTATAAAAGGAGGCGCCAGGCATTAGTTTAGACAAGTAAAGAGGGAGCTACCAGAGCCCGAAATGCTCAAGTCCCAGCTCGCTCACTCACTCACGCTTGTATTCACCCCTGTACAAGCACTTCGGTGCAAGATAATACAAACTCTCCCCCCGTCCCGCTGGACGTAGGGCCTTCTTTTGCCAGAACCAGGATAAACCTTGTGTTCTTCTTGCATCACCATCCGGATTAGGGAGCATGCAGCACATAATTACTCGATGGTGCTAGACCCCCGGGGTCAAAACACCGACAGCGATAGGTTAGAGAAACCACCAAACGGAATGGATTCTTAAAACTAAAGACGTGTCGGTGTAGAGGGGATCGATACGAACCTTCTGGTGGTGGCGGTTAGCGCCAGGAACGGCCGAGATGGCCGGAAACTCTTGCCGGAGAGTTCGTCGGAACCCTTGCCGAGAGGAACTTCGGCAATCGATTGTGGGAGATCGGAGTGGCGGCTTGCTGAGGTTTTCTAATCTGGAACCAGCGCGTCGAGAGCTACGTCGGCATATATATATATGCCCAGGGTTCGGGGCCAGCAAAAATTGAGCTATTTTTATTAATTTTGGGAATTATAGAAAAAGGATTTTCAATGCGAAAATAATTCAAGAAAAAGCTAAAATCATTTTAAAGCCTTGAAAAATATTTTCAAAACTCCAAAAATTGTAGGAAAATACCAAAAGGTATATTGGAAGATGATGAACCCAAATAAAATATTTGCAGCTTATGAAAATGATATTTTAGAGCATCCGAAAAATGAAAACGCTCTAGGATAAATGCGAAAATATTCCACAAGAGTCTAGAAAAATTCCTGGGAAGGATCAATCGACGGCTAAACACGTTTTGATAAGTTAGCGCACTAAAAGCACAAAACTCAAGCAACAAGCATCACATTAACAAAAGCCCATTCAATTATTTTCTAAAATATAGAAAATCATATTTTATTTAGTGTTTTCTAATAACAACCCAAAATACAAATTTTCGGGTGTTATAGATCTACCCACTTATCATGAATCTCGTCCCGAGATTCGGAGAGACTTAAGAGAAAGATAAAGAAGATTATTTACTTGCGAGATAAAAAATGTGATTAAGGGTTAGCAAAAGATGAATACAAGATACAATTTGATCCTTAGATCCTGTAGTCATGTGACTCGGGACATAAGAGATTGATGAGATGTAGAACCAATTCGAGTATAGTGAGATGATGAAAGGAAAGGTCATTATGGGTGTTTAGATCTTTATGTCCCATGACCAGAGGCGCTCAAGATTAATTGAAGCTGGTAGCAAATGCTACCCCACTTAACAGAATTCTTGCTTAAGTCCGAGAGGAATGATGGGAACACCACCTTGTCAGAACCTCTTTAGAAAAAATCCCTTTTGAGGTTGTCTTTAAGTGACTCAATAGAAAATTTGGGGTGTCATGGAGTTTCATTTTGAGTGTGTTCTATCACCTAAGAGCATCAAGGTTTTTGGTTGATGTAGCTTTTTGTTTTCAAGCGTTGTACTTCCCGTGCTTTCTTTTCTGAAATTGTTAGCAACAGGAATACCCGAGGGTGCATACTAACTCGAAAACATATCCTTGCTTTTATTGAAGAAAAAAATAAAATAATAATAATAATAATAAAAGTTTTTTAAAGATAATCTGGGGTATCTCCCGGCAGTGCTTAAGTTATGGTCTTAAGCTTGACCGTGGGAACTTCTTCTTGTAGCAATCAATGGTGGTATAGTTCCCAACTTCACCACCAAGCATAGGGCATTGATATTTTAGCTGCAAGGTAAGCACCATCGTGCCACTATGACATTTGGAATGCTTATGATAAGCATAGGCATTGACAACCAACCTCTTAAACAGTTTAGAAACAAAGATTAGGAGGTGGTTGAGATCCTCAAAGGGGCACAAGGTTAGAAACAGAATTAACTCTAGAGACCTTAAAAGTGAACATGAATCATGAGAAGTCTCAAAAGAGAATTTGACATGCTCATTGGTACCTCTTTGCTTGGTTTCTGGGGTTACTACTTCGGGCATGTCCATGGCATGGAGGTTTTCGTGTGGAACTAATGTTGCATCTTGGCCATTATCAAGAGCAATATTTCCAAGGCCAGAGGGACATGGCTTTTGCTCGAGTGAGGGCGTTGATGGATGTTCGATTTCACAAGGATGAGAAATGAATGGAGAAATGAACTTTGCCTCCTCAAACATGTTATTTTTAGGAAGATGCTCCACCATTGGAGTTTCTAGGTGAGCGGTGGAAGTAATCTTCCTAAACTTCTCATTAGGGCACCCTTGGGAAGATTTTTCTTGGAAAAGTTCATCCAAGGGACAGCCTATGAGAAGATCAAACTCAAGGATGGCAAAGACATGGAAGTCTATGCAAACCTCGATATTATGGATTTCCAATGGCACAACCCTAGCAATCCCACAACACTCAAAGATGAGTCCGGATGGAATTCTGAAGAGTTTGTCAGTCGAGACTAGCAGGAAATTTCCCAATAGGGTTTTCGCATGGAATTGTGACATGATATTTGTCCCGACTGTGAGCTTGTGAAGGGCTTTCACAGAAGTCCCCTTTAACGAACACGACATGGTTGTGGAGGGTTAAAGAATCTAAATTGCTTTAGAAGAACATTTCACTTCCATCAACCATTCTTTTGATGGTTATTCCTTAGGGGAAACTTCCTCGAAAAAACATGAAAGCTTATCATGCCAAGAGAGGTTTGAAGTTTTGCCAAAGTCCTCAAGTTTGATAGCAAACTTGGAAGGATAAAACATGCCTTCCTTCGACATTTGTTGTTTGGGTGAGGACTTAACAATCGAATCTAAGGATGGGAAGGGTAAAGATTTGGCTGATGAGGCTCCTCAAATCTTGACATGCCCTTGTTTTGGTGGAGTTTTACGATGGGAGAATCATGCTTCTCTACGATGTGATCAAGGATTTTCCGCTATTTCATCGTCATCTTATATGAAAACGGCCGCCCAGCGACCATGTCAAGGCATAGGGCAACATTTATGTCTAGTCCCGAACAAAAGATATGCAAAAGCACACTACCGGGTAAAGACAAGTCTGGGCCGGCTTGTATTAACATTGAGAACCAAGCCAAGGCTGCACCTATGGATTCCTTCTCGTTCTACTCAAAATTGAGGATTGCCCTTGGTAGAGAGTTGATACAAGACACAGGAAAGAATACAAGACAAAACTTGTCTTTAAGTTCTTTCCAGTCTCCATTCAAACTTACTACGGCATTGGTGTACCATTGCTTTGCCTCCCCCTTGAGGGAGAATAATAACAACTTCCATTTAAGAAATTCTTGTGTCATGCCAGCAATGCTTAGGCATGAACAGATTTCCTCAAAATCTTGCAGATGTTTAAAAGCGTCTTCATGGTCCAGCCCTGAGAAGGCTTGTGCCCGAACCAAAGCTTATAAACTAGGGTGGAGTTCATAGCCGGATGAGAATTTTGGTTTTGAAAAAGTTGATGGATCCAAGAAGTCCCCTTTGAAGCAAAAAAAATTTGAATTTGAATTTGGCTTCATGGTGATAGACAAGAAGAGAGAAAATATTTTGTTTATAAAAAGGAAAGATAAAATATATATTTTTTGTTTTTAAAATAGGGATACAGATATGAGGATGAAGCAGGGTCAGAGAAAATAGCAACCGTTCCCTGGCAACGGCACCAGATCTGCAAGCATACGGAAGTACCGTTGTAGCCTTCACCCCGGAAGTATTCTGGATATCGTATTTTGCACAGGGAATGAAAGTATTTCTCCTAGTTATTTCGCTAAAGGAACAACACAAGGGTAGAGATAGAAAGGTGGTAGAGATGGATTCCTATAGTCTTTATGGTCTTAAGGATAGCGTTGCAATACTTGCACCTGCTTACTTCGGGCACCGGAGCGCACCTGGTCTGCCAGGCGATACCGGCCTGTAGCTCTACGTCACATCCGAACGTGGGGGATTACAAAGGTACGGACGGGACAAGGTTGCTCCCCGCTGCCTACCCCTCAACTGTGAGATGCGAGGCAAACGAAGGTAGACTCTAGCCTAGACACCATGTCTACGCTAGCGACTACTACTCTAGTGTTAGCTAGGGTGATCCGTCTTTATCTGGGACCCTCTACTAGAGCATCTGTCACGTGGATGGATGATGAACCCGTAAACAAGAGAAGATCAAGCTCGGCTAAACAAAAGACCTTTATCAAACTATAAGAAACACGAATACTTACTTAGCCAAGATCCTATTAAGGAGCCAAGAAAGATATGCGTAGAGGTAAAAGTTGGGGAAGATGCCGACAAGCCTGGCACTTCCCTACTCCCACACTCACATCTCCTCTCTAACTCTATAGCTAGCTACTAGGGCATAGCCCTTTTGGAGTGTTGTTCTTTCTTTGGTGCTCTTTCTCTCTTTGTGTGATGATGGAGTGAGAGGGGGAGGACCCCCTCTATTTATAGGTGGGAGAGGGGGCATCCTGCTTGGAATATTGTCCTCCTAAATGCCCAAAACCGACCTCCCACATCGTCTAGGTACAGTGAAGGTGCAAACCTACCAGCGCACCACCCTCCCTGTGCATTGAGTGAACCACCAGAGAGAGTTGGGCTTGATCGACCTCAGGAGTGCGCTGGCTAGCCCATGGCTTTGTCATCTGGACCTCATATTTTGCAGGCACGTCGGTCTTCTCGTTAGTTTTTCAACACCTGGTAGATCTCCCAAAACGGAGTCCGGATGAGCCTGGAATGGCCTTTTTATCTAGGCACGGTCACGCAGCCCAAGATGGATTTGAACATTGTTGGCCCGTGTGGTTGATTCATAGACTTTGGCCTTCTCTCCTACTTTGACTGGGCTCTGAATTATCTAGTATTTGACCCGCGGGCGTCCGAACGGGGTGGCCGCGTCCGGACGTCCGGACGCTAGTCCTTCCGGAATATAATCCGCATACGCATAATCATGCACATATTTACATAAAAAGTACACATTATCATTCACATGTATTTATCTTTTTTTGGTGACAAATCATGCACATATTTATTACGCAAGCATCCTGCATCCACCACCATCCATCCACCAAGTGCTCCAAATAGTGGACAGAATGGTGGATTATATTGCTCGTGTACTACTCATATTTCCAATTGGAACTAAACAGGGTCTAAATACCAAATTTCATTCTTGGTTATCTTCGATATCTGAATTCTAAATACATGTGGTTAAACATAGATGAAAATAACAAAAAGCTATTGGCTTTGCGTACATGTCATACGCTAGCACCATCTATCTAGAGAGGCGATAGACAGCGACGTCGGGCCACAGCCCAACGACACGACGATTTTGATCCAATTGTTTGTGTTTTGCATAGTATGCGTGCTGTACACAAACCCACAACAACTAGTGGCTGGTTAGGGTGTGCTTACGAGAGGAGCACGCCACGGCCTCCGGGCTTTGGCACTAATGAGGCGGAAACCTCGTGTTAGGAATTACGATGTGGCATTAATTAAAGACCTACACATTATTAATTCTCTATCATACGGATTAAACGTATTGCTTCCCCACGTGCCAGCCCGTTCTGTTCTGTTCCGGCCCCGCGTCCGTTTCCGATCCGCTCAATCCATCAACGATCAAACTGGCTCGCATCTCAAATATGTCGACAAATATGATGCTCGTGTCGACAGTATGCCTGCGAGAATGTCTACAGAATACGACAGCTACAAAACTTCCTCTGCGAGCTTGGTATTACGCACCAGAATACCGTCGACCGTCGTGATGCAAAGGGGCCGCCGGTTCGATGACTCCCTTGTGCGTCAACAAGACCGAGAGATGTGTGATATACTTGCCACCGGTAGCCACGCTACGTCTGTACTGAATAACCGCAGCGGGGGCTGGCAACGGCGTCCGCTGCCAGTGTCACGTCATGGTAAATCTGTGCGGCACCGCAGCGGGCGCCGACAGCCGTTGCGGTAACATAAGGCGCTCGTTGTGGTTAGCGAGTATTAACCGCAGCGGGCGACTTATGTTGCCTGCTACAGCAAATCCTTTCAAAAAACAAAAAACAAAAAAGGGAGCCTGCCGGTGAGCCCAATCGCGAGTCCACCGACGAGCCCATTCCGAAACCTAGCGCCGCTGGGATCCGATGCGAGAAGGCCTTGAGCTCCACCTCGCCAGATCCGCCTTCAGCCACCGGGAGAGGGGCACCAGTTGTGGATCGATGCCGTGGAGCCTCTGGTCGCTGGATCGACGCCCTAGAGCCACCTGTCGGCCGGATCTCCTCCCCATTGTGGCGCTCCTCTGCGCTGCCAGATCCCACCGCCAAGAGAGCAATGGCAACCAGACCTGGCCGAGCTGCTTCTCCTTGAGCAGCTGCCACCACGTCACGTGTTGTGCCCCAAACACAGCTGCTGGCCCGCCACAACTCCATGCGCCGCCATTGCACCCACCAATCTTGTGATTCCTCGCCCTGAGAGGGAGCAAATGAAGATGGATCCACACTAGATCTGAGAGAGGAGAGAGACCGATGAACATACCTCTTCGCGTTGGAGCTCGCTGGAGCGCTTGTCAAACCAACCGCCTCCGCAGGATCTGCACACACAAGGGCCCGATCCACCATGACGGAGGCCGTCGGCGCCACATGTGCCATGGCCGGATCCGCACGCCATGCTCTGCTCGTGGCCTCCTGCACTGCCGTTGACGGGAAGGACATGCTCTAGTAAAAATAAGGGCCAATTGTGCAACTGCCCCTGTTTTAAAGCCTAATTGCTCGTTTGCCCCTATTTTCTTAACTTTGCTCATTTGTCCTTGTTTTTACAAAACGAAGTCACCAGTTGCCCCTGTCTAGTTAAGTCCACTTAACGGTGTTAAGTATGGGCTAAAAAGACCAAAATGCCCTTGGCATGAATGACCCAAGAATCAATCCGAATTTTTATGTATTGGCTTACTATGCACTTATGTTGGACAAATGACAATATATATTTTCACAATTTATAAGCATAATATTTGCACAATATATAAAACCAATATTCACAACACATAAAGATTTAAAGCGCAATATTTGCATCATCATCATCACATCTAAGCATACCAAAATAAAGTCACCACATGCAAATGTAGGTGTTCAGGTCATACATGGCCTAGCACATACGTAGCTAAATATCCACTAATTATTACATATCCCAAGTGGTCAATTATACACATTGAGCAATGCAGCAAGCCTTCCTCCTCTGCCTTGGCCTCCTCTTCTGCTTCCTCTTCCGCTTCCTCTTCCTCTTCCTCTTCCTCTTCTGCTCCCCCTTCCAGTTGGTGGTCTCCCTCCTCCAACATGAGTGGCACGAGCACTTCGGAAAAAATATAGTGAGCATGGGTAAGTAAATACTTGATTGTAGGCATTAACATGTTCAAAGTAAAGTAAAAAGTGAGATACTTGGTTATTTCAGTATGTGATGAAGTTGTACCTCCACTTGTCCCAATTTGTGGTCCTCCAATATTACTTGCAACATCACTTGTTTTCAGATGTTGAATAATGCATTAGCTGGGTTGTTCAAATCACTAAAAATAGTAAACAAGTACACATGGGAGAGTTACTTGGATGAACCAGTAGTAGGAGGGTCATTGCTCTCCACCTTAGATGCATTCCCATGTGTTGCTCTTATCTTTTGCTCCCTTGCAGTCGCCCCCCTTGGCACATCTTTGTTGTATGTCCTAGTTCACCATATTTAGAGCACCTCTTTCTTTTCCTAGCACCAGGTTCATCTGATGGCTTAATCCTACTTTTCCTAGACCTGCCAGGCTTTCTTCTCAACTTAGGCTTATGAATTTTGTATCTAGGATCAATACGTGGCCAAAAATGCTTTGATGGCATTGGATTAAACACAGCTGAATATGCCTTTCTCAGATTCTCAATAGAGTAATAATCATGGACAAATTCATTCATTTGCACATATACTAAGCTTTGCTATGAAAGCCAAAGCATGTTTGCATGGCTTTTCACTCACTTGCCATAACCTACAACTGCATGTCTTCTGCTCCAAATTAACTGCATACCTGAAAGCTGCTCCTGATGATGTTGGTGCAGTAAGTTCACCTGTGTTATTCCAACATTTCAAGACCTCATATCCCTTGATAGCTTTGCTTTCATCAATTAAATCCTTTATTATATCAGGGATCATGTAGCCCTCCAATGACATAGCAATTTTCCTGCAAGCTTCAAATTTGGATATGATCTGCCTAATCATATCAATCATCTCCAGAATCTGCAAGTCTTTACAATTTCTAACCCAATTATTGAAAGATTCAGAGATATTATTATTGATGTAGTCTACCTTGCATTAATCAGAAAAATTGCTTCTAGTCCACACGTATGGATGATGCTCATCCAAGTAAGCAATTGCTGCTGGACATTTTTCCATGATTCTCTCCATGTGCCAATTGAACTTCTCAATAGTGCAAGCCTTGGCAGCCGGCCACATGTTATAAGTGAATACGTCACCAGAGTAATGCTTCTTGAAATTCTTCCACAAATGCCTCATACATTCTCTATGTTCCACACTAGGATATACATCCATCATAGCCTCACCTAGTCCTTTGCATGCATTCGTGCTAATAGCCAAACCTGTAGGTGTATTAATAGCAGCCTTCATGTTCTCGATCAACCATGTCCAACTTTAGTGGATTCAGTTTCAATTACACCATAGGCAACTGGAAAAAGGCTATTATTTCCATCTACAACAACAACAGCTACCAACTGACCCCTAGACCTTCCAGTCAAGTGGGTAGCATCTATAGCAATATAGGGTCTGCATCCTTTAAGGAAACCATCAATGCAAGGTTTCAGGGCCACACAGAATCTCCTAAAATAGACATTGCCTTTATGAACTTCAGTATCCATCTCAACAATACTTCCAGGAGCTGATTTTAGTAGCTCAGCTCTATATGTGTATAGCAAGTCATAACTATCATCTCACTTACCAAAAAACATGTCCAGAGCCTTGTCCTTGCCCCTGTGGTAGGGAACATCGAAACCAAACTTCTTCTTCAGCTTCTTTTGCAACTCCTTAGCACACAATGTTGGGTCCTCCTGTAAGAATTCAACCACCCTATCAGCAACCCAATTTTTCCCTGCCATTGTGTCACCGCACTGATTCACCGAACCATACTTGCTACTGTGCATGGGACCATTCAGCTTCACCTGCATGAGAAATAAGCTCTTAATAGTGTAACAAAAGATAAAGTTAAAATAAAAAAACAACCCAAATAAGAGAAAGGAATTGTTATACCTTGCATCCAACATATTTTCCCCTCTTGCTAATAGTTGCGTAGAAAGTCCACTTACAGCCTGTTTCATCAGCTCTCAAGCACTTAGCTTGAAATCGCTCATTATCTTTCTTCTTAGTACAAAAATCATAGTCATTCCAGATTGCATGTTGGGTCAACGCAGATTTGAACTGATTCACATCAGGAAAAATGCAGCCAACATTAACACATGGAGCATCAACATCATAAGAGAAAAAAGGTTCATCATCATTATCATCATCAGCAAGTATTTCATGAGAAGGATCATAATCAGTGTTAGAGCAATCAGAGTCAGAAAATGTATCTAAGTCAGAATCAGAAGATGCAACCAAATCAGAGTCATAACTGCTATCACTTAGTACATCATTTGAGATTTAGTGTCCACCTTCTTGACCTTCTTGTCTTTCTTGTCTTTCTTGGTAGGCTGAGTAGGCTGAGTAGGCTGAGTGGACTGTTTTGGATCTCTGAAAGGATCCAAATCAATAGGTGCAGTACTCGGAAGGTTCCTGACAGTAGGGTGAAGCCTGTGCTTAGTTGGTGAGCATTGCAATGGACCTTCAAAATCTTTCATTTGAGCAGCAATGTAGACTTCCCCTTGTCTTTGTTGACCTCAAACCATTCAGAAAGTTGTTCATTGCTTGAAATCTCAATAGAACCATCCTCAAACCACTCAGAAATTTGTTCCTCCAGTGCCCGCAATAGAGATATGTATTGCCTTGAACCCCAAACAAAGCTTTCAGTAATGAAATTTACTACTTCTAGGAAGGTACATGCATTTCTATCAACAAATGTGGTTAAGGTTTCCCCGTGTCTATAACGCTTTGCACCCCGATCGGACATACTCCAGTGTGCCCGAACTAGAAGAACAAGTTTAATTTGGTTCCTATTTGACCTACAAACCATAGTAAGAAAACTCAATGCTCATTCTACGGACCTGACCGAGCAGCTGAACCTATTGCACAAAGGATGGAGCCCAAGAAGTTTACCCATTCAGCTTCATGTTGCAGCTGCAGCTTGACCCGCCGCACCTCCTCAACTCGTCAGACAAGTCCCCTCCTCAGCCCCAACTCCACGTTGTGCCCTCCACCCGCGCGAAGACGAGGCCCGACCAGCGACGCTTGCCCGCGCGAGGCCGCATCGGCTACCCACGCCAGGCCGTGCGTCCACCCGCGCGAGGCCGCGCCAGCCGCCCGCACTAGGCTACGCCGACCGCGCGCCGAACGCCCACACAAGGCTACCGGATCTGCTAGCCTGCCTGCCTCCTGTCGACTGCCTGCCTCCCGCACCGATGGCCCTAACCCTAGCGCCGTCGATCGTCCAATCACGACGGAAGGGGGGAGGGAGTCATGAACCTGCACGCAAAAAGACAGGGATGGGGATAGGATGGCCCTTTAAGATAAGGGGTATTCTGGTCTTCTTTATTTTTTTCTTATTACATAAATATTTTTTGGGTCTAAATTTTTTACCACCTGACGGAAGGTGAAAACAGGGGCAAACAGTGACTTCATTTTATAAAAACAGGGGTAAATGAGCAAAGTTAAAAAAATAGGGGCAAACGAGCGGCTTTAAAACAGGGGCAGTTGCACAATTGGCCCTAAAAATAAACATGTGATACCATGGCTTTGAAACAAAACATGTGCGAGTGCGACCTTGCTCTAAACCTCTAACAAACATGTGGGACCTAAGTGACAATGCGTTTTACATGTTCATATGGATCTAAGTGACATCCCCTTGTATGTTCTAGGGCTGCTGTGCATTAACTCTTATTCGAATTTGCGTTCAGAAAAAGGCTAGGTGTAGGCGTCAGGTCCATAATATAAAGGTCGAGTGAAGGTGAGAGCAAGGTTAATCATACTGTCTGTTGCTGGCTGTATGTAAACTTATAGCCAATCTATGAGCATACTTATATATAGTGTCAGCTCATATATGGCTCACTTGTTTCTCTCTCAAAAATTATTTCTCGAGATAGCCATATGGACCATATTATCACATACAAAAACACGTTAACAACCCATCATCATTGATACAAGACAAGACTGATCTTGGGACTGACTGACATGCCTTTTTCAGGATACCACATGAATCTCACAGCTCAAAGTGTAGCTACAGTAAGGTGATATCGTAGATCTCCATGCCAGGGCATCAGATTTCCCACGAAGCACAACCCTCCCCAACAAAACATTTGGAACAGTTATCATTGGAGTTTCATCCTGAGAAGAAACTATGTGGTACCCATTAAAAATGGTGCAATATTCCTTAGAGCCATTCAACATATATAGGAAGTAGTTTTCTGTCTTCTGAAGGTCTAGTAACTGGATGTGCCTCGAATACGAATGGATATCTCTAGTGGAGCTTCTTGAAACATGACAAAGCCTTTCGGGGGAGAAAGAGAGAGGGTGAGGGGCGGCTGGAGGGTAGGGAGAGGGGGAATAAGGCTAGGGTTTGGCTCGTGGTGGGCTTATAGTGGGTTTTAGGTTATTCAGTGATGATTTCTAAGAAGGTCACAAAAAAAATGTCATGTAAAGCACCAATTCTTGTAGTGTGCACCAGAACTCTGCACTGAGGTTACCTCTTAGCATCCTAGCTATGGCATTTCCAGCAATGAAGGAACCCTTCAGGCATGTGGCGATCTCCATTGCCAACAATGCTAGCTCCGGTTCCTCCTCTGGGTCTATGCTCCCGAACGCAAGAGCTTTGAAGAAGTACCAGTACGCTTCTTGAGTTAGGAACCTTACCTTGAGAGAGCATGTTGTTCCAAACCTTAAATCTTGATTATGATCTTGGTCACACCATTTGTTGCAGCATATGTTTATGATGTGGATGCTGAACATAGAGTTATTAGACGACTCCATCTGATATCGCCGTTCACTTCAAGAACAACCAAAATATTTTGACCTCTCCTCTTGGCATGCCTTTGGTACTTCACCCTGCCACCACCACTGCCTCTGACACGAGTACTAATCCTTTCTTCAAGGTCATCTTCAGTGAAGACCACAATCCTTGAAAAGGCCTTGCGTACCCTTTCATCGTTGCATACATGTTCAAGAAGCGTGCTTTTACCAGATTTTGCTGGACCAACAATTGGCAGGACATCAGGATGATGATCTTCAGTAGAGCATCCATCAGCAGGAGAGTACCTTTGGGCCAAGAGCAAGTTGACAACGTGTTCCATCTCTACATAGCCAGCGCCGGCCCTAGAAATTTGAGGGCCCTCGAATGAACTTTTCGTGACGGCCCTCTAAATCTTGTAATAATGTAGACATTAGTTTATCATGTTTGATAATTATGGAGAAACAATTTACTCTAAAATAACAATAAATTTGTACTTCTAGAACTAACATGATATTCATTGCATCTCATAAAAGATACTAGACAAAAATTAAACAAGGAAAAAATTACCTAGGGCCTAGGAAATTTTAATTTGGACATGAACTAATTTTGAATCACGAAAGAGAGAAAACAATAGCCAAGATCAGATGTGGTCGATCATCGTCCCCATGGATTCTTACTGCCTGGCTGTCGCGATCTGCCGAAGTGCTGATCTCGTCTCGCGTCGCGACGTCGTGTGGTGAATGTTGATTGATGATCGGTGCTGCCTCGTGCCCTCGTCTCGCAAAGAAGTCATGGGAGTCGTCAGCCGGGAAGACCAGTCAATGGCGGCGGCTGTTGTCTACTCGTCTCGTTGCTTCTTGGTAAACAAAAGCCATCGTTTCTCATTCTGCTGATGGGCCATCTACTCAATTAGTTAAAAGGGTATGGGGTCATACATACTTGGCCTTGGGCCCCCATCCCATCAGGGCCCTCGGTCGTCGCCCTTCCTGCCCCTCCCCTAGGGCCGGCACTGTACATGGCGATGAAACATACAGTTCTCCAGATGCAAGTAGGTGCTATACAAACAGCGGTGCAATGGAGGGCAGCTCTTCAGGAACACGACGAACTCCGTTGCATCAGTGATGATTTTCTCTAGGGACCCGAGCACCTGACGCAGCTTGTTCTCTCCAGCAGATTGACTACTACTCCTGCCGCTACTAGTACACAACTGGATGCGCTTGGCAGGATTGAACTTGAGATGGCAAAAGAACAGTGACTCACAGCATCATCCTTATTGCCTTTGGCCGTACTTGGAGGCGTCCAGCGCGTCCTGCAGGATCTTGAGCTGCTCTAGCATGGCCTGGCTCCTGATCTGCCGACCGTGGGCTTCTTCGACGACGATGCCAACCCTTAGCAGCTTGCTTCGCAGGTCCTCGTCAGAGGATAAGCAAGCTGCTGCCTCTGCCTTGCCTTGGAGAGTTTGCCGATGAAGAAAGATATGGACCGATGAAGAAAACGACCTCCATTTGATTAGTATGATCAGGATTGCTTAGCTGGAAGTGGCGGGCGGTGCCAGACCGCCGGACGAGGCAATACACCGGCTTCCCACCGTCCCACGTATCGCAGGCAACGAGGCAAGGGTCAACGCCGGCAAGCGAGCGGCCGAGAGCACGCATACAAGTGGACGACGCGGACGCGTCTCGGCGGTCGGCACCGTGTTTCTTGTCATACCCACCACAGGAACACAAGAAATCCGACGAATCGAACGAATACGCCATACAACACAACTCACACGCCACTCCCCGATCGAGACCCGTGGTCATGTGTGCCTAAGACGAAACTTTTGTAACAGCTCGAAATAAAAATTGCAAAATATCCTATGCTTTGTGGAAAATCCAAGCCCTCAAAAATGTGCCACAATGTCCGCACGCAATTCAACTAGTGCATGGCATGCAAAAATATGAAATTAAACGAAAATTCCAAGACTTGAGTTGTATCTTCAGAGTTGACCAGCGGCGACATTCAGAGTTGACCAGAGACTTACATACATGCGGAAGGTTTATGCTTTCATTATAATAAATAAACGACATCAAAGTCGTCTTTATATATATATACAATAGAGGAATATATAGCATATGGAGTTCAACCGCAATGCTATATTAGTTTCTGAACAAATACCTTTCTCCATCTTAATATTTATATCAGTTTCAGAGCATATACTACCTTTCTTGCTGGAATCTAATAGTACTTATTAACGTGCATCCACTTTGTCGCTGACCATTTGTCGCCTTTAATCACTGGATTTGCACCTAAGTTGAAGCAGCGATTTGCAGTTGAATACAATGGCACAATCAACTGGATGTTGAAAAACATGTCACAGCAACAAGATTGGGTAATAAACTCACCGTGCAGGCTTTTGGGATCACGACACCCATCAGGCTTCATGCTCCAGAAAAGTAATCCATCTCCCATTTTGGGTTTAACGGATATACCACCCTTTGCCGACTGTGCGTTGCCTTTTGCTGTCGCGTTAGGGAAAACAGTCTCACCACCCTCTTCGACATCAGAGCTTCATAGAAAAAATATCACCACCCTTTACATTTTCAGTTTGGTCACCAATATATATCGCATATTCATATTAGATAAATATTATACCAAAGTATACCACATTTTCATATAATATAAATAAATATTATTTATACATATATTATACTTACAGATACATGAGAAGAGTCGCCATACGAGGGCCTCCTATTTTGGTGACGGAAGTACCTTCGGTGTAGTCAAAGTGAGGCTCAAACTTCTGCCCAACTGCATAGTGGAGAACTTGAAGGCCCTCTCCATTCTCTACAAAAGAAGAGGGGAACGATTAAATAAGAAAAAAAATGTGTGAGCGTAATAATGATTAGCAGATTAACATTGTCTCTGATACAGCGCTATGCATCACATCGAAACCTCCAAGGCTAGTGTGAAGTACACAGAGCATGCTACCCCAGAAGTGCGACATAATTTGTCAATGTGCTGATTAGTCCTTGTTTGGATATCCTCTGATTAAAATAATTGGATTATATAATCAAATTTTGATCCAAACAAGATTGCTTAATATTTTTATTACCATAATCCCATTATCCAAGTGAAGCTAGATTATAGAGGATTATGGGTGTTGAAAATCCAACTTACCCCCAACTGATTGTCCAATTTATACCAAACCAAAAAAGATAAATATCACCATAACAATCATTACAATCCATTGACCCAGATGTCAGATTATTATAATCCATAATTCTAATTATAATTATAATAATCCTATGTATGATCCTCTTAGCTGTATCAAACAACACCACGTCCAAACATCAAACGCACGTAGTGAGCCTACCAATATTTTTTTTTCACAGGATAGTAGGAAAACACATCAACATTAAAATCAATGGTTAGGTACTACTAATAAAGTGCCATCTTGAAAGGACGCAATTTTAGGTATGTCATCTCTAGTCAAACTACTAATACTTTGACCAGATTTATAGAACATATATTCAATTTTAGATTTATGAAACAAAATACATATTGCATAACCATAAATTTTCATGACGAACCTATATGACGTTTATTTCATCTCATAATACTGATATTTCTCAAAGACTTGGTCAAACCAAAATATTATTCTAGAATCATATTTTTTTCCAGATGGAGGAAGTACATACCTATAGGTACCGAGGTGTAATCTGCTATCCTTTTCTCAATTGTGCAAACAATATCATCCTTCCCTCTTGTAAGAAACATTCCTGAACTTGTTCGGGAACTGCATATACCGGCATCAAGAAAGATGAGTACCACACACGGTGATGCAACATTGTAACATCCCTGAAATTGGAATTTAGGCAATATGCTCAGACCTGCTATCCGTGCCCGCTCCAGTCAGGGGATCGACTACTTTCGACCTCGTAAGATGAGGCTTTGCCAGTGAAATCAGATGATCACATTCTTTCTTGGACTCAGAACGAGCAGCGCAAGATTCAGTAATTGGCAGATGACATGGTGAAGATGAACAGAAAGACAGTTGACAAAGGGAGGTTGAAAATGAACAAGAAATTAATTAGTCCTGAAATTAAATCAATATCCAACATATATGACTTCATATATACATGTTCAAAATATTTTCCAAGTGAGAATAAGTAGAAAAAAAAATGATAAACATAACATGAACCTTCCCATTCATAACACTGTATGAAATTACGACAGTGAAGATTACAATATAGATCGTCTCCACTCTTAGTACTAAATCTCATGACATCCGTATATACTATACTAGTAGACGTTTCAAGTAAGCTGGCAGTAGTGCTACAGCCGTAACGTCCCACTATGTTCTTTTGTGCATCTATCATAAGTGTAGAAAAACATAAGGGATAGGATTAATTCACAAATAAATTAAATCACAGGGAAATTCAGTGGAAAAGGGCAATGATGCATTGACTAACGGTGGTTTGGTGTTTTGCTGTGCTCACTCCTCGACTAAGATTTCGACATGCAGAAAAAGAACTAAGAAAACAACTTGATCGAGGTCTTTTAATTATTAACCAGTGTAAAAAGATTACATGTAGAACACCATATGGTTTTTTCCGCATGATAATAGATAGGAACTAGGCAAGGGACTCACAAGGAAGTTGTGGTACACTGTAGCGCGGGGCTCTGTCGACAACTCCTCTGTTGTTAGAACTTTTCTTGGCTCCTCCGTCGATAGCTTTTCTTTTGTCGACTCCTTTGCCGATACCTTTCCTTTTCTCGACACCTTTGTCGATAGCTTTCCTTTTCTTGACTCATCTGCCGATACCTTTCCTTTTTTCGGTGGCATCTTTGCAGGTCCTGTATAGAGGAATTCAAATTGGCATATATATAATATATATCAGGTGGCATCCATAAATTTCTTATCTTATCATCAAGGGCCGTTACATTTAGCAGAGCATAATTGCCTAGTGTATTATTAATAATTAGTTTAGCTAGCTTTAGGCTACCTGTCAAAGGGGTTGGCTGACATATGGTAGTGGTGCGTGGAGAAGGTAAGAGCAACTTCCAAAACAATCTCCCAATCCATGATTTTCGGCATGATTGAAGAAAAGAAATACATCTCCAACAACGCCCCACACCAACTCCTAGTTGCCAATCTAAGGTGGAAGAATGTGGAAAGAAGAAGTAGGGCATGATTCTAGATACAAATGTACAAGAGAGGAAAAAAAGTAGAAAAGTATTTGGGGCCAGACTTAGAAATAGTTCATGATTATTCGTGATGTAAAATTACCTTGTACATTTTAGAAGCAAGATTTTGAAAATTATTGGAGGAAGCCAACAAATATACTTCAAACACTTTTTTAGTCATTTGAAAATCTCATTAGTTTACCAAGTGTTTTTTTAGAAACTATTGGAGACGCTCTAGTAGCTAATAATAAAACTCAAATTTAATTTAACTGGCCATAGAAATCTGACCATATACGAGAATACATGTTGACCTGAATTTAGATAGAAGAAAGGGAGTCCAGGTAAATTCTGTAACCAATCCAACGAGAACACAATCACACCAATCAGATTAAGAAAAAAGAGTGGATTGCTTCACATTGCAAGAAAAACACACACGAAGGATTAAGTAAAAACAAAAACAAAATTTTGCAGATTGTTACTACTGACGTCGTATAGCTAGATGTTTCGGACGACGAATCAAACCAATGTTAACCGCGCTGATTGAAACGATGAACACACTGATATATGTTTACTGATGTTATATATTGTTTGATCGAAAAGGTAGCTTGTCATAGATGTGTTTTACCTAAGCCGCTGCGCAGCCTGATGAATCGGAGGATACGGAAGTTCCGGCTTGTCTGCTCTTCTCCTCGCCAAGAGAAAAACGAAATCACTGCATGTATCTATTTATTTGCCGCTAGATGCCCAGGTTGCATATCGGCGACAATAAGATAAGATTTCCTTGTTCACACCATACGGACGACGACGCCCATGTCAATACGAGTGATGAGGAATTCGATCGGGCTCATCGGAACTTGAACCGGCCGGCCCTCACCGCGCGCGACAGCACGGCCGGATGCAGTAGTTCCGCACCAAGACTCGTCGGTCGATCGTTCCCTCGCCCTAGAGTTCTTCTCTCTTCCGGTACATGTATATTACTTCTCAAGAAAACAGCAAAGGTTTTGAGTTGCCAACCGTGGTCACATCGTCTTTTTTTTTTTTTTTACTTTGCATCATCGGAGCCGGAGGTTTTAAGAGTAAATAAGTAAGGAAAACAGCGTCGAATTTATACACAATAACAAGCATTCCTCCTATGGTGTCAAGTGGATGCTTGATTATATTTTTTGTTATCCAATACATGGATTTGATTATCGGACAAGCGGACGAACGCGACTGGAAACGAGTTGCGCCACCAACTATTCCGCTCACACACGCCCATATTTGTGCGGGACCACCTAAGCTCGCTATGTTTCATGTGCCCGCCGCATAGACTTGAATTCCTACGCGCATGCACGCGGAGACCGCCGCCCACTCGGTGGTGTCCTAGCAGCTGCGGACGCATGCATGTTATGCAACATGCTTATGTAAGCCATTGCAACATACACAAATATCCATATGAAACACTTAAAAACACGACATTGCCAGTGGAGGTTCATTCCGAGCGTCGACGCCCAGTGGCCGTCGTAGGAGCAACGTGGTGGCTCACAGCGAGGCATCCTAGCCACGCTGCCAGCACGGGCTCTACTGCTGCCAGCGGATGCGCGAGAGAGAGAGAGAGAGACCGAGATGTGTGGAGGGAAAGAATGGGGAGAACAGAGCTAGGCAGCGCATCGCGGGATTGGTCGCAGCGAGGGATGGTGTCTGGGGTGTGTGCTCCGGGTGGGAGAGCGAGCGGACGATGACTGGGCAAATTTCTGCCGTCTTGGGAGCCATGTCCGTCCATCTAGACGCCCACGGTTATGCATTACCGTTGCGTTTGGTTGACGACGGAACATGGATAAGGGTAAACTAATGATTCTGAGGTTTTAGGACTCAGGTTGCCATAGGGTTGCAAAGTTGATATAAAATATTTAACTCCTAATTCATGAAATGCTAGTTATACTCATGTTCATGATACTTTTATATATATATAAAACCTCCTAAAATTATGTTCCCAAACCCTCTTCCATATCTCAATTCTCAATGGGAGCTGCGCATGATCTTCCGCAATAATTAATGAAGGGATTTCTGGCGAGGATGAAACCTACCAATCCATCTTGTACCTGAGGATAAACAATCCTGTGTACTACCATTGTGATGTAATAAAAAAAACACACCACAGAATAATATATATATATGGTTATGATTAAGATCTAATAAGGGGTCTTCTACTATATATAAGTAATATGTTCATAAAGTATAGAACTGATACGATGCTTGAAATTTCCTCCCGTTTCCTCCTATTTCGTCCACAACATTCCAATTCTATTCTAATTCTATTTGTAAGGGCATGTTTGTCTTTTTGCACTCTCACCCCACCATCCCCTCCCATCCGCCCCCGAACCCCGCTCGCATCCCCCTCCCCCGCGCCCTCTCCTCAAGCCCCGACAAAGCACTTCTTCCTGAAGCCCCGCGGTTCCATGTTCGACGACTTCGAGGGCGTTTGCTTCACGTTGACATGCGTCGAGGCGATGTCCGGCGGCGGCGGGTCCAAGAACAAAGCCAGCAAAGGAGGCAAGCCCAGCGCCGAGGCCAAGATCAACAACCGCGCGCACCTCGCCGCCCGCACGCTCCCGGCAGCGCTGCCTTCATCGCCCTGCATCACCATCCACGGTTCGTCTTAGACGGCGGCACCACGAACCCTAGAGGTTCTTTTTTTTTTAATTTAACAAGAAGATAATATATAACTATACTAATTGTATTATTCATCCGCAACTATACTACTGAAATCATTAATATCAAAATTATCGTATTACCCTTGATTAGAAAAAAAGAAGTACAAAACGGAATTGATCCTTTATTTGGAGTCCTAATTATCTAAGTTTTGGAAGAAATGGGAGGCAATTTGGCGCATATAGCCCACCGATCATAGACATGAAAATTTCCTCCCCTTATCTCTC
Organism: Bothriochloa decipiens; assembly: GCA_023333625.1. Taxonomy (NCBI): domain Eukaryota; kingdom Viridiplantae; phylum Streptophyta; class Magnoliopsida; order Poales; family Poaceae; genus Bothriochloa; species Bothriochloa decipiens. Next base: position 16,266,773 of record CM041647.1, on the reverse strand, counting down.
TACCATTTCCTCCGGTCTTTCTAGCCATCGGATCGGTCGACGTGAGCCGTCGAAATTATCCCCAGTTACTATAAAAATTCTCGCTGTAGAACAGCCCCATGTCATGGAAATAAAGAATGGTCATGACCAGGAAAAGCACTTCATGGGACATTGGATAGGTGACCCGAGCACCGGAATTGGAAAGCACCGCTCCTTTTTCAATCTTCTTCTATGAATGCTTGTATGTAGTGGATGAAATACAAGCAACAAGTGACGAAGATACAAGGGAAAAATTTAGGACCATTGCTAGGTAAAGTAAAATATACACTTCTCATTAGTACACTGTAAAACAGTCTTTACCCAAATAAATACCCACAAGGCATCTCAAATAGAGGTCGCGACAAAAGGTCGTGTCTGGTTTTCTAGCTGTACTTATTAACATGCATCCACTTCGTCGCTGACCATTTGTCGCCTTTAATCACTGGACTTGCACCTAATTAGTTAAAAGGATTTGCAGTTGAATAAAATGGCATGACACTCCTAATCTGCTGTATGTTGGAAAACATGTCACCGCAACAAAATATTGGGTAATAAACTTACCATGCAGGCTTTTGCGATCAAGAGATCCATCAGGCTTCATGCTCCGGAAAAGTAATGCATCTCCCATTTTTGGTTTAACAGATATACCACTCTTTTTTTTTGACAACCTCATATATTATATATTATGACAACCATATTACATAAAAGTCTTCTAAAGAAGACTGAGATACATTAAGGTCCGGTGACCATAAAAAAGACAGCAGCGCCGACTAAGTTGCCTATGAGGATGAATCTGCCAGCGGGGGTATACGTAGGGACGTCAAAGACGCGTGCACCCAAATAGACTGACCGCGCATAGCGTCGGTGAAAAGTAGGTCGGTGGAGCCGTCGATGAGGAAACATTCCGACAGTCGAAGGATGTTGTTGATATCATGATAGGAGATAGAAGAATCTCGAACCGAAAATCCGGAGACAGATTCGTCGAACCAGCGCCTAAAAAGTGGCTGTCTGGATGGAACAAGTGGCATTAGGACCAAGGCTGCACTGCATGACGGTGGTGGCCGTTTAGAAAGATAGGCCCACGATGGGCCACGTGAAGAGCCTGTGCACCAAGCCACCAAAACGATGTATGGTGGTCACATGGAGTTGCTGCATGCCAACCACGGCAGGAGGCGTGCGTCTTCATTTGAGGGCTTGGAGAGGCGGTCACCAACGCATGCAGGACACCACTCAAGAATGGGCTCCACACCACAGCAACTGGGACCCACCATGAGGCATCTGTTCCCCACCGAGAAGCCTTCGTGGCTAAGGAACTCGGCAAGATCGGAGAACTGCAGCCCATCGCCGGCTCGTCACCAGCAATCCTGCAGCGTTGAAGTGCAGATGATGCTCGGAGTGTCCAGGCCATGGATGGCAGGGAGAGGCCGCCGGTGAAGCTGGACTGGCGCGGCTGCCCGATGGAGATCCCGTACCTTTGGATGGACGCTGAGACGTCGCGATTGGAGTACTTGGAGCACGCCGCTCACCGGCGCGGCCGGCTCCGGAGGCTCTCATGTAGCCCCTGCCGCGACGCCCGCAGGTAGTTGCCGCCGGTGTCGTCACCTCTGAACACGTCGTCCTTGCAGAGGCCTGCCAGGCTCGTGGCTGCTGAGGTCGTGCGCAGCGATCCCTCGCCTCGACAGGTCCATTCAAGCACGGGCGCAGAACGGCACCGCCCGGCTGAACAGACCTCTGTTTCCGCCATCCGTAGAGACGAAGAAAGCTTGGTCCGGCCGCCATGGCCGGAATCAGCTCGCCCACTCCCATGGCGGTAAAGGATCCCTCGCCGCCGGCTTTATTTAGTCCCGAGCATGGAAGGTGACTGAAGTTGAGGACGATGAGGCCGCCGCCGACGCACAAGACGATTGCGAGAGCAACTGTGCCCAAGAGCTTCAACCGGCTTCCATGGACTAAGAGGAGATCCATATGAAACTTGAACTAAAATCTAATATATTTGAGAGTTTATTCCACAAGGGGATATTACAAGGAGAGGGGAAGAGGGGCTAGGGAGAGAGGGGGAACCGGCCTGCCTGTCTCGTCGCCTGCGGCTCGCCGGAGAAGAGGCAGGGGGCCGGCGACGGTGGAAAAGCTAGAAGGGAAGGAAGGTAGGGAACGGCAAGACGCCCGGATACTACTCAGAGACCAAGCAAAAGCAATGAACCAACTCGATATACCACTCTTTGCCTTTAGATGGTGAGACAACTTGTGTTTTACTATCGCGTTAGGGAACACAGTTTCGCCACCCTTTTCGACATCCGAGCTAGAAGAATTGAAATATTTTCATGTAAAAATGACAATATCACATTTTTTCAAATTTGGCTAAAAAATGTCACATATTCATATAGAATACAAGTATACTATAATATGATAATACTTACAGATACATAAGAAGAGTCGCCATGCGAGGGCCCCCATTTTTTGTGACAGGACTACCATCGGTGTAGTCAAAGTGAGGCTTGAACTTCTGTCCAGTTGCATAGTGGAGAATGTGAAGGCCCTCTCCATTCTCTACAAAATTATGTATAGGGAAGCAATCACTACTACAGCCGGGCACAATAGGTATATTACAACAATACATTTCATGACTAACCTAGTTAATGAAACTTATTTAGTTTCATAAGATTGATATTTTTGTAAAAATTTGGTCAACTATGACATTAGTCTTAACTCAGGCAATGCTAGATTGATATACTTTTCCGAAGGGAGGAAGTACATACCTATAGGTACCGAGGTGTACCCTGCTATATATCCTTTTCTCAATCGTACGGACAATTTCATCCTGCCCTCTTGTAAGAGACATTCCTGGACTTATTCGGGAACTGCAAACATGTACAACCATCAAGCAAGATGAGTATCACACACAGGTAATGCAACATTGTAACATCCCTGAAATTGGAAGGGAATGCTCAAACCTGCTATACTTGCGTCCTCCAGTCAGGTGATCAACGACTGTCGACTACGTCATGTGAGGCTTTGCCAGCGAAATCAAGTGGTCACATTCTTCCTTGGACTGAGAATGAACAGCATAAAATTCAGTGATTACCAGATTACATGGTGAAGCAAACTAAAATGAACATAAAGACTCCACAATTACAAAAGGGATCACCGAGGTTGAAAATAAGCAAGAAATTAATGAGTTCTGACATTAAATATTGAACCAACAGCCAACAGACATGACTTCAAATATACACATGTTCAAAATATTTACCAAGTGGGAATGAAAAATGATAAACATGCATGGCATCAACCTCCCCATTCATATACACTATGGAATTACTATAGTGAAGATTACAATACTAGGAGTCAAGGGACTCGGAAGTTGTGGTACACCGTAGCGCGGGGCTCCGTCGACAGCTCCTCTGTCAACATATCTGCAGGTTCTGTGTAGAGGATCGAATTGTTATATAATACATATATAACGTGTCGTCCATAAATTTCTTATCTACCATCAAGAGAGCTGTTATCGGAGCACTACATAGTTGAACAGTGTATTATTAACTATTAGTTTAGCTAGCTAGTGAGGCTACCTGTCAAAGGGGCTAAGTGACATATGGTAGTGCGTGGAGAAGGTAGGAGCATCTTCAAGAGTTTCCAAAACAATCTCCCAACCAATGATTTTTGCCAAGATTGAAAGAAACACATGTCAGAAACTGCCAACCTCACCTCTCAATTTTCAAATTAAAATGGGGGTGCACTCATCTATCTATTTGTCTTAAAATTTCATAGAATGCACTAAATTATAGGACAGAGAGTGTGATAATATAAACATCAAATTTAACTTATCATAGATTTCAGACAATTTACGAGAACACATGTTGACCTGAATTTAGATAGGAGAAAGATGTGTAGCTAAAATCTGTAACTAATCCAACGAGAACAATCACGCCAATCAGATTTAGAAAAACGTGTGAGTACGTACGTAGATTGCTTCACATTGTGAACAAATAAATCAAAACTCTAATTAAGTTTGTGATTCAGAAAACAAAAACATACGAAAGACGATTAAGCAACAAAACTTTGCAGATTATTGCTACTAACCTGACGTCGTAAAGATGTTTTGGACGGATCAAACCAATATATTTTTTAACCACGTACACTGATATATGCATATGCACGCATGTTTACTAACATGAGTAGAAAAGCTTGTCCTAGATAGATGTGTTTTACCTAAGCCGACGCAACCTGATGAATCGGACGATACGCAAGTCCGCCCTTTCTGTTTTTCTCGACGCTGAGAAACAAAATCACTGGATGCATCTCCATCTATTTATTTGCCGCTAGTAGCAGTTTGCCCAAAGATGTGCAATCGACATCGGACACAATAAAATTTTCTTATTCACAGCGTGCACGTCCACCATACGGACGGCCTGGGCGGGCCCTCATCGGACCACACCGCGCGCGCCAGCACGGCCGCACTAGCCAGCGCACCCCCCCCCCCACCCCCCACCACCCCCCCGCTCTAGAGTTCTTCCCGGCCTCTTCCGGTACATGTATATTTTTTTTTATTTTTGACTGTTACTACTCATCAAGGAAACCGTGAAGGTTTTGAGTTGCCGACCGTGATCACATCATCATTTTTTACTTTGCATCATCAGAGGTTTAAGAGTAAAGGAACAACGTCAAATTTAGATTTCAGACAACAACAGGCATTCCTTATTGGCTTCTGGTGTCATGTTGATGCTGGGTTTTTATTATATCCAATGGCACTATGTATGGATTTGATTATCTGTAATTTTGCTGTATGGGAGATACCAGCATCCGACAGGCGAACGAGCGCATCCACTCCTCTCTCATCACATGTGCCCATGGGAAACGTTGTTCGGCCAATGAATGGCTCGCAGCACATGCTGATGCGTGTGTAGGGACATTACTGCTGGAGAAGAGGCTGGGGCCGATCCATTTCAAGCATCGAGGTGGGAGCCCGTGGCAAGTGGCTGCGTGAGCACCACCAGCACGACGCCCATGCTCATGGGTGCCCTTGGCTCGACCAGGGATGGCCCGAGATGGCCTAGCACGTGTGACCGGTGTCCATCACAGGAGCAACGCATGATAGCCTGCGACATTGAGGCATCCCAGCGGCGCTGGGGTTGGCGAAGAGGTTGGTTTGCGTTGTGCGAACAAAGGGAGGAGGCAGCAAGGTTGGCTTTGGTGAAGGTAGGAGGCAACAGGCAGGTGACGGCGTAGGGCTCTATTGCTACCAGCGGACGCGAGAGAGACCGAGGTATGTGGACAACAATAATGGGGAAAGGATTGGGGCACGACTGGGGATGGCGGTAAAGGCTTGCGGCATGAGAGAGGGCGAGTGGACGATGAGGTGGTGAGTAGAGAAATTTCTGCGGTTTGGAAAGCCATGTCTGTCTATCCGCATGCCCGCATCTAAGCATTACGGTTGCTATATATGTGTGGCATCAATGATCACAGAACATGGATATTGGTGAACTAATGATTCTAAGGTTTTAGGACACGGTCTAGCTGCTGTAGAGCTGCAAAGTGGATATAAAACATTTAACTCCTACTACATGAAATGGTCGTTAACTAATACGTCATGTTCCTGCACTACAAGAATTTCTAGATTGTATGACATACGTGTATCATCATGTAAAGTACATAAAGTGTCATAAAAAGAAATTTGTGACAAAAAAGCTGTCGTCACGTAGTCTTCACAAAATGACTGACACAAAAGGTCAGCGTGAAGAAATTTTAAAAACTGTCACATGATATCATGACCTTTTGTGACGACATGAATCTAGTGTCACATATGGTGCTCTGTTATTATGACAATAGCCATCCCATATTGGCGGTCAACGCATCACATAAAACATGTTCCGTCACAAATTACCCGTTGGGAGCGTTGCTTGAGACCTTTTTTGTGACGAGTAGGTATGATCATATAGGATTATGTGACATCATTTTTTCAGAGGTGCCCAGTGGGTTTTTGTGACGCCATATGTCGTCATATAATATTATGTGACATTTTGGTGTTGTCTTGTTTTGTACTTATTTGTGTTGGCAATGCATCCTTTTGTGACGATCTAGATCGTCATATTGCTTTATGTGATGGTTAAATTACATCTTACTTTGTATGGTGTGTGAGGCCCTTTGAGACGACTGTACATCATCACAAAATATCGTTCCATTCAATGACGATTGCCGCACAACATGACTCAGAACTATCATCTAAGGTCATACACACAGAGAGATATACATACACATCATAATCCATCATCCAGAAATCTGAACTCACAAATCAGAATCCATCATCCAGATATACACTGCCATCAGAACTCACAAATCATAGACAATTGAGCCCAGCCATCATACACATAACATATAATCCACTAGTTAAGATAACAAGTGCAAGCAAATTGAAACAACACACAAAGTTTCTGGTTCCATCATACAAGTTCAAATTGTTCCACCACAGGACACACCTTGTCACATAGACTGACAACATAGTTCACAAAGTTCACCACAACACATAAAGTTTTAGGTTCCACCATAGCACATAAGACTGACAATTGAGTTCACAAACATAGCAACATAGTTTAGTGTCCTAGCAAGGTAGCCAAAGCTAAGGGATATAAGGTGAAGATGTAGTTCATTGAGACCTACCTCAATCTTTTTGGAGTTTCAGCATGGCTCACAGCAGTGCATTAGTCTCTTCAAACTTGCTATTCATCCCCTTACTTCTTCTTGAGTCTGGCACAGCAAGTTCTAGTTCTCTTCAAGTGTGTCCTGCTGAGCTCGAGAGTGTTCTTGCAACTCTTCCTGCTTCCTAGCAACTTCATCTCTCTCTGCCTGTAGTGTTGCCTCAAGTTGATCTTGCAGGTGTGCTTCTATTGTAGCTATCATGGAATGGGTAGCCCTCGCTGCACACTTTAGTTTCACCTATGTTTGGATGGAAGGTTGAGGAACGACTGATTTGGCTGAGACTTTCAGCAACAATCTTGGATGGAGACTTCTCTGCTTATCCTTCTTCTGGTTTTCTTTGCTTCTCTTCAACCATATGTTCCTACATAGAATGCATCCACATCATAAGGCTATACAATAGTGATGAACCAGAATTGAATTAGAGTGTACAAGTATGGAAAAATTATGTCACTTACATAGATTTCATCTGCAAGAGGAGAACGACCATTTTGCGGACTTGTCATACATTCACCAAGGAATTCAACATCATCTAGTTCCCTGCCGTTGTACTTAGGCCTCTGCAGCATGTGAAAGAACGATTTACAATGATATACATGAAGGTAGAGAGAGGGGTGGACAAACATGGGATTATTTGTACAGTTGAATAACAAGATCCCAAAATATGTATGCACTATATGACCACAAATGCATACCTCAAAGACTACTACTGTAAGACATGCATGGTGCAAGCAGTATGCTGAAACTCAGATTTTGTAAGCATGGTAGCTCATCTTACATGGTAAACTTGCAGTCATGGAATTCAGATTTTGTTAACATGGCAGCATGCAGTCCATGGAAGCAGCAGGCTCAACTTAACATGGTAGCTCATCTTACAAATCATAGGGACAAAATGAGATTGATCTTAAAAAGAAATGTCATCACAGAATTCACTGTAGAATGTGCTAACTTGGCAGTTCAAAAGAACTAGGTAATTACTATGCTACAAATGGCCCATATTTCAAGATAATAATAGAACTGACATAGTATCTGTACTAGGCTATATTGATGGGCAATGTAGGACCTAGATTCAGTCTTTTGATGAAACTCCACTTGGGCACGGTTCACTTTATTCTTAGCACTTTTTTCCTGCATCATCAATGCAATGTAGAGCTTTCATTCACATGCACAAGTTTCATTTCATAATAAGAAAAGGAGATAATCAAAGCATGGACCTAACTCAGCTTTGGGTGACACCAGTACTCTACCAGCTTGGTCCACTCTGCTTTCTTCATCTTTGTTGGAGGTTGTTTAGCCAGCAGCTGTTCTTTTTTCCAGTGTTGGGTCAAAGTACTTCCTTTTGAGGTGATACCTCTATTGCCGTACTCCCCTCTTTACGATATCAGTGCATGCAGCTTTGCTTGGTCCCTCATGCTCAACTTGCAGATCCAGCCTTGTCTGCAGGCACACAAATGAGTTATTAGACACAATTTTGTACATGGTACTACAATAAAAGGAGAAAGTATTCTAAGTGAAATAGTTGTCTCACTGCGACTTTGTCAAGCACTTTTTGTACTTGTGTAGGCCCCCCATCTTTTTCATAAAGCTTCCAAGATGTGTAAATAGGTAGCTGGTCTATAAGGGCAACACTAGTTTCTGATGCCAGCTTTGCTGCCTGAATTGAGACTTCACATCTCTTCTTCCATTCAGCCACTTGGATAGACATCTTGTGTCCTCTTCTTAGCAGCCTCTCTAAGCCAAGACCAATAATTTTCTTGTGGACTTCCTTTTGGGGCACTGTAATTTGCAAATAATATTAAAATTGTGTTCAACTTCTACAACATGACTTAATAGTTTATGATAGAACGTTTTGAAACTGACTTATTCTATATATTTTCAACATGCAGATTATAATATTGAAATACCAAGGCACAACACATGTTGACGAAGACCTGTACTCACTAGCATGCGATCGGATCCGTGAGTGCATTCGTACACAACATGCATAATCAATGGGGTACGATACCACACACTAGCTCGTGACAATCACAAGAAGACACATAACTCCACCATCAAAAGTGTAGGTATTCACGGTGATGATACAATTGACTTCTACGGGACAATCACAGACATTATTGAGTTGAGTTACAATAAGAATAGCAAAGTAGAATTGTTGTCTTATTACGGTGTGAATGGTACCATCTAGAGGGAAGGCCATACCGGATGAAAGATGATGGTTACTTCAAGATCATAAACATCCAAAGGCCGATGGTATAAGAGTGATCCTTCATTATAGCCATAGATGCTTCACAAGTATTTCTCTTGGAAGATACAAAGTTAGGTCCAAGTTAGCGAATGCTACAAGAATTTTGCCATCGACATATATTTGATGTCGAAGAGTCTGACACAAACAAACCACTTCAAGAACAGGTATAGATGAGATGTCATGAGGCATACAAAGAGGAGCATACAGTGGGAGACATTCATACAAATTTTGATTTATTGCACATGGATAATGAACCAGGCAGCCCTATCAGTAGGCACCTCATGGAGAGCATTCGGCAACAGGGACATACAACTCAAGTTGATGAAGCAAATGACCGAGATGAAGATGAAGATGAAACTTTGAATAAAATTTCAACTTCGAAGCGTTGGCATACGAAGGTGAGCTAGTCGTCAAATGGGGCCTAACATTGATGGTGTGCCATTAGTACAAACATTATAAATGGAGTAATAAATGCATGGGTGGTTCTTAACTTTGTCACGCTCCAAACTCTCAAAACTTGTGGCAAGAATAACAACATCAAACGATTTGATCCAACCATAAATAATAAACCCTACACCATGCTCTTAGAAACTTTGAATTGCTTCTCTTAGAAACTTTGAATTGCTAGAAACACCTAGAAATATGCATAAGTACAATAGTATGAGCTACGCAATTAAGATATGTATATAATAATAACAACATAAAATAAAATTTTAGTTAATTACTTTGATGTCACCAGCCTTTGCTATTGTACCCACGCCGAGCACCGGCGTCTTCCCAGACACTTTCTTTAGTTTCATTGGGCCCATACTATAGAGGAATACCAATACGTGCAGTATTGCCTAGAATGAACCAAGAGAGGAAGAGGAGGATGCGATCCACTATTTGCATATGTAGAAACATAAGTAGCTAATAGGACAAAGTAAAACATGAGACTCCCATGATCTCTCTTGGAAGTACGTGCCCCCTACAAACATCAGAAAACAAACAATTGTTTTTTCCCAAAATGGAACACAATTTTCTAGGCAATGGCCATGGTGTGTGCATGAATGTCACTTGTATTGGTACTATTGATTGAGATTTTTGATTGTGCGGATTTAGTTCACTCTAATATCTCAATAACACGAATGAAAAGTTGTTCATAACTATCTACCAAAATCATGTGAAGGGAATTGAGATGTATATATATTGTCACTGCATGCGATGTTGCTATGTATGCAAAAGAGAACGCATGGGCTCGCATGATATTTCCAATTGCAAGAGACGACTTGTGTGAGCGTGAGAATCCTCGATCCCAAAGTCACTTAGTAGCTGGCATAGGTCACTCGCAGTGGATGTAAAAATCACATCTCTATCATGTGGACGGAGTACGGAGGAAACAAGATGAGCAGTGCAAAACAGCAGGGTTAGTCTTATGGGATGAGAGAACTAAGCAAGACACTATATTAGATCGCCACACAAACTTGGAATACATAATGCATGATATTCTTTGGGCACAAAATCATTAACACATGTTTCGCTTGCTTCTCCCATCTCTAATCCACATCCACCATATATTTGTTGTCATTCTCGCCTCCTGCTGCCTCACACGGTCTCAACTTCAACGCACTAGGAGACAAATGTGAACTAGGTAGTTGTCAAATGGGACCTAACGTTGATGGCATGCCGTCAGTTCAAACATTATAACAGAGTAATAAATGTGCCTATGTCAGTTATATAATAAGTGCGTTGATAGATAAGGTAGCCTAACATAGTTTTCTAGCATATCCACCTATTGTAATATACCAGTACATAATTTACAAAATTCTCAAATAATGATGACTAAATTTTGTCAATAAATAATTAAACATCATTTGTACTTTTTATTTTCATAGCTTATATATGTCATTGTAACACTGCACAATATCATCGGCACTCTTGGTGGCATCCATGGACACACCAAGAAGACCAAGTCTTGAGAACCCAACAGCATAGAGGCCATTCTTTCCTTTCCATTCATTTGGTCTGCATGGAAATCCATCTTTCTGAGAGAAAAAAATCATTTTCCTACATATAAATAAAAACTCAATTAGATAAATAATTAATTTTAAGGCACGATCAAGAATAAAGACAATATAGCAAAAGAAAAGGGATACTACCTTCAACCAATAAGGAACATTGCTTTTATAACCTGTAGCAAGAATCACAACATCAAAAAATTCGATCCTACCATCAATAAACTCTACGCCATGCTCTTGGAAATTTTGAATTGCAGGAAACACCTAGAAATATACATAAGTAAAATAGTATGAGCTATGCAATTAGGATAGGTATATAAGAATAACAACATAAAATAAAATTTTAACTAATTACTTTGATGTCTCCAGACTTGATCTTTGCTATAGTACCCACGTCGAGCACTGGCGTCTTCCCACACACTTTTTTAACTCCATTGGACCCATACTAGGTCGAGGAATACCGAGGCGTGAAGTATTGCCTAAAATGAACCAAGAGAGGAAAAGGAGAATCCGATCCACTATCTGAACACGTAAAAACATAAGAAGCCAAACAGACAGAGTAAAGCTTGAGACTCCCATGATCTCTCTTGGAAGGACGTGCCCCTACAAACATCACAAAACATACCATCGATTTTATAGTTCACAATAAGCTGATAGTGAACTAATCATAGTTACAACAAGTTGAAGAGAAATAAACATATGTCTGAGATACTATAAACTAAAAATAAAAGGGGCAACAAGCTAGTTTAAGTGCTCTTGTTTTGTTTGCTTCTACAACATGGATACATATAAATTAAGAATACATTTAGTAAAATGACATGGGTAAAAATTAAAAAGATATTTAGCATTTAGAAAAAAATAAAGTGTGTTAACATGGGTACAAATTAAAAAGATATTTAGCATTTAGAAAACAGAGAAAAAATAGTAAGCTTGAGATTCTAACGGAACTTTAGAAAGCTAGCACTGGTGCACCTTTTATATATGCTTGTAAATATATAGAAATATATAAATAACATGATATAAAGAGTTGTATTGGTGACCATTCTTCGTCCACAATATAAAAAATAACATAACTTAGTGTTAGTGTTGTTAACCAAATAGGTACGACTTGCTTATTTGACTAACTGAACTAAGGTTTTATCCAAATAGGTAGGATTCCTATTTATTTGACTAACTGAACTAAGGTTAGGGGGTTTATTTTTATGTGTTATATTGTTCCATAAAAAAGCATAAGAGCATATTAATGAACACGTGTGAAATAATCATGGGCTAAAGCCCAAAGCTCTAAGTCGTATATACTCTAAAAAATAAAGTTAAAATATTTAGTACGATAGTGTTATGTTTTACCATTTTCTGTTGGATGATTATTTTTTAAAAAAAAAGAGAGAAAGTTAAACATATATAAAACATAAAAATTCCCAAACTATAAATGTTTTTATTAATAACAACAATGATTAGTTAAATCTGTATTCTGTACATTTAAACCAACTCTAACAAAGTGGTTATATGTATAGAGAAAAAACAAATTATATATATAATCAAATTGCAAACAAAAATATTAATAATCTATGAGTATAATTTCTCACCGGATTGCGCACAACAATGGAGGTGTCCACATTACAGTTGGCAAGATCGAGAGACACCTCCATGCCGGAGTTGCCATGGAAATGAGCACCTTCTTTCCTTGGAAGGTATTGGCACTGCGGTAGTCGCACGAGTGCATAACCTGCCCCTTAAAACTATGGATTCCCTCGATGTCAGGTACAACAGGCTCGGCGTTCTCTCCTGTGGCCACAATGAGCCATTTGGAACCCTTGCAGAGGAGATGATAGACTCTTCGCCGCCGCCGTTGATGGGGATAGCACCCTTAGTGCGCACACACCAGTGCTCGCCATCGTGCTCAGCTGAGACAACTTCCTGGCGGAAGAAGGGGCGGATGCTGAAGTGGCGCATGTAGTCGTCGATGTAGGCGAGGAACTGCAGCCGGGTCGGGTACTCGGGGTAGCTGCGTGGAAAGGACATGAGCGGCAGCTCACACCAGCGCTTGGGCAGGTGCAAGCACAGCCTGCGATACGTGCGGCGGTGCCACATGGAGGCAACGCACACGTCGCGCTCTAGAAGCGCGTAGGGGACCTTTCCCATGGTGAGCTTGGCCGCGCACGCCAGCCCGGCTGGCCCTGCGCCCACGATCAGCGGCCCTGGTAACACGGCCACGCCGTGGTCGCCGATGGGGATGCCGGTTGCCGTGGCTCTCGCCGTGCTGCGTGGGCTGTAAATCCGCGGGTCCTCCTCCATCTTGCTCTCGGTCTCGTTGGTGAAGGCCGCCGGCTTGTACAACAGCCGGTCATACGCCATTTTCCCCTCGATCTCAGCGAAGCTATCCATCTCTCGGCCGGCCGGTGATGGAGCGCGGTCACGAACAAATGAGACTGCTCGCGCGACCAGCACACAACGGAAACCTACCTCACCTCGCTCTCGCTCTCTTAACAATCGGGAGCAATATACGCTGGATATGGATCGATCTGGTCGCATAAGGTGATAGCTATCGCGACTGGAGGAGAACGGTTATATAAACACATACACGATGTGCAGATGGCCGGCGGATCCGTGGCCTCGTTATCCGCTGTTCCTCTATCTTCACAACGAGCACACTGGGTGGTTAGCCGAGAAGAAGGGAGTTGGAGCGGTGGTTAATAATTCCAACTGGTTTTGGAATCTGATAATTCCGGCCGGAAAGAAACGATGCGGATCGGGATGCTCCGAGGAAGCAGGAGACAAGTGACACCCGTGCACACATGCCAAAAATACACCAGTTTGTAGACAGGACAATATATATGTCGTGCGGCTTCTCGATCCATTCCTCCGTACGTGGCGCGCGGTAGGTCAGCCGGAGGCAAGCAACGGTGCCCCGACTCCCACGACCATGCATTGTTCTTATCTGGGATGTTAAAGCCACACATGACTAGTGCGACGACGGCAGGGCCAAAAGGTAATGTGTCAGGGGATCAACTACCATCGACCTTGTCAGGTGAGGCTTTGCCAGCAAAATCAGATGGTCACATTCTTTCTTGGACTGAGAACGAACAGTGCAGTGATTACCAGATTACGTGGTAAAGCAAACTAAAATGAACAGACAGACAGTCTATAACAAAAGGGAGTTGAAAATGAACATGAAATTAGTCATGACATTAAGTCAACATCCAACTGACATGACTTCATATATACACACATGTTCAAATATTTGCCGAGTGGGAATAAGTAGAATAAAAAGTGATAAACATAACATGAAAATGGGGCCTCCATCCCCCATTCATGTACACTCTATGACCTTACGAATAGTGAAGATCACAATGTACATCCTGCTATTGCGTCAAAAAATGTACATCCTGCTCCACTAAAGAAACACCTTTTTTTGCTCGCTAAAAAAAATATTTTAGTACTTCATGACACCCGTATATCCTAGAAGACGTTTCAAGTAAGCTTCCGTATGTAATTCTATCGCCATATCGTGGTGCATATATATCACAAGTGTATGTACAAAAACATAAGGGATGACTAATTCACAAACAAATTGAATGACTAGTAAATTTCAGTGGAAGAGGGGCGATGAGCTGGTGTCGCAGACGGCTAAGCAAACTCGATCGCACAAGCATCAACTAACGATGGTTTGGTGTTTCACTGCGCACACTCCTTCACTAAGATTTCATCAAGAACAACCAAAGGAAAAGAACTCGGTTGAGGTCTCCTAATTATTAACCATTGCAGAAAAGATTGCGCATAGAACATCATATGTTTTTTTTCAACATGATAATAGAAAAGGACGAGACAAGGGACTCACAAGAAAGTTATGGTATAGTGTAGTGCACGGCTGTCGATACCTTTCCTTTTCTCGACTCACAAGCTTTTCTTTTTTTAGTGACATCCCTGCAGGTCATGTGCAGAGGAAGTCAAATTGGTATATAATACTAGCTTACATGCACGTGCCGCATGCACATGTGAAAAAGCTATATATCATTTTTAATTTTGAATTTTTTAGTTATTTTTATATTTTTTAAACATATAATTCTATTTTGCCTATAGGTCTACATTCAAAAAGTCACCACTACACGATGATAAGATAACTCTAGGGTAGATTGAACGTTTTCCATGACGAGAGCTTGAGAATATTTACCAAGCTAACACACAAGCTCTTAGAAGTACAATAAATATCTAATTTGCAAATTTTTTGTTTACAAGACATCTAGATTCTTTTAAATTAGTAGAAAATCAAATAGAAAAAATATTTTGAATAACAAGTGCGAAGGAAAAATCTACATTTAAAATTGCTAGGAATACCACATTAACACGGTTGTTAGTGACTACGAAAGCGTCTAATTTCACCATAATATGAAATCAGCCTAGGTCGTCACCTATACACGAAAGACAACTTATGCATCACACATAAACATAGAGGAAATCAGCAGCAGCCGAAACTGGCTCAAACAGGTTTCAACCAGTTATCAGCACACCACCCTTAGCTAAAGCCGAATCACAACTGACTGCAATTGATAACAACTGATCAGCAGCAGCAACAGAATAACAGAGACACCAGATTTAACGTGGAAAACCCCCAAATCGGGGTAAAACTCACGGGACCAAGCCAGCCAAATCTTCTTCCACTTATATGTTTGTGCGATTATAGCAAGTTCATCTCTAGACACCACTAGAGGCTCTCAAACATCAAGATACAACAGATCTTGGCTTTCTACAACAAGATTTGGGGCTGCTATAGGAGGGAATGAAGGACCTCACCAAATGATGGTGAAACTCAGATTAGAGGCAGCAAGGTTGTGGATCTGAAGCTTCACAACCTTATGGACGAATCCCTCTTGACCTATTGCAAGATCTCCTCTCTAATCTCACTCTCTCTCTCACTTTTTCTTTCTCTCTGGTTCTCTTCTCTCTCTCAGAGCAAAGGGGCTGAACTAAATGCTGCTGGATGGCTCACGAAGCTTCCCATCTCTTATCTTATACCACAAGAGGAATAACACTAGATGTACACAAAGTTTGGTCCACAATTTGTGCTGCACCTATGACATATGGGCCTGCTCACTTGAAGCATTTACTTCTCTTCAACGATCCACTCATGAGGAGGATTTCCCAACATATCTCCCCCTCTAACTCATGAGGGGGGCACCATCATGCCCACTACCTCATTGCACACTTGCAGCTTCTCTTTTGGTAGAATTTTGGTCATCATATGTGAACCATTGTGGTCAGTATGGATTTTCTCAAGTTGCATCAACTTGGAACTCACCACTTCTCGATTCCAATGGTACCACACATCATTATGCTTGGTTCAAGAATGAAAGCTTGAATTCTTAGCAAGATAAATAGCACTTTGGTTGTCACAAAATAGATTATACTTCTCTTGCCTATGTCCCAACTCTTGCAAGAAGTTCTTCATCCACAACACTTCCTTGCAAGCTTCAACTGCTGCAATATACTCAACTTCTGTTGTTGATAGTGAAACGCACTTCTGCAGTCTTGATTGCCATGACACTACACCACCTACAAATGTCATCAAGTATCCCTATGTAGATTTCCTGGAATCTTTGTCTCCATCATAATCAGCATCTGTATATCCAACTAATACAGGATCACCATTTCTAAAACACAAACATAGTTTGGAAGTTCCTCTGAGATACCTGAGAATCCACTTCACTGCAGCCCAATGTGCTTCTCCTGGATTGCTCATGAACTGGCTAACAACCCCAACTGCATAGGCTAAATCAGGCCTAGTGCACACCATGGCATACATCAAATTGCCCACAGCAGATTGGTAAGGTACTTTCTTCATTTCTCCTTTCTCCCTTTTGGTTGCTAGACATTGATCATTGCTCAAATGTCCTGGAAGTGGAGAGTTAACTAGTTTTGCATTCTGCATATTAAACCTCTCAAGTACCTTTCTAATATATTCTTCTTGTGATAGCCAAAAAAATCTTCCTGTTAGCTCTATCACAGGAGGTCCTCATGCCAAATATTTATTTAGCCGGACCCAAGTCCTTCATGGCAAATGACTCACCCAAGGCCTTCTTCAGGAGAGCAATTCTCTTTGTGATGTTTTCTACAATCAACATATCATCAACATAAAGCAAGAGGATCATAAAGTCACCCTTGACATACTTCTTCATAAAAGCACAATGATCAGAATGTGTTTTATGGTAACCAAGGTTATACATAAAAGACTCAAACTTCTTGTACCACTGTCAATGAGCTTGCTTCAAGCCATACAAGATCTTGTTCAATCTGCAAACCAAGTGCTCTTTGCCTACAACCGCAAACCCTTCTGGTTGCTCCATATAAATCTCCTCCTCTAGGTCACCATGCAGAAATGCAGTCTTCACATCAAGTTATTCAACTTCCAAGTCCATGATGGCAGCCATACCTAGCATAACTCGGATTGAAGACATCTTAACCACAGGAGAGAATATCTCATCGAAGTCAATACCTTGCTTTTGAGCAAAGCCTTTCACAACTAGCCTTGACTTGTATCTTGGTTGTGAGCTATTTTCTTTAGATTTCAACCTGTACACACACTTATTTTTTAGTGCTTTCTTGCCCTTTGGCAACTTCACCATCTCAATGGTGTTGTTCTCATGAAGGGATTTCATCTCATCCTCCATGGCTTCCAATCATTGATCCTTGTGCTCATCAGACATAACATTCTCATAGCATGAGGGCTCACCTGCATCTGTCAGCAGCAAATACTCATGTGGTGGATATCTGTTAGAGGGCCTGGAAACCCTACTGGACCTTCTCAACTACTCTTGTTCTTGTTCCACTGGAGTATCATCAACATTAGCACCTTCATCAACATCATCATCATCAGATGGCTGATCATCACCCTGGCCAGAATCTGCACCTTCAGTTCCATCATCTCCCCATGATTGCCTTGCACCATTGGAGAAGGAATACAATCCATATCAACAATATGAGGTGTAGTTGTCTTCTTCTTTGGCTTCACAATATCTTCTATTGTATCATTTTAAAAGAACACTACATCTTAGCTTCTCACAATTTTCTTGTTGATTGGATCCCAAAGCCTATAGCCAAACTGCACATCAGGGTGGCCCAGCAAAACACATTGCTTAGTCTTGCTGTCAAGTTTCTTTCTCTCATTTTTGGGAATACGCACAAATGCCCTGCACCCAAAGACTCTCAGATGCTTGTATGATACTTCCTTTCCTGACCAAACCTTCTGTGGAATGTCACCACCAAGTGGAACACATGGAGACAAGTTGAGCACATACACTGCAGTCATCAACACTTCAGCCCAAAACTGATTTGGCAGCTTTGCATGAGAGAGCATAGCTGTGACCCTCTCTGTAAGTGTCCTGTTCATCCTCTCTGCAAGACCATTCTGCTGAGTTGTCTTCGGCACTGTGCTACCGGATACCATGCAACTTGCAGTACCTTTCAAATGGTCCTCTATATTCACCACCATTGTCTGATCTGATGCGCTTTAATTTTCTACCAGTTTCCCTTTCAACCTTGGCATGAAACTCCTTGAAGACATCAATAACCTAAAATTTGTTCTTCAAGACATATGCAAATACCTTCCTAGAGTGGTCATCAATAAAAGTGATAAAATATAATGCACCACTTAGGCAACTCTCTGTCATAGAACAAACAACAGTATGCACAAGATCAAGAATATTCTTAGCACGATGTAGAACTATGGATGTACGAAATCCAATCCTGTTTTACTTACCAACTAAGCAATGTACACAGGGTTTCAAGGTCATACCTTTCACCTCAGCGAGTAAGTCCTGGTGATCAAGAGAGTGCAGCCCCTTCTCACTCATATATCCAAACCTCTTATGCCACAACTCAATGCTGGAATCCCTCTCAGCAATGTTCACATCAGATTTGCACAACTTTGTCTTTGTCATATAAAGACACCCTTGCTTGATACCTCTAGCCAAAATCAAGAAACCTTTGGTGAGCTTCCATTTTCCATCACCAAAGTAGCTACCAAGGCCAATATCATCAAGCCTCCCAACTAACAACAAGTTCAGTCTAATATCTGGGACATACCTCACATTCTCAAGTGTTAACCTACAACCTGTGACAGTCTCCACACACACAGTGCCCTTGCCAACAATAGCTGACGTATCCCTGTTTCCCATCCACACATAGCCAAACTCACCACTAGTGTAGGATGTGAAATATTCCTTGTGTGATGTCAAATGGAAAGAAGCACCTGAGTCCACTACCCAACTCAAATCATCACTAGTTACCGCACTGAGACAATTGTCATCATCAACAATGAGATAATCCTCACCAGCTGCAGTTACAACTGAGGCTTCACCCTTCTGCTCAGTTTTCTTGCCTTGATTTGCATGTGCAATCTCTCTTTTATACAGTCTGCACTGACTCTTCTTGTGGCCTCCCTTTCCATAATGAAAGCAAATAATTTTGTTGCTTGAACTTGACTGTGATCTCTCCCTGGATTTACTTCTACCTCTGCCTTGCTAAGATTTTA
Organism: Bothriochloa decipiens; assembly: GCA_023333625.1. NCBI lineage: Eukaryota > Viridiplantae > Streptophyta > Magnoliopsida > Poales > Poaceae > Bothriochloa > Bothriochloa decipiens. The sequence continues at coordinate 16,247,299 of CM041647.1, read as the reverse complement.
CATGGCTGCGACCTCGATGTTCTTCTTTCTTTTCAGCCACATATGCATCAGAAGAAGATGACTGATGGTTGCCCTTGTCCTTTCTTCTGGCCTCTTCATTCGGCAAGCTATTCTTCACCATGTCTAGGGTCAACTTCCCATCTGGAGCTGAGTTGCTAAGTGATACAACAAGTGTATTCCAACTGTCTGACAATGAGCTCAACAACAGCAACGCTTGCACCTCATCAAGGTTTACCTTCATTGTGGTCAGCTGATTGATGTGGCCTTGGAAGACATTTAAGTGCTCAATAACACTACTACCATCTTGGTACTCTAGCTTTGCAAGCTGCTTTATCAATGAGGCTTTGTTTACCGCTGTCTTTCGCTCATACATGGACTCCAAAATGGTATGGTGGATATGCAAACGAATCATACCTACTGCTTTCTGATTCAACACTCTCCATTCCTCTTCCATGACACCAGTGGGAATCTTATCTCTTATGATTGGCTCACACAAATCTTTACAGAGCAAATCATCCATCATGGGCTTCTAGAAAGTATAGTTGGTTGCATCAAGCTTGATCATACCACTTCCAGTTGAAGTAATGCTGTCCTCCATTGCCAAAACAGAGAAATAATCACCTCCAACACTTGATTACGGCTCTGATACTAGATTATGTTGGGAATACCACACTAACATGGCTGTTAGTGACTGTGGAAGCGTCTAATTTCACCACAATATGAAATCAGCCCAAGTCGTCACCTATACACGGAAGGCAACTTATGCATCACACATAAACATTGAGAAAATCAGCAGCAGCCGAAACTGGCTCAAACATGTTCCAACCAGTTATCAGCACACCACCCTTAGCTACAGCCGAATCACAATTGACTACAACTGATAACAACTGATTGCAAACAACAACAACAACAAAATAATAGACATCAGATTTAACGTGAAAAATCCCCAAATCGGAGTAAAAACCACGGGACCAAGCCAGCCAAATCTTCTTCCACTTATATGTTTGTGGGATTACAGCAAGTTCATCTCTAGACACCACTAGAGGCTCTCAAACATCAAGATACAGTAGATCTTGGCTTTCTACAACAAGATTTGGGGCTACTACAGGAGGGAATGAAGAACCTCACCAAATGACGGTGGAACTCAGATTAGAGGCAGCAAGGTTGTGGATCTGAAGCTTCACAACCTTGTGGATGAATCCCTCTTGACCTATTGCAAGATCTCCTCTCTAATCTCACTCTCTCCGCCACTTTTTCTTTCTCTCTGGTTTTCTTTCATCTCTCACGAATAGAGCAAAGGGGCTGAACTGAATGCTGCCGGATGGCTTACAAAGCTTCCCATCCCTTCTCTTGTACCTCAAGAGGAATAACACTAGATGCACATAAAATTTAGTCCACAACTTATGCTGCACCTATGACATGTGGGCCTGCTCACTAGGAGCATTTACTTCTCCTCAACGACCACTCATGAGGAGGATTTCCCAACAAAAATTTTATGTACAAGCATAATCTTCTGTCTTGATAGGATAAATATCCATCGGTCAGTCATTTATTCTCACCGAGTCAATAAGTTTGTTAAGTCCAGCTCCCCATTCATCTCACTACTGCCAATGCGCTTCTTCTTCCTGGCAATGGTCTCCTCCACAATTTCTAATTTAACATCTTGCTCTGCACCATGCAATTGGGGCTCACTTTATACCATACACAAACACACATCTACATGTATTTTTAGTGACTCAATTACTAATTGAATGGTAAGACAGAGGCGTACCTTTTGTGACGTTCCTCTACATATTTTACCATCTTATGATTCTTCGTATTAACAATTTGACCAAACCGAGGTTTTTTACATAAACAATAGATTGGACCTAGTGCATTGGTTTGAGGCTTGGAGGTTTCTTCTTAGGATGCAATAATTTTAATTTTTCTTCAGCATAATTCAGTTAAATGATAAATATAAATCTTAAAATTTTCTTCATATAAATCTGAAAATCAACTCCATATTTTTTTGTATTGTTTTACATAGTGCTCTGGACAACATTTAGTGGTTACTCTTTTAAAGACGCCAATAGCAGGCTACATAGGAGCAAATAGCTTTACTCTATACAAACAGCTATATCTAGAGATAGAAACCGCTATTAGATTTGGAACCTTGGCTTTACACGAATTGCTAAGGCCCTTTAGAATTTTTCTCCTAAAGATATACACCACAAATCAATGCGCACTGTACTTCAAACAAAATCATGCAATCATACATGTCAAAGTCAATACCTGAAATATTGTCTGCAACCATAAATAATTTTATAGCCTTTCCTTGCACAAGACGGTCACTTATTCAAATGTAGGCTCTTGAATTATGACCTTGCTAATTAAATTCCAAAACGGCAAGCCTGATGGCTGATCAAAACATTTGGTGCTTGCCCTCTGCATACACCTTGGTGTTCTCTGATGTGCCTAATGCAATGTTGGTGAGCGCTTATGCAGCCTCAAACTGCAGCCAAAAATATTAGTAAGTTATTATATACATAGCAGTTGCCATTGGTTAATAAGGGAGGGAATAAAAGTAAAACTGCATTATTGATCCGTGCAATTGCTTACCTAGAGTTGAAGATGGTGTCCTCGTGGAATCATAGTTCACCGATGCTGTGATTAAACAAAGTGGTACAACTTAACACTCATTCATCCCCAAACCTGCATGTCTCCTTCGATCTGTGCGCTCTACTCTTTTGTCATGCTGATGAGTCTGATAGGTCGCGCGTAATCCATGCATGGTTGATCTTCACCAAATTGCCTGTTAAGGACTCCACCAAAAGCTCGGCCTGCACCTATATGACATAGTCTAATAAAAAAGTTCTCTTGGTACCGTGCTTGAATTGCAACAAAGATATATTGGTTACTATTACCTGCTCTCCGCCGCTACTTCCTGGACCATCGATAATGGAATCAGTTAGGCTGCAAGACAGAAATATACTATCCAACCTTGCAGATGTGATTTACTTCCTGTCGTCCTACTGACAACAACGCCATACATAGTATATAAAGGCTGAAAGTTGTGGTGTCTTGATGGCATTCTCCTTCTATTGACGTTTCTAGGCCTTCAACCACATGAGTAGTACATGACGCAGGGAAGATTCCATGATTTTGCACTCGCAAAGATCAACACGGGGGATGCGAGCTGGTCGTGCCGCCTCCGTCCGCGCTTGTAGCAAGGGGATCGATGTCCGTGTGCTCCCAGACTACGTTGATGAGACCTGCCTGCCTCGCTTGCGCCGCCGTCCTAGGGTTCCTTACCGCGATGAGAATATGAGATTAACAAAGAGGAGAGGAGTCCCGGCTGGCGTGGCGGCGTGCGGTTGCATGCAAGGCGACACCTACATGAGGAGTTTGGAGTATTCAGCCCCAAAATGGCCCACAAATTGTATTGTATGTGTTTGAAGGAAACGTTGAGTGTAAAGTGGGTACAAATTTTGGTGAACAATATGAGGAAACGGCTAAGAAATTTAACAGCAAAAACACAAACAAATCTTACATGCTATGAGGTGGTCCACTTGTTAGAAGGCAAGATGCCTAATATCTCTTAGATCAAGATCTTAAGTTACATTCAACGGCTAAAACATAGGGTGTAACATGTATTTTTCAATTTCTTTGCTCTTTTATAGTATAGATAGAATAGATTTAACGTGGTGTCTATAAATGTCTTATCTTATATCATCAAGGGGCTGTTGGACAAATCATGAAGGATTAAGCAACAGTGAAACTTTGCAGATACTTACTACCTGAAGCATGTTTTGGACGAATCAAACCAATAATGTTTACCACGTTCCACTGATACATATTTAGTAATGATGATATTGGAAAAGCATGTCCTTATTAGATGTGTTTTACCTAAGCCGCCGGCCGCAGCCTGATGACTTGGACGATGCGTCCGCCTTGTCTGCTCTATTATTTGCATATATGTATCTCTATTATTTGCCGCGAGTTGCTCAGGATGCAATAAGATTTCCTTATTCACAACGATGGGTACGTCTACCATACGGACGACGGCCCACGTCAATAATACAATACGAGTGAAGTGGAATTCGGGTGTCACGCGCGTCTATCGCCTGGGCAGGCCTCATCGGAATTTGAACCGGCCCATACCGCTGCGAGTTGCACCAAGGCAGCCAGGCTGAGGAGGAACGGACTGCATACCAAATCATGTATGAGTGCAAAGGTCGTGACTCGTGACACGCAGCATACCAAATCATGCCCCAAATCAAGGAATATATGATCCTCTCTGGCCAGTCGATTCGTCACATGTACCGGTGAATCTCATGCTCATCAAGCCCACCTACGTACTACTAGCAACAAATACACTCTGCAGTAGACCACACCGTAGGCGACCACAGAGAAACTGATTCTCAGATCAAATCCATGTAAGTATCTTAGCCAACAATGGGCCAACACTCTACAGTTTGACATCGATGTTTATTGCAGTGGAACATTTCGTGGTCACATCCCATGCATTGTGTGTGGTCAACAGTTGTTGGCCAGCATCGCTTGTATGTAAGATCCCTAATTTTTGAATTTTGATATAAGATCCGCAAACGTGTATCATGGTATCGTCTATGTCCGTTAACTTGCATGTCCACACACTGATGCCATTATTGTCAAAGTTCAAAGACCCAAATATCAAAAATCAAGGGTTAAGAATCTAAATCACACTATTGTACAAGTGTCAGATCCAAATACTAAAATTCGATGTTTGGGAACCCGAGTGACACTGTAGTAAAAGGTTTCAAATATATAAAAAAATCAATATTTAAGGATCTAGATGACAACACCGTACAAGTTTAGATATCATGATGTGTGTTGTATGTAAGATATATTTATATGAGATGATCAGTAACTATGGTCTTCAATTACGAATTACCACATCTCATGCATAATGTCTGTACAGTCAAATCTGGACAAATCTACGGAAGCCTTTACCTCCTTCCTATACGTTAACCATTGTTTCCAAGATTTTTTTTTTTCTTTTTTTTGATAAAAGAAGCTTTACTTGTTATAGAAGGCATGCCTTGTTTCACTTTCTAAATAAATTTATTATAGAATGCATGCCTTGTTTCACCAAATATTCATGCATAGAGAATATAAAAAATTATTCTTGTTTACATTCCAAGCAAAAGTGATGCTAGATACTTTAGATTAGATCAATAATAAATTCTCACACTTTGTTACATGTGTGCGTATCCAGTCTTCACTGCACACGAAAGTCCGCAGCAGCTCTTGCGTACACACTGTTCCATATCATTGTTAATCTCTTCCACCTCTCGCGAGCGTGTAAAAATAGAGCACTGTACTGACCGTGTACTTGGACGAGCACACCAACTTTCCCAACACGATTTGGACCAAGGGGAACACGTAGCTACCATGACATCAGAGTAAAGACTTCATAGGGCAAGGCAACATCTCATTTCATAGCTGCATCATCTTTAATTTGTCTGCCAAATAAACATCCTAAAGGGAGATAGATCCATCCAAGTCTGAAATGAAGACTGCCTTGTCAGTAATTTTGGGTGAAATCGTACATCGATCGATTTCATTCCTCATCAACAAATTCTCCAAGGAAGCAGCTGCCCTCCCACCAGATGAGAACCTGCGCCGCGTGTTGATGCGGCTTCGCGTCATCATTGAGGAAGCAGAGGGCCGGCATATCAGAAACCAAGCCATGCTACAGCAGCTCAAGATTCTTTATGCCACCATGTACCGAGGCTACTATGTACTGGACACCTTCAGGTACCGAGCTTACAGCGGCAACGATGACCGGCTTGGACATGTGAGTCACACTTTTGCCCTCTCTAGGTTCAACCCTGCAAAACGCATTCAGTTGTGTGGTGGAACAAGCAGTAGTAGTAGTCAAGGTGAAAAAGAGCTATCTCAAGTGCTTGCCTCTTTGGAGATAACCATCACTAACGCGAGTGAGTTTATCATGTTTCTCAATGGTTGTCCTCCCTTGTGCCGCCAGATATATAGCACATACCTGGTTATGGAGAGGTGTATGTTTGCCCGCCATGTCGAAATGGAGCACATCATAAACTTTCTGATGCACAAGGGCTCTCTAGGCACTCAGGATTTGGATGCCCTGCCGATTGTTGGTCCCATGAAAGCCGGTAAGGGTGCAGCACGCATGCAACGATGAGAGGGTACATAGTGTTGGGAAACAACTTTGACGTATAAAACTTCTGTCTCAAACTTTGAAGCCTAGAACAAACTTTTCATAGTAAATATTTAAGATAGTACATTGCTTAGCGAAGATGACGTGGACATATATTTTTACATGTTTCAGGTTATCTATCGGAGATGACTTCGCTGAACTCCTGATGACTGGCGAAGCTGATGTGGCGGCTTCGTGCGAAGGATCAGCAAAGTTATCTGCTGAATTAACAGAGCGTGATCAAGTCTGAAGTTGCTTAAAGAGACATAAGGATAGGGGCGAAGTGTGTTTCAACACTTTGCTGGGTTATTTTCTAGATAAAATGTATAGGAGATGTCATGTCTAAATTTATAAAGAATCCATAAATAACGAAGCCAGGGGGGTCTATAAATACCTCCTGGGATCAATTTTTAGCCAAGAACGAAATACAGTCGTAGTTTGCATATTGTTTTCACCTCATAGTTCACTTCTGTGATTCCTCTACCCCAACATCTGGCGCCGTCCATGGGATCGAAGACACTCACGACCACCAAAATAGGAAGACCCAGTAAAAGGACAGCTACGGCCGACAACAACGTCGTACAAGACCCAACTATAGAAGATGTAACAGAAACTGAAACCAGACGTGTTCAAGAAGAAAAAGAAACTCAGAACGAAGAAAGAAGACTCAAGGAACTCGAGGATCAACTCGCTATCAAAAAAACAGCAAGAAAAAGCAAGAGCGAAGACAAAGAAAAAGTCCCTGAAGCAAAGAATTACAGAAGCAGAAACAGAAATAAGAAAGATCAACGAAGAGATAGAAAATGAAAGAGAAGTCACGATCCAAGACCCAAACTCAGCAAGCAAAAACACCAACAGCAAAGACAACCAAAGTCAAATAGCAACAATTGACACAGAATCGTCTCTGTCAATCGTCATCCAGCTAGCGAAGTGGCCAACTGGATTCAAATTCAACATCATCCTAACTTATAATGGCATGTCTAACCCAAGATAATTTCTCATGAGCTTCAAAGCAGCAGTTACATCGAGCGGGGCAGATGCGAACACCCTAGCAAAGTCGCTCATCATGGCAGTAAGAGGACCAGCACAGCATTGGTACTCTTCACTAAAGCCAAGGTCAATCAAATCTTGGGAACAACTTCGCATAACTCTGCTCTTAGATTTTCAAGGCTTATAAAGAACTGAGCTCACAAGCGATGATCTTTTCAACATCAAGTAGCAACCAAAGGAACCAGATGAAGTTGTCATTACAAATGATTTATACAAGCAAAATCTCAAATCCCAAATATACCAGATGAAGTTGTCATCATTGCAGCAATAAAAGGACTACGGGCAGGTCAACTTTCTTCCCACTTCAAAAGGGAAAGACCAACCACAGTGAAAAAGTTATATGAAGAAATGAGAAAGTACTGTGAGTCCAACGAAGACTACAGAAAAAGAATAGAAGAAGAGAACGGAGAAAGAAACATGTCAAGATCAAATAATAATTCTCAACACTCAAGAATAAATGCTGAGCGAAGACCATTTCAGAGGATAAATCACATCAACAACACGAGCGAAGCCGCCAGTCAAGGTCCATGCTCAAACAATCAAAGAAATTTTCAAAACAACAGAAGTTACAAGGGAAACTTCCAGCAAAGGGCAAACTACAACAATCAAGGCAGAAATTTTAAAAGAAAGATATTAAGGCCTGAGGAAATGTATTGCATCATACACAGCAAAGGAGCTGGCCACATGTCCAAAATGTGCCCGAGTAAAGAAAAGCATTGAAGAAATACAAGAAGAAAATAGGGCAACTTTGCAGTTAAAAGCTGTCAATCACCTAGCTTCCCAAGGGATAAATTACATGTCAATAACTTATCCTCAACACATGTTGCCACCACCTCCGCTAATCTACAATTGCCAGCCACTAGCAATGTGCTCACAAAACCAATGGAGCCAATGTCAACAGCAAAGTTTTCATCACGAAAATTCAGTGGCAAACAGCAGTCACCAAATTCAACACACCAACAATACCCTCGAAGCACCAACAAACAATAGGAATGCAATCATTCCGAGCAAAGGCAGAATTATGACAATCTTCGGAGGAAACAGCATGGAGCTTGACACAAGAAACGAAAGAAAAAACTATTTTAGAAGAGTAAACTCCATCACAATCGAAGGCCCATTCAAGAAAACAAGATGGTCTCACCTACCAATCATATTTTCAGAACAAGATCTCAAATTGAAAGATTACCCTCACATGGATGCAATGGTAATCGAAGCAAACATTGAAGGATGGGCAGTCTCAAAGATTCTAGTAGATGGCGGTAGCTCCGCCGACATCATATTGACATCAACTACAGATGCAATGAAAATTGACAGGAAAACTTTGGGAAGATTCGAACATCCATTAGTTGGCTTCAGCGGAAAGAAAATAAACTCCAACGGTAGAATTGTCTTGCTAGTTTCATTTGGAACAGTGAACAACGCAAGAACAGAGAAAATAGCATTCGATGTAGTTGAAATGCACAGCCAGTACAACGTAATCTTCGGAAGAGGGAGTTTAAATGCCTTCAAAGTAATAGTAAGCTACCCATACCTATGCATGAAAATGTCAGCAATCAATGGCATCATAACCGTCTTCGGCGATCAAACAGAGGCAAGAAACATAGAAACAGATGCAAGCCCAGCTTCCAAAAACATCCATGTCATACAAGAAGAAGAAGAAGAGGACGAGCTCGAAACTGAAAACGCAAAGACTCAAGAAAAGGCGAAGCCCTGCGAAGACACAAAGAAAGTACCACTCAACCCAAAGGTGCTAGAAAGACAAGTTATCATCGGCACAAACTTAACAAAAGAAGAAGAAGAAAAAATAATCCAAGTCCTGCGAAGTAACAAGGACATATTTGCCTGGTCTGTGCAAGACCTCGAAGGAGTAAGCAGAGATGTCATAGAACACAAGTTAAACATTGATCCAAACTTCAGGCCAAAAAAGCAAAAACTCATAAAGTTGTCGAAAGATAGAACACAAGCTGTAAAAGCCGAAGTCCAAAGATTGCTAGATGCAAAAGTCATAAGAGAAGTTCAATTCACAACTTGGCTTGCGAACATAGTCATGGTGCAGAAGAAAAACAAAAAGTGGAGAATGTGTATAGACTTCATAGATCTCAATAAAGCATGCCTAAAAGACAATTTTCCATTACCAAGAATAGACACTTTGGTAGATCAGGCAGCAGGAAGTGAAATGCTCAGTTTCCTCGACTGCTATTCAGGCTACCATCAAATTTGGATAAAAAAAAGAAGATGAAGAGTACACAAGTTTTATTACACCATTTAGAACTTACTGGTTTCAAAGAATGGTTGAGGGGCTCCGTAATGCAAGAACAACCTTCAAGAGAATGACATCTATAGTCCTCAAAGATCAAATACCAAGAAACTTGCTTGCGTATGTCAATGATTTGGTAGTCAAGAGCAAAAAAGAGAAGAACATGTCCAAGACTTACAAGAAACCTTCTCAAATCTCAGAAAAGCAAATCTAAAGTTGAACCCGAAAAAATGAACATTCGGAGTTCAAACAGGAAAAATTCTAGGATGCATCGTATCTGCAAAAGGCATTGATCCGAACCCAGAGAAGGTGAAGGCAATACTGAATATGCAAGTGCCAAGAAACATCAAGGACATTCAAAAATTAACAGGAAGATTAGTTTCGCTGAATAGATTCATATCTAAATCAGCTAAGCAAAGCTTGCCAATATTTCAAGCATTAAAGGAGAAAAAGGAAAAAATCAGCTGGGGTCAAGCATAGCAAGAAACCTTTGAAGAAATAAAGAAGCATCTATCCAATCCTATAACTTTGGCAACGCCCGATCCAACCACAGATTTACTGTTATATGTATCAGCAAATGAAAGAACAGTCAGTCAGTTTTGATACAAGAAGAAGAAAATGAGCACTCAACAAGGCAAATTCTAGTATACTTTGCATCCGAAGCCCTGTCAGGATCAAAAATTTTCTACTCAGAAATAGAGAAGATTGCATACGAGTACTATGGCATCAAGAAAGTTAAAACATTACTTCCAAGCACACAAAATAAGAATACCAACAAATCAACCCGTCAAAGAAGTATTACAAGGCTGTAAGTCCTCTAGAAGATTGGGAAAATGGGTAGCAGAATTGTCTCAATACTTTATCAAATTTGAGAGGAGAACAGCGATCAAATCTCAAGTACTGGCCGACTTCATAGCAGACTAGACACTATCAAAATACAATCAAGAAAAAATAGAGCAGCCAGAATGGATAATCTATTGTGATGGTTTCGCTGGCGCCGGAGCAGCAGCAATCATAACTTCACCTTCCAGAGTCAAGCTCAAATATGCGGCAAGACTAGACTTTCAATATGCAAATAACATTACAGAATATGAGGCAGTACTATTGGGACTTCGCAAAGCTAGGGCAATCAGAATTCAAAACTTAATAATCAAAATAGACTCTCAAGTTGTGGCTGGGCACATAGAGAAAAACTACAAAGCAAGAAACCCAGAGCTAACAAAGTACCTTCAACTATTGAGAGATCAAGAAAAACACTTCGCCAGATTCACAGTGAAAAGTATCTCAAGAAATGATAACACAGATGCAGACAAAATTACAAAAGCCGTTGCCTAAAAGTTAGAGCTACCACTAGAAGTATTCTTCCAAACTATTACCGAAGCTTCAACAAAAGCAAAAGTTGAACAACCCAAAGAAGTACATATAATTGAAAGCGAAGACTGGAGGGCTCCAATCATGGCATTCATCAAGGGATTTTATGAGCCAGAAAATGAAGTTGATAAAATAAGAATGAAGAAAAAGTTAAGATTTACTCTAAGAAGAAAGAAATGAAGCGCTTGAGAATATCAAGAAGTACCAACTTAAAATACAGAAGTGGTACAACAAAAAAGTTAAGCCAAGAGAGTTAGCACCAGAAGATTTTGTCCTCAAAAGAAAAAGAGACGAAGACACAGTGAGAAAATTCCAACAAAAGTGGAAAGGGCCTTTCATCATCACAAGAACAAACAAAGAAGGTGCATATCATCTAGCAAATCTGAAAGGTGAAGAACTCAGTCACACTTGGAATATAGAAGCACTTCGCAAATACTACCCATAGCCAAACTAGAAGAGTAGTTTTCTTTTCTGCAAAGTAGAAGTAGAAGTTTTATTACAAGCAAATTTACAATGTAATCGACCTGCACTCTTTTTCCACTCATGGGAAACCCTCCACACGGTGAGTGGTTTTTTAATGAGGGAGTCTCTTCATAAATCTCATAAAGTATAAATGAGAAAGTAGTTTCCCCCAAAAGAAATGTCTTCGCATTACACGATTAAGAAACAAAATGTCAAAGAGTATATCCAAATATACTCTCACATCGGCATAAACCTCGCAAAAATGTAAGTTAGCATCAACATTTTTATTAAACCTAAAAAATGCTAACTTATCCAATACAAACAAATCCTGTCCAAATTTCTCGACTTCTTTTCTCTAAGGAGAAAATATTTCGAACTTCTAAGCGAAGTATACGCGTCTACTTTGAACGAAAAAGAAAGGACGGTATTTTAAAATTTTCTAAGGCAAATTTCTCGACTTCTTTTCTCTAAGGAAAAAATATTTCAAACTTCCAAGCGAAATATACACGTCTACTTCGAACGAAAAAGAAGGGACGGCATTTCAAAATTTGCTAAGGCAAATTTCTCGACTTCTTTTCTCTAAGGAGAAAATATTTTAAACTTCCAAGCGAAGTATACATGTCTACTTCGAACAAAAAAGAAGGGACGGCGTTTCAAAATTTGCTAAGGCAAATTTCTCGACTTTTTTCTCTAAGGAGAAAATGTTCCAAGCTTCCAAGCGAAGTATACGCGTCCACTTCGAACAAAAAAGAAGGGATGGCATTTCAAAATTTGCTAAGGCAAATTTATTGACTCCATATATCTAAATATTTCTAAGAAAAGTGCACACGTCCACTTCGAACAAAAAAGAAGGAATTTCCAAAAATACAAACAATATAATTCAAAGTATTTATTCTATACCCATTCATACAAGCGAAGAAAAACTCACAAACTGCGCAATACAACAAGAATGTTTACAGTACAACTTACCCAATTATAAACAAATTGTGTTTACAAAATCAGTCATCTTGAGAACTAACTACTTTGGCACCATCACCAAGTATGTCGCTTACAACTTCGTTAATAATTTCGTCCGCTTTACGACGTAAATAATCTTCGCAAACATTCGCTAGCGAAGTACTCGACCCCGATGACTATAGGAAAAAGAGGTCAGTAAACAAAAACACAACTCCCAGAAGAAAATTAAACAGTATGTGTCAAAACTTTACCTGTGCAAAATCCGTGAAATCAAAAATTCTGATACTACGGTATCGTTTATTCACATCTATAAAAGATTTGTAAGATAGAATCCCCAAAAAATTTAAGTTCAAAATAACAGAAGCAAAACTTACGAGCAAGAAAATCATTGACGTCATAGCCATCACACTTTGCACAAAAATCATAAAACTCAGCAGGCTCGAAAACGAAGTCATCTTTACACATTAACAACGGAGCGATATCTTCGACATCCTGCACAGGCTCAGCATGAGGAACCTGCGCAGGATGGACAAATAGTCAAATAGCTTCCAAGTGTATATCTTACAAAGATGATAATTTAGAATCATTGTATCTTAAAACCCTCTCATCTCGCAAAAAGAAAAAGACAACTAGAGCCTAAGGTTGGACGCCACTAACGTTGCTAGATCCAGCACCACCTTGACCTTTAGCTCTAGCCTCCCTCTTTGCAGCTTCCTCCCCCTCCTTCTGAGTAGCCTCTGCCTCCTTTACAATTTGCTAACAAACAAAAAGAAAAGGTTAGATATGAAACACAATAGAAAACAAAAATAATTAAGTGTAAAATGTACCCTCTGTAATTTCACTCTAGCTTTATCAAAGCAATGGGTCCGACCACCTGACCTCCAATACTGCTCAAGATATTTGTTGCACAATACTTATGTGGCCTTCGTCACATTGATTAGTTCACTCATAGAAGGAAACTTGTAGTTGGCATCACAAATTGTGCAAACAAAGGATCCTGGCTTTGTCTCATCAAATGAAACAAAGCATGAGCAGAGTAATAAACCTCAATATAACCTCAATATCAACTGTGGCCTCGGTGACTCAGGACAAATCATCATATTGATGGCAAAGCCAACTGAAAAAGCTATCACGATCACCAAGTTCCCAACATTTTTCCTCAGGCCGAGCTCCAAACTTGTCATAACACTCAAAACAAAGTTCCCAGATACGATTGCAATTGTTGAAGAAGGACTTGTCCTGCTCTTGCAATTTTCTTTCAATATGTCGCATATCAACTTTCAATTTTTCATTTTTCGGAATAACCCTCTTCATGTCATCTTCTTTCTTCTCAACAACAGCAAGAGCACTAATCAATCTAGTCTCTAAATTATTATGGGCATCCACGACATCAGCTCTTTCTTTCTCTTTCCCTGCAAGTTGCTCTTTCAAATTTTGGATCTCAACCAGATAATCACGCTTGTGAAGGGCAAAGTTTTCCTCTTTTTCCTCTAACCCAGTCCGCAAACCTCTCATCAAAAGAGAACCTTTGTACATCATCGATAGCCCAGCATCAGCAAATTCGATAAGGGTTTCTTGGATATCTCAAGCTCTGCATCAGGAACAGTGAAAGCCTCATCTATACACTTCGATAATTTAACCTCAGAAGTGCGAGGCATCATCCGAAGTTTATCAGCCCCAATACCAATGAACTTGAAACTATCAAGACCCAAACTTTTCTCTTGATAAAACGCTAACCCACACTTAAGAGCATCAGAAATTTCTCCTTCACCATCAGCAGGCACAACGGGAGTAGTAGGATCTTGACTGTTAAACTTGCTCAAGTTGACACTTTTCTGAGGAGAAAACGGTGCATGAGGAAAGATAGTTTCTGCAAGAAAAATCAAGAATTAAGAAAACAAGTGAAACATCCTCAAATTTTCCACGAAGGGAAAATTCACAGAACAGATAATAATGTGAAATTATAAGCTATCACATTATTATACAACAGTTGGTAATCAACTCCATACATCGAAACTAGATAAAAGAGTAACATAATAGGGCTTACGTCATTCATTACATCGCCACATGGCGAATCATCAGAGTATAAACTTCTAGAACAACTGCAGAAGTAGAAGAGCATTTGTGGAAGGATCTTCATCAACCATCTTGAGCGCAGGAACGAGACCATCTATTCCTTATGTTTCCATTCATCACTGTGAAGCAAGTAAATCTGCACACCGCCAGATGTGTGCAGGCCATGATCAGCACCGATGAGCTTTAGTGGAAAAGAAAACAAGGGTCTGGCGATCCTATAATTTGGCTGTGGTTTTTCCTATGCATGCAACAAAAATCAAGTTTATAACAATAAGTCAGGTTTTAACACATTCCCATCATACACACACATCCAACCACCAACCCATCCATCCCAGATCCATCACCACATCTCCACTGCCATCTCCATCATAATTCACTCTCAGGTCGACCAGGCCAACTCCCTCTCGGCCGGTCTCAGCGGCCCGCAGCCCTTAACCTGGCTCATGGCCAAAAACAACTCTCAGGGGAAGGTAGAACACTCCTCTCACTAGTCTGGTTCATCCTCCTTCGGAAAGGTCCATAGCTGACGAATCGATATATGTATCGATCGATCAACCGTACACTCTGTAGAGGTTTCACTAATCCACCAGATAGCCATCATCGATGCATGCACGCACTTGGGAGCCTACTGCCATAGAATGATGCCATCCTACCTCTTAGCCCTGGAACACCCTTAGAGTGACTGATACTGTGAAGAGTCTATCTCATGATCCCATTCCTGCAGAGCATCATGATTGTCTCGAAAGGGTGTGAGACATCATCATGCTCCTACCTCCCTGACACACGCTCGCCTGATAGTAATGACATCGATCTATCCAGCGGTTCAGTCGTCTCCCCCCATAGGAAGCGAGTGGATAGCAAGGGATTCCTAAGGTCCGAATACCAGCGCAACAGTTCTTAAGTGTGACCAAGCCAAGATGTCTTCTCCAGGGTTGATCTTTAACGTGCTACCATGACACCTTCGTCCTGGGTTCCACCCGTCAGAGGCTCACACCCAAAGACCACCATCACATCCAAGTTAGTCCGCCATAGACTGTTCTTCATCGGAATGTCCAGATACACTCCCCGGCAAGACTCACTCCAAAAGCTCGTCGTAGATCCCGGCTCGATCGACTCAACCCTCACCCTACCCCTGCCATAAGCTCCACCCCAAACCCAGATACAACACCATCAGCTCACATACCCGTCTAATCCATCAACACACACCCCAAGCCTGGCTTTTCTACCAAGCCCTCCCAGGGTTCATCACGTCGCATCAAAATATAAGCGAGTGAAGTAGTATAAATATATATAAATATATCAGACAAGCATGTGGCTAACATAACGATGGGTAAGCAGGTGAAAGGTTACGACAAGGTAGGGCTATCAAGTAAAATTCTACCATACAAACCTATACTAGGTGTAAGCATTGCATAAAAGTAAAGCACTAGCAATTCTAGTTATTAGCCATGTCTAATAGGATTTCTAGGAGAAGGTGCTGCCATGACACCTGCGCTGTCGAGGTAGTAGTGGTATGAGTCATCATCTGTCAATGTAGTCATTCAGCGGTACCTCTTCCATGGTGTTCGTAGACTCCTCCTTCGAATCACTCCTCATTCGACTCTGAAAATGAGACGTAATGGTTGCGTAAGAGACTCCTATAGAATAGCACAAAGAACCAAATGAAATTCAAAAGATCCAAATAAACTCAAACATAAGCTCACGACGTAGAGCTCGATTTATAGAAAATTTGAATACTTGGATCATAATTTTCAGAGCTCGTATGAATTAGTTATGAATTTCTGAAGTTTAAAACATATTCTAAAAAAGAAAAAGGGCAAGATTATTATCAGGATGACACGTGGCCGATGACGTCATGCTGAGGTGGCAAGGTGCTGACATGGCAGTGGGGGTCCGGGTGACGTCATGCTGACGTCACTAATGACGTCATGGTGACGTCAGCACAGACAAGTGGGACCATGCTGACATCACTGCTAACGTCATCGCTATCAGGCGGGGTCCACATGACGTCACTGCTGACGTCATCACTGACTGGTGGGGCCAGGCTGTGCTGACATCACTGTTAACGTCATCGCTATCAGGCGGGGTCCACATGACGTCACTGCTGACGTCCTCACTGACTGGTGGGGCCAGGCTGACGTCGCTGCTGACGTCAACGTTGACTTGGTCAACGGTCAACATGGGCCCATACTAGGCCGTTAATGGGCCTTTATTGGGCCGGACATGGGCCGGGCTTGGCCCGCCACATGGCACTTTGTAGTGTGGCCACGTCACGGTATAGGATCCCAACAGGCTCTGGTCTACGGATCCATCCATCTGGTTGGTTCACGGTGGACTCCAGTTACTGGTCCATGGACCACACTGTGGTCCGCGATGGATCAAGTCCACCCCATCCTTTCCTCCTCCTGGTTCGTGTGGTCTTGATTCACGCGCGGTCGGCTGCTCCTCCTCTTTTCCCCATCTTCTTCTCCTTCTGCTCGCGACGGGGCGGCTCCAACGACAGCGAGCCCGTGTGACGGCGTCCTCCGGTGGGTCTCCGTCTTCATCAACCTACGTGTTGATGTCGGAAGGCCATGGCAAGCACAAAGATGGTTTCGGGGTGGTCCACGAGGTAGCAACGGTGGCTGGCCACGACGGCGGCGGCACTGCCTAACGGCGCACGGCGGCGCGAGGCGTAAACTCACGCGGGGTTCAAATCAACGGCTTGCTGGTCTGATTTACCTCCAGAGGGCTCCGTAGGACTTGCCAGAGTCGGCCATGGGCACGGCGGAGCACTTCCACAGCGAAGGCACGTGGCGGCTCCGGCGAGCATGGCAGCTCACGGCACGGTCACTGAGACGGTCCCAAGGGCTTCATTATCCACATGGCTGTGTGCAGAGAGTCGAGGCGAGTCTCTACGGCCCATCATCGCGAGGCGAGGCGGCCGGAGCAGTGTGCCAGGGCGGCGACACAGCGGCGCTCTGCGGTGCGTTCGCGCCGGCATGGTCGGACAACAGGTCATAGCTGGGCTCCTCTTCGGCCGCACGCGTGCGCATGGTATGCGTCGTAGCGACACGCGTCTGGTGGTGGCGGTTCCGGAGATCGCGTGTCCATGATGTGGCCAAGGAATTACCTGTTGCGGCATGGCTTGGCCACGGCGAGTCCATGGGGCAGTAGAAGGGACAGCGCCCTCCTGGCGCCGTGGTCCGGTGGGCTGAGGCTCAGGCTCGTGCGCGTGGGTGTGCTTGTGTACCGGGGCCAGAAATGGGGCTCGAGCCAGCACGTCTCGGTGCGAGACGGTGGCGGACATGGCGGGGCTGGCAAGGGAAAACACGGCGAGCGGAGGACCGGTGGCGCGTGGCATGACTTCACCCACGATCCAAACCAACTACTCTTGAGTCCGATTCATGTCCAGGGAAGGCCATAGGTCTTGCCGGCGACGTCCATAAGGATCGACGAAGCTCTGCCACGGCGAAGGCACGTGGCGGCTTCCGAGTCCCGACGATCACGGCGGCGCTCGGCGGGACAGCATGGCGAGGTCCACGGGCTTCACTTGAGCCAATTCAAGAGTTCATCTGCCCGATTTGAGTCGCTAGGTGGCCAAAGGACTCACCAGCGATGACCAAGGTCCACGGCGGAGTCCGTCCGTGGCGAAGGCTCACGGCGACGCTCCAGCCGGGCTACGACAACCAACAGCGTCATCCATACGGCTTCCGGGCCAGTCACGTGCTCGTGCGTGTGTGTGTCCATGAGGCCAGTGAAGCGGCGCGATGGCCGGGCAGGCAGTCTAAGCGAACGCAAGAAGCCGAGCAAGGTGAAATGGCGGCGGCAGTGCTCACCTTGCGTATCGGTGAGGCAGGGTGGTGGTGCAGTGTCGCAGGGATGCTGTGCTGTGCCGATCTACGTACGTACGTCGTCGATGTAGTGGTACGACGCGGTGCTGCTTCTTCGGCGACGTCCTCCTTGCTCCGACGGTCGGTGTACGGCTTCCAGCGGTGACGTGCAGTGATCGGCGACGGCGAGGTCGTGGCTCGGCATCGTGGACGCGTCCGGGCTCGAGGTGTCTCCCCGAGACGGCGTCGTGGCCGTCGTGAAGGTCCCAGGTGACGTCGTGGCCGTCGTGGCCGTCGAGTTGAGGGCGAGTCCCGAACAGCGTGGTCCGGTCCTGGAGGCGACGGGGTTGGAGGGGCTTGTCCTCGCTGTAAAAGTTCCGAACTCGGCACGAGGCCGGCATCAAGTTGCAGCGACCAAAGCTGTGAGCAAGGTGGGATCGTGGGCAAGGGTGAGGCTTACCGATGATGTGCGCGGACGTCGTCGTGGAGTCGCGTTCCTGGGCTCGGCGACGGAGAGGCTCACCGTGGTGGCTCGATGGAGCGACGTCGTGGTCGTGACGCTGCTTCTGCCGTCGAGGAGGACACGGTGGTTCCGGGTCGGTGAGGCGGATCGAGGAGGTGCGTCGCGGTTTCCGTGGCTCCAGCGTATCGAGCAGGTAGGCGAGGCTGGCGAGGTGATGCCGTGCCGATCTCCGACGACGACGAAGACGGTCGGCGTCGTCCTCGGCTCGGCGGCTGTGGTTGGCATGGATAGCGCAGCGGCTCGCGGTTCATGGCGAGGACGGAGCAGAGCAAGGACGTCGGCTTGCCGTGGTCGACGTGGAGGCGATGCAACAGGGACTTGAGGACGTGTCGAGGCGCAGGGCAGGGCACGGCGGCGGTGTGGCTGCCCTCGCGGAAAGCTGGGAGGGAGGAAGAGGAGGCTGGGTGGCGGCGCTGTGTTGGGGATGAGCTGAGCCAGGAAGCGGCGGCGGCTGGGGCTTAAATAGCCACGGAAGGCTAGGGTTCCTGGCAAGGCGTTGGCGTCCGGGCCGCTTGATGGGACGGGCGCGCGACGTGGCGCTCATCCGAGGCTGGGAGCAGGTGGCCGTCCTCCGGCGTTGGCCGCTGTTACGGAGAGTCGCTCGTACGGAGAGAGGAAGAGAACGACCGAGCGACGGAAAAACAGACGGGGGAAAACGGCGGCTTCGGCTGCTTCGCGTCGAGCGCACGCGAGTTGGGCTGGTGTGGCTGGCCGGTGGGGCTACTAGCAGCGGCGTCAGCTGCTCTCGCGTGGGGAGGACGCGGAAGGAACGGATGCCTGGCGGCGTTTGCTCGTACTGTTCATGTGAGAAGGAGAGAACGGCAAGCTGGGCTGTTGCTTCGTTGGGCCTGCTGGAGCAGTAGAGTCCGATGGAGGAGCAGGGCTTTGGGATTGGCTCAAAGGCTAAGTACATATACATATACGTGTATATGTAGAGAAGGGCATGGCAATGTACGCTATCAGTGGTTACAGCTTGTGTCTTGCCCGCTCGATTAATCTATTGTCTCTCTGCACTTAATTGATCCCTAAAGCCATGGTTAATTAGTGTAACCATGTTCTATCGAGTGTCATGGAGGTCACTCGCGGTCATAGGGGATATTATTCCCATCTAAATATATTTATTTGTTGTATAAATAAATATAGTTGGCTTTTATTAACCAACACATAAATCTGATTAAAAACCAAATCACAAGTTGAATACAACACGGATGATTGTCTATTGCAACATATAGATACTTCTAGTGCAACATCGATATGAAGCATATGAAACATAGGGGAAAATAAGAGGTGCCTTGGGTACATGATTTCAACGAAAGAGCTTGAGAAAGGTGGGCAAAGTTAGTGAAGCATATTAGGTGATTAAGATAAGAGAGGAAGCTCTAGAGTCTAGTCTTATGTACATAAACGCAAGGGTGCAACATGAGTGAAATACATGCGCAACATAGGTATTTGCCTTATGAATCATAAGGTGCTAGACAAGGGTGCTTATCACATGTGGCTTAAGATTATATTAAGTCACATGTGATGGTGATACTTGAAGAGTGTAGCACTAAACATATGTGCAAGTGTAAAAAGGTTAAGGTTCCTACATGACAAGCAACAATCATGGGCTTGTTTCGAAAAAAAATTTGTTGGTTGCATTTTTCGGTGTTTGTAATTTTTAGGGTTGTTACAACAAGACAACTCGAATAAAAAAGAAACGCGAAGCCACAATACTCAGCAGTAGAAACACGCTCACCCAAATTGCATTCAACATTCTTTCCACTTTCAACATTAATAGTAGAACTAGACAAGCACGCCAGTCGATCATCATTGATCACATCATCAAAAACTTCCTCATCGTTATCTTCAAGGTTAAGAGAATAAACTATGAAGCCTCCAATTTTCTTTGATATATTTTGAGCACCAACTTCGCCAACCTCACCTCAACCGGGTTTTCAACCGAAATGGTTTTCCCAGTATCAACATCTTCTTCGTGAGGTTTAACAACAGGGGCCTTAGCATCAGGTTTCGGCGAAGTTGAATTAGCAGCTCTGTAAGTTTCCTACACAAAAGTTTCACCCTCAAAAACCTCTTTCTCAGAAACATTAACATTTTCAACATCAACAGAACATCCTACAGACAAACTTATACCCTGTACATTCTGCAATACATCACTCAGCGGAGTAAGCAACGACGAAGTCAAATTGTTAAAAGAAAAAACAACAATAATTTTTCTCACCTCCTCTTAACATGCTGAGACTCAGAAACACCAACATCACCAACAACTTTGGAAGTACCAACATTTTTTACACCAGAACCAACTAAACCAGAAACCAAATTCCCCTCAATATCCAGGCTCCGCTCCAACACAGCATCAATTTCTTCAGCATCAAGTAAGACAGAAGGACTTTGATTTTTTTTCAACTTCTTGGCAACAGCTTTGCTAGGACCAGCCTTATGTTTAGTGCCCTTAGCCTGAGCAGCAACATCTTTCTTCTTCTTCTGGCCTTGTTTCTTCTCACAACGATAAGCAACAGGAGGCCTTTCACCATACTCAATCTGTGCAACCTCAAAAACTCCGTTCAAATATTTGTATTCGCTCCCAAGAATTTTATCAATATTGTTCTTCTCACTCAACACATATTTTCCAAGCAAATCTTCAGCTCGGCCTTTAACAGATTTTACAAAATCTTCATCACAAGCAAAAGTTCTCGGACGATGAAAGTCATTATCCAAAAACTTGTAGTTCACTACTCGAACTTTTTTAGCATGAAACCGTTGAAAAGTCCAACCTTTCTTCAACGGCCAAATTCTGGTAGCAGCATACTCTTCAACAAGATCCCTAGCACATTACAGCGAAGTTGTGCACTTGTACGCCTTTACAATAGTCTTCGAGACCATGGAAGTAGGAAAAGACGAAGACAGCTTAAACTTTTCAATTTCCATTCTAGCAGCCATTGGATACTTCTTCACCATCTTCTTTGTAACAGGATCCTTTCCTCAACCATGGGCACTTTATGGTAAAACCAATATCTCGACTAGTCTCCAACATCCCACTTGTTCCTTGTCACCGCAGAGATTTGAATAGCATTGCGAGCCGTTTTAAAACTTGAACAAGCAAAATATTTGGTAATCACTTGCCCTTCAAGCATAAATTCCTTGAGCTGGATGTGCATCTCAAAAAGTTCATAGAAAGCAGCAATATCAGCATTAGCTTCCATCGACTTCATGGCCCGAACAAACTGAGCCAATCTAACTATTCCATTCGGAGTCAAATGATGCATCTGAATGTTAAAAGCCTTCAGTACATCTTCAACGAAGTCTTGACAAGGAAAGCGAAGACCGGCAGTAAACAAGTCCCGATAAACAATGCATTCATCTAGAAATGGCTTCGGATTACATTCGTCAGGATCAGGCACTCTCACCTGATCATGATCAATAATCTTCAACCAAACCATTTCATCAAGATGGCTTTTTTCAAACAAGGACTTGCCAAAAGTCAAGGTAAAACCCTTTTCATCTTTAACCAAGTCCTCAATGGATGCATCAACATCTTCAAGATTTTCTTCATCAGAATTCATCTGAGACCTGTCCTCTTCGGCCCTGGAGCTCTCCTGAGACTGAATTTGATCTTGCAGATCCAGCGAAGACATCTATAAAAACCAAGATCATTAGAACTCTGACAAAATTAAGAACATCAACATAAAGAATTGAAGAAACAAACCTGATCGAAGTTGTTGAACAAACTTCGTCCAAAAGATCAGCACAGAATGAATACAAACAGCAGGTGTCACGAAAAACTATCTTCAATTTTCCTGCTCAAGAAAATTTTTGGCAGAGTTTTCCGTCTTCTGAAAACGACAGCTCAGGGGGTCATCGTTATTTGTAAGCAAAACTGGTCAAACAGTCAAAGATAGCCGTTAGATTCAAAAATTCAAAAAAACTAAAGGGCCAACTCCAAAGTTTGGACAGCGTTTGTTAGGCAAAGTTTACATAAACTTTGCGGGATTTAGACCTTTGGAGTAGGCCTTCGCCTGCGAGGGGCTGCTGTTGGGAAACAACTTTGACGCATAAAACTTCCGTCTCAAACTTTGGAGCCTAGAACAAACTTTTCATAGTAAATATTTGAGATAGTACATTGCTCAGCGAAGATGACGTGGACACTTCGTTGTGATTATATTAAACTTCGCATATATATTTTTACATGTTTCAGGTTATCTAGCGGAGATGACTTCGCTGAACTCCTGATGACTGCCGAAGCTAACGTGGCGGCTTTGTGCGAAGCATAACAAAGTTATCTACTGAATTAAGAGAGCGTGATCAAGTCTGAAGTTGCTTAAAGAGACATAAGGATAGAGGCGAAGTGTGTTTCAACACTTCGTTGGGTTGTTTTATAGATAAAATGTATAGGAGATGTCACGTCTAAATTTGTAAAGAATCCGTAAATAGCGAAGCCAGAGGGTCTGTAAATAATCCCTGGGATGTAAATTTTTAGGCTAGAATGAAATACAGTCGCAGTTTGCATATTGTTTTCACCTCATAGTTTACTTCTGTTATTCCTCCACCCCAACACATAGCCTTCTCCCAGATTATGTTACTAACAGAAGATGATCTGGATGAAAGGCTTATGACTTCTATAATAGATGGTGGCACGGTAAAGCATCGGAGCAACCCCAAGAGTATTTATGGATTTTTGAAGATTATCAAGTAGTTTATGCTCACGATGAAGCTCGGCACCGAATATGCAGCCATTTCTTCCTTTGACCCATGACAGACAATTGCGCCAGAACTCGGCACTAAAATTAGTCCTGAGAATGCGAGCCATCAAGCTGCCAGCTATGAAAGAACCTTTCAGACATGTCCTTGGCAAAAAAAGAAACTGGCATATGCTCCAAGAATGAACAACCCCAATGAGTATTTATGGATTTTTGAAGATTATCAAGTAGTTTATGCTCACGATGAAGCTCGGCTAATAACAATCCAAGAGCTTTTTCTAAGGGATGTTGGACCTCACGGGAACTATGATGTCCTGGCGTGGAGATCTTCCATACCACCTCACAGTTGTTGCATTCTTAGATGTGGGGTATATAACAAGGCACCAAAAATAAGTCTCCAGAAGAAACGTACACATTCCTGATACAAATCCATTGATTTAATTGTTTGTATTTGTGTGTCAGAGGGTGTCTTCTATCATCTCTAAATGTGATGTGCGTTGTATGTAAGACAGACAAACATAATACATGATCAGTAATCATTTGTCCTTCCATTATAGTATCGTCACCATGGTGGAATAAAAAGGCAGACTAGAATAGAATAGGCGTCAGAAGGTGAAGTCAAGATATAAGTGTACGTGCATTAGCATTTGAGTTCAAATTGTTATCCACTTGATAAAAAGCATTAAAGAGGTGCTGCATGGATGGATTGATGGAATCGAAAGGTGTATGGGTGGAGGTGGATGTGTGGGCGAGGGGTGATGTGACGTAAGGATATGCTAGAGAATTAGGCTAGTGGGATTTATCTTTATAGGAGTTATAGATTATAGATTGATTTAGCAGATAATACAAAAACTATATCTGGGAAGAAGCATGGATAAATTTATGAGCTGTCACAAAAGGCAAATGTTTGCCGATCTAGAAGTATATATATGTAACAGCTTTAGTAATTATGATAACTTTGAAGTACCTGATCTGGTGAACTGACATGGCATCTACCATATTTCGAAGTATCCTAACCTGTTTTGCATCTGAGAATGTCCTGGAGTGAATTTAAGAATTCAGCAGCTGTGCAACAAACTCAAATATAGGCAATGGTTCAATGGAAGCTATCGCTGACATATTTGTAAAGTCACAGGTAGTAAAATCGAAATCCTGGAAATGTACAGATTAGCCTGGTGTCTGGTGAACATATCCCAATTTCCATTGTATCAAAAAGGAAATGTACAGGTTATGTTCATACACTGCATTGTGTTTATATGTCAGGACAATAATAGATTGAACCATCGGTAACTATACATTTTTATGTTCAAGGCAATACACAGTACTTATTTCTTTTCAGCAATGGTTCTTCCTATGAGATGAAATATCATAGAAGAGCTAGAAGAGTGGAACTAACCTGAGCAAAAATGGCGCGTAGGGTTTGTGCGATGACAGAATCGCTGTCGATCACGAAGGGGAGCAGCGGGCCGTAACGCGCAGCCGCGATCCGTTTGCACGCACGGTGGCGTTCCTCCAGTCAGCGCAGCCGCGAGCGCCGTGCACGTGCGGTGGTGGTCCTCCCGTGAGCAGCAGCGGTGGCAGGATGCGGGGCATCGTCGGTCGCAGCCGTTGGCTACCGCCGTCACCCGCGGCCAGCGGCCACGTCACGCCGTTGACCAGGCTTTTTTAGGTTCTGCGGTTTGTGGTGGACGATGGAAGTTTCGGGAGCTTTCTTTGTTTCTCCCCGTGTTTTCTGTATTGCTCACATTTTCCATTCTGTTTAGGGGGTGACAACAAAGAAAGTCTCATTCCAATTGGTACAGTCATACACCATCCGTTCTAAATTATAGTTGTTTATGCATTTTGTTATGTGTCTTGACATATTATTTATCTAGGTACATAGCAAAATGCATGAACCAAAAAAGTCAAAGTGAACTACAATTTAAAACAGAGGAAGTACCTTGTAATTCATAGAGATGATGTGCTCTGCTCACTAAGTTTTTACTGTAGTGTAATAAGATGACTCTTATGTTTGCAGTAGTCACAGTTGTGCCATTGTTCGCACTTCTCACTGTTCATCAGATGATCTAACCATTATAGTGTTCTCTGTGGTGTTTGTGTTTTGGTAGATGATATGATCCTCCAAGGCTATGCAATGTCTCAATTTTGTTCTAATTTCAAGTGCTCCCAAGAACTACACCTGAGAATTAAGCTTCAGGAGCTTGGGTTGTTCAATCACTAAACTTCTGAATCCATCTATGAAGTAAGAGAATTGATGTTCCTTGCAGTGGTTTACATGTTGTCCAGTCAGTGTTCCAAATGATTTCATATTAGATCAGTTTCAGGTTATCCTTATGACCTTCTCCTTCAATCCTCAAAATGGAGAAAAGGATACTGTGACTGTATGCTGGGGAAAGAGTGTGAATTTTTTTTAAAATTTAATCCTTTTTCAATAAAAAAACTAAAAAAACTGTCTGAAACATAATTCCACCTCATATTCTTTTTGGTTGCGCCAAAATATTGGCGCGACCAAAGCACTGCGTCGCGCCAAATGTTTTAGCGCGATAAGTATTACACCGTGGCAAAGAAGTTGACCGGGGCCACCGTGGGTCCCACCCCGTCACGCCTCATGCATTGGCACGACAGGTGGCGCGACAGGGTGGTAGCCAATTTGACAAACCCTATAATTAGACTATGGTTTGACCACGTTATAATTTAACTAAAACTAAGTGACTAAACCATGGTAAAACTTTAAAAAAAAAAAATTGAATGCTTTCTTGTACACCAGCAACATACAACCCTGGCGTGCCAAAACATTTGGCGTGACAATGCTTTTGTCGCGTCAAAACATTTGGCGCGACCAAAAGGGATACGGGGTGGAATTATGTTTCAAGCAGGTTTTTTTTATTTTTTGATTAAAAAATTAAATTTAAAAAAATTCAAAAAAATGTACCGGTGCGAATCCACAGTGAGAGCTCATTTACAATCACTGACAATGTCACACGGTACGTAGATGATCTGAATGGAAAATGTTGGTCTCTCAAGAATAACGCAAGACTAAGATATGAATGCACACGAGGTCACATATATTGAGAACTGTTTTTAGGCATCACGTCAGGTGAGTACATAAGAAAAAAACTTTTCGTTCATATGCTATGTTTGTGAAACAATTTTTCCCTGTGAGAGTGGCGCAAAAGTATAGATTATACCGTTCATTTGCTATGTTTGTGAAACAAAATTTTTCCTTTGAGAGAAGTGCCAAAGTGTAAATTATACCGATACAATCACACGTCATTTTAAAATTTAGAATGTGGTACAGCAAATCTGTAGAAGGTTCAGTTTTCCGATCCATAAACATCCAAATGGGTGCTATAGCCGTAAAATTGAGTCAAACGTGCATAGGATTCCAAAACAGCATAGCATTTTTCTTCCCACACAGAAAACCATGAGAGTATACATAATCACACAACAATAGCATCGTACATACTAACACATACGAGATACGTACCACTCATCATATAAAACATCTCTCAAGTCCATACACCGCACACTGTTTAGACCAGCTTTATTTTGTAAAACCATAAAAAGAAACATGAAAGAAAACCCAATATAAGGCCGGCCGGGAAGGGGAATTGCATCCGAATCCACTGATTTAGTTGTAGGCGTCGGGGTTGGCGACGAGGTAGGCCTCGGCTCCCTTGAAAATGGCGGTGACCGACTCCTTGGCCTTGGCGACCTCGTCGTTCACCTCCACGCCTGGTAGCAGCTTGTAGGTCGATTCCACCTTCACCATGCTGCCGCCGTCGGCCGCGGGCTCCACCTTGACATGCGACGTCGCCGTCTCGATGGTAACACCGACACCGCCTCCCTCGATGAGTGTTTGCTTGACCTCGCACTTGTCTATGTCCACGAAGTCGAGCCTCTCCTTCATGAAGCTGAACGGCATGACTGCAACAGCGATCACACGTCATGAGCTAGCTGTTTGATCGGTCGGCGACAGCATATATGTTGGTTTGGGCATGCTGCAGACACATGAAGGAGAGGCTCGAGGTGTAGAATATATGTCGTCGATTTGGCACACCGTTTTGCATGAGCGAAATGATCTAGAAGATATGGATTGGGGATGACGAGCTTCCAGATCAAAGAACATGTAAGCGTGGTGGGTTGAAGTGATTAAAAGAGAATTATCGTGTGAGCGTCATAACTACTTGCATATGTGTCTCTTTTTGTAATTATAGAGAACAAATGTATTCCAGTCTTCCGCATTCACAGTCACAGCTGAATGGGTACAACCAAACGGAACCAAAACAATCCAAGTTTAAAGAACAAGCACTGCTTATTTGGCAGTCTTCTGAAGTAGTTTTGGAGGAACCACAATTTATACTCTTTCAAAATAACTCTGACTACTTTATTTTTACTTAAAAAGTAGCTCCTACAAAACATCTGGCAGAGCTCCTCCGGAGGAGCCGAAGCAGAGAGAAGTCTTATCAAAAAGATCCAAACTGCAGCTAAAGAACCACGCTCCAATCTCCGAATTAAGCAAAGGTTTCGCTATTTGCTCTCTCAGTTTACCATCATACAATACAATTATTATACTATAACCTGTAAGTACACCTCTTTTTATTCATCTTGTAAATATCTCTAGTGGCAAGAGTATGGACAGAGATCATATGAAAAATATCATTGCGGTCGCTAGAGATATACGAGAAAATATTTAGTTCAAACTATCAACTAGGTGTAAAAATACTCAATGCGCGCAAATTATATTTTCTGTGCTAACGCTGCAATAACATTTTGATATATGCAAATTAAAACTGAAATATATGCAAACTAGAACAACCAAATTAAATTACAAAAAAAAAAGCTATGATAGAAGCAGACTAATCAGGACAATATCAAAAACACCATCTGAGTCCGTTCCTTAATTAGACCGTCTTGTAGACATTTTCAACAAGGAGATTTTTCAGAATTATAGTGGCCACGCTCAGATAACATACAATAATATTTTTTAGGCGGTCTAATTCAAACTTGGCTGAACAATGGCATTATTGCAAACGAGAGCTACTTGAGCATTACAATATGGAAATATTCGGTCAGCATTACGCAAATAGTCAAATCTAAGCAGCCTAGTGACATCAGATCGAAACAGCTCGAATATTTGGTCAATCAAATGGAGAAAATTTGACTCTTGATAAGAGCAAGTACTGTAATAAGCCAGCCGGCTGCCGGCTGAGTCCGTATGCCATGTCATATGCAACAAGTAAATTCACATATACTCCACGATCAATTGTGTATCAATTATTTTTACTCCCGGTTGAAGACACCAACCGGGAGTAAAGTTCCTCGGATTACGAAGTGCTAGTTGTATGTGGGTCTTTACTCCCATTTGGAGAGTAAAGGTCCATTTACTCCCGGTTGTAATAAGTGTCCAGAGTAATCTAAATAATGGTGCCGGGAGTACTGGTGCAACCACGCAAATTATAGAGCCTCTGCATGCATGAATCTCTCAGCACCAGCCACTTGTATGGCCAGGTAACAGCATCAGCATGAGCACACCCCCACGCCAAGCCACCATGGCACTGTCAGCTGCCCTACCTACACAGCATCAAGCACGCCTCCACCATGATCTGCAAGGCTACATATTATGCAATCACCAATTTCAGGTGGAGGATTCATACTCATATGTACAAAGGTCACAACCACGGACAAATCACACACAACCGGCGCTGCAACCATCGCATTGGCGCACCAGTTTGGAACCGCTTTTCGCGATCCCGGTGCCGCCGGCTTTGGCCTGCATGACCATGAACTTTGATGCCGTCTTCATCGATCGTCGGCCATCTTGTCCGTTAATACGCCCATCACTGCATAAACATTTTGGGACGGAGGGGAGAAAAATGATGAATGAAAAAATGATATCAAAATTCGGCTAGAGTATGCCGTTCAACTGTTGGACTCCCAACATTATGCAATTTGGGGTGGTACTAGATAGCAGCCATTCCTGCAAGTTCACGCAGTTTCTCACACACGACGAAGGTGATCGTTGTCTGAGGGCCTAATCTCGCAAATGTGGCAAATCCGCTGAAAATATACAAGCTTGTTAGGAGGGAAGCTGTAAACTAATGGGAGTTGAGTACTTCGACATTTGTGTTAGCTGAAATAGCAAGTGGCATGACGAATCATGTACTAAAGCACTTCCAATATAGAGATTTAACAACGAAAGACAGCATGAATTTCGAACCCCAAATATAAAGCTTTAAATAATTCGGACGAAAACCGTGGCTGATAATCTGTGAAGCATTTATACTTTGCTGGTCTTCATTAGCTCATTTTCCAAGATATACTGGTAAAGCTAGCATGTTCATTTTTGTTTTAAAAAAACTAAATTAAGTACAAATAAAGATAGCATGTTTAACAAATCAAGCTGATGAGTAAACAACCATTATCTTAACAATATAAAACTTATAAATGTAGTACATGCAGTTCTCACCCTTTATAAAGTGACTTCGCACCCTCTGTCATCACAACATGCAAGCCAAGAGAATGGAAATAAATAACCAAAGAATAACTTTATGTCTTTGGTGCTCAAGGTATTGTACTTAAAGTTCATTATCTTCTTATTAATTTCGAACCAGCGAAAAATCTTAAATAGTAGGCAATTTTAAAGAGTTATTTATGTAAATAGTTGATCATATAAATAGGAAAATGAACGTAAGCAGGAGAATAAAATGGTAGGCGAAGTCTTTATTACTTTTCCATTCATTTTCAGCAAAAAAAGGGGGCATGGCAACGATCTGATGGTTTCTCTTGCCATTGCACGTTACAGCATTGCTGAAAATACCTGTATAAAAGATGTATATCATTTTTTATCAAAACCCCACTGTGATAATACCAAATTGCCAAAAAAATATGAGAAGTTGATTTTGGTGGTGGTATTAACCCAGTCACTATTTGTACAATTCTCGAGATAATGATTGCAATAACAAAGGTGTTTGATATCTTATTACAACAAAAAAAAACATCTTTTTGGTGGTACTAATAATTATTTTAGTTACCCTTTGTTATTAAAACTCCACTTTGAATATACCAGAAAATGGTAAATTCTCTTCGGCCGGAGTTTTACCTTCTAAATAAATTTATCAGAATTAGAGAGGACATGCCTATGTTTCACCAAATATTCATGCATAGAGAGGATAAAAGAATATTCTTGTCTACATTCCAAGCAAAAGTGACCTCATATGTTATCCAGTCAAGCCTTCACTGCACACGGAAGTCTGCAGCAGCCAGCAGGTCTTGCGTACACCACTTTGACGACCGTGTGAAAATAGAGCACTGACCGTGTACTTTGACGAGCACACCAACTTTCCCAACACGATTTGGACCGAGAGGAACACACACCGCCCTAGCTAGGCTCCTTCAACCACGGCACATCACAGCAGCCCCTAACCGTGTCCAACAAGGACACGCTACCTAGCCGCCGCCCCTACCCCCGCTTCGCACGCATGCCGCCACCACAGTCGTCGCGACCTCGCCGCCGGCGCCGCCCTCACCGCTCCTGCTCCTGCCGCCGCGTGTCAACCGGCCTTAGGCTCCTTATACGTGGCATCGGGAGACCAGATCGATCTATGGCCGCCACCACCTCCATGAACACCATCATTGAGGATATCTGCAATGATATCAAAGCTGCACTCCTAAGTTTCGAGTATCTATCTCTCCTATAGCAACAGAACGCGGTTCAGATCAAATCAGATCAGAACGCCGCCAACGACGCCAACATCAACACCAACAATGAGATCGCCATGCTGCAACAACAACGTCTCAAGGCCAACAAGAAAGAGCTCGCGTGTATGCGCGGCGCCGTCCTCGTCGACGGCGCCGTCACGCCAATAGCAGCGCCACCACCAACAACTACGTCACCCGACGCTCTCGTCCTCGCCATCATCAACCCCGACAACGTCTCCTTGGATGTCGCCATCAACAACCCTTTTTATGGAGACACAACAGATTGGCATCGTCATCGACAAGGAGGACATCACCAATGATGCCCACCAGCTGCTCGACAATGTGCCTACCCAGGAGAAGCACCGCCCAACAATCGTGACCAGGCCCACAACAGCGCCGCAGCACGTGGCCACACTGCCGTGCAGCCTCACCCTCGTCAACCGCGACCCCGACGTCAACCTGGTGTTACCACACGCTAGCAATGACGTCACCAACGACGCAGTCCAGCTGTTCGTTGAAAATTTCAACCAGTCGACGCGTCCAAATGCCAACAGCACAGGCAACCAGAAGGACTCTGATCGGAACATCATCATCAACAATGCTGTTATGGAGGAACAACAGGAGCAAAAATTTCTGGCCATGCCATGGTGCACAATTCATGACAACAACAACAGCATGCCTGCATTCGGTGTCAACAGCAACAATAAGGATCTAGACCTCAGGGAGACGCCAAACTTCAGCGTGATTACCAAATCAGGGCAAAAGATCAACCACAACAGCTCCTAGCAATTCTCATCAATCCGGATCCTGAAGATAGTAACAGCAACACACTGCCACGTGACGTGCAAGGCAACAACTGGGATAAAAATTCCAATAAATTAACCAGCAGTAATCAGATCAGCCAGATCAACCAACAAGTAAAAGACTCACACTTGTTGCTATATCCGGGAGTTGCTAGTTGGATCATGCTGAGTCAAGAGGCTGCACAGCCAACTTGGGCAGAAAGCCGTCAACCACAACCGACAACCCAACAGGTGGCACAACCTCTATTTTTAGTTCCTTGTTCAATGGCAGCTTTAGAAATTCCCACAGACGGACCACCACCTCCCACCACCACCAACAAGAGCACTTGCAAACTATTCCTCATACGGCATGACATCTTCAACAACATGGCATACAAAATTGGAGTGATAGATAGGCACTGCACCCATAACCCTCTCGTCCACTACAACGAGCCCCGCACTTGGCTCAACACCTCCATTAATGGTGAGTTTTCTTCTGGTGACACGCTCAATTTTCCTACAACACTGTCCACCATGAAGAGCTACCACACGTGCTACAATCTCCTCGGCATCTCCAAGCACCTAAACGACCCCACCACTACACCAAGAACCATTTACCACCTCTACATCGACAACATGAAAGGAGACGCAATTCCCTATGTCCCAACTACATCAACACCAACAACATGAACAGCTACGTTGACACTCTCATCAACCCTGGAGCGACCACAAACCACGACGACAACATGAGTGCCACGACAAACATCAACAACATCAAACCCTGACTCAACGCCACCATCCTCTTTGACACCCATGAACCAACCATCAGCTTCACCACCTGGCTCAAATTTCATCGCGAGGACACGCCGATCAGAGAAGGGGAGAGTGTTGTAACAAGTCCAACGCGCCCCCCAGAAATTGGCAGGAAATTGGGCCAACTTGGGGGGCAACAAAGGAGCAACGTCGCTGCCACCGTAACAATCTGCGTCTCACGGCCCAGGGCGCCCCGTCCGTAGGAGAGGAGGGCGCGGGGACAGCTCCCCCTTCCCCGCCATCGCTATCTACGGAGGATGTCATGTCATCTAGATATATTAGGAAAATAGAGATAATAAAATAGGAAGCGGCAGATCCGCAGGATCGCTAGTTGTTAAGGGGCAAAGTCTTGCAACGACTATAAAAATAAGCCCCCATGTACTCGTTTAAATTAAGAAATGAATAGGAAAAACCCTATACCCAGCTCTTAGCTCTTGGCTCTCTCTCTCTTCCCCCACCATAACTCTAGCCTCCGCCCCTATCTGCGCCTACGCGCGCAGCACGCCGCCACCAGCCGCCACGGCCTCGCCGCCGGTGCCGCCCCCGCTGCTCCCGCTCCTACCGCCACGTGTCAACCGACCTTAGACCCCTTATAAAGTTAAATTTACTACAAAAGAAATGCCTTGTTATTCATATGTAGAGCGAATAATAATTATTCCTGTCTATGTAGATTCCAAGCAAAAGTGACCTGGTATGTTAGATCAAAAATAAATTGTCACACTTTGATCCAGTCAAACCTTCACTACTACACACGAAAGTCCGCAGCAGGTCTTGAGTACACGCTGTATCTTCCACCTCGCGACCGTACACCGTAGCACTGTGTTGACCGTGTACTTGGACGAGCACTGCTGCAGAGTCAAACATTTGAGACGGCTAGTAAGTTATATTAGTGACGACTAAGGGTCCTGTCTCAAACTTTTCCAACACGATTTGGACCAAGAGGAACACCTTGCTACTCCCCATGACATCAGATTAAAGACTTCATAGGGCAAGGCAACATCTCAGACTCATAGCTGCATCGTTGTCTGCAAAGTCAACGATCCCTAAAGACAGATAGCTACATCTCAGACTCATAGCTACATCTTTGTCTTGTCTGCAAAGTCAACGATCCCTAGATAGAGAGAGATCCGATCCATCCAAGTCTGAAATGGAGACTGCCTTGTCAATAATTTTGGGGGAAATCACCCATCGATCAATTTCATTCCTCATCGACAAATTCTCCAAGGATGCAGCTGCTCTCCCCCCTGATGAGAACCTGCGCCGCGTGTTGATGCGGGTTCACATCGTCGTCGAGGAAGCGGAGGGCCGGCAAATCAGAAACCAAGCCATGCTGCAGCAGCTCAAGGTTCTGAGTGAGACCATGTACCGAGGTTACTATGTCCTGGACACCTTCAAGTACCACCGAGCTTACAGCGGCAACGATGACCGGCGTGGACGTGTGAGTCACTCTTTTGCCCTCTCTTGGTTCAACCCTGCAAAACGCATTCAGTTGTGTGTTGTAACAAGCGGTAGTAGTAGTCAAGGTGAAAAAGAGCTGTCTCAAGTGCTTGCCTCTTTGGAGACAACCATCAGTAACGCGAGTGAGTTTATCATGTTTCTCAATGGTTGTCCTCCCTTGTGCCGCCGGATATATAGCACTTACCTGATTATGGAGAGGTGTATGTTTGCCCGCCATGTCGAAATGGAGCACATCATAAACTTTCTGATGGAGAAGGGCTCTCCAGGAACTCAGGATTTGGATGTCCTGCCGATTGTTGGTCCAATGAAAGCAGGTAAGAGCACCCTTATCGAACACGCATGCAACGATGAGAGGGTACGCATGGTCTTCTCCCAGATTGTGTTGTTAACAGAAAATGATCTGGATGAAAGGCTTATGATGACTTCTATAAGTGATGATGGCACGGTAAAGCATCGAAGCAGTCATGCCATGGACAATCAAAGGCTTTTGCTTATTCTTGAGCTAAATGGAGATCTTGATGATGCCACATGGAGGAACCTATATTCATCATGCAAAAGGTACGCTGCAAATGATAGCAAGGTCATAATATGCAGCCGGTCTGATGAGATCGCAAGATTTGGAACAGCACGGCCTCTCATGGTGAAGTTTCTAAGTCAAGAAGTATACTGGTACTTCTTCAAAGCTCTTGCATTTGGAAGTGCAGATCCCAAGGACGAACCGAAGCTCGCATCTATGGCTATGGAGATTGCGACATGTTTGAATGGTTCTTTCATGGCTGGTAACATGATGGCTCGCATTCTCAGAACTAATTTCAGTGCTGAGTTCTGGCGCATGTGTGTGTCATTGGTCAAAGGAGCTACGCAGAGAAATGGCTGCTTATTCGGTGGACACCCGGTTAGTCCTTGGCAAAATGAGAAACCGGCATGTCTTCCAAGAATAAACAACCCCACTGAGTATTGCTGGATTTTTGGCGATTATGAAGTAGGTTATGCTCAGGATGAAGTTCAGGAGATAACACTGCAAGAGGTTTTACTAAGGGATGTTGTACCTCACGGGAACTATGATGTCCTGGCGTGGAGATCTTCTATACCACCTCACAGTTCCTGCATTTTTAGATGTGGGATCTACAACAAGGCGCCAAAAATAAGTCTCCAGAAGAAACGTGCACATTCCTCATGCAAGCCATTGATTTAATTGTTTATATTTCTGTCTCAGAGGGTGTCTTCTATCATCTATAAATGTGATGTGTGTTGGATGTAAGACAGACAGTCAGACATAATAGATGATCAGTAATCGTTTGTCCTTCAGTATCTTACTACAGATAGTGAGGTTTAGTTTATGTGCTTTATTCACCTTTTGGTAGTCTGCTTATGCTAAGTGGTGTAATAAGTAGTTTGGCCTGCTGGTAAGCGGCCTTTTGCATGTCCTGGAGGGCTATGCTTTGGAACCTGAACTGAATTGTAAAACGTGGTCTATTGGTTTTAATCAAGAGGCCGGGGCTTAGGCCCTCAAATTCTAAAAAAAAAAAAAAGTATCTATCTTACTACAGATAATTTATATATGTGAAACAAAAAAATTTTCTTCGAGAGAAGTGCCAAGTATAAATTATACTGATAATAATTACATACATCATTTCAAAATTTTGAATGTGGTATGGCATAAAAAAAATACATGTGGGAGCTTCCGCTTCCCAATCTTTCAAAATCCCAGGGGGATGCTTATCTTCTCCCTTCTCATAATGAATGATGAATGAAAAATGATGTGAAAATTTGGCTAGAGTATGCCATTCAACTGTTGGACTCCCAACATTATGCAATTTGGGGTGGTACTAGACTAGATAGCAGTCATTCCTGCAAGTTCACGCAGTTTCTCGCACACGACGAAGGTGATCGTTGTCTGCAGGCCTAATCTCGCAAATGTGGTGAATCCACTGAAAATATACGAGCTTGTTAGGAGGGGAAAGCTGTAAAATTAGAGCAAGTTGAATAAGTCATATTTGTATTAGCTGAAATAGCAAGTGCCTGACGAATCATGTACTAAAGCACTTCCAGTACAGAGATTTAACAACAAAAGACACCATGAAATTCGAACTCCGAATATAAAGCTTTGAATAATTCTGACGCAAACTGTGGCTATCTGTGAAGCATTATATTTTGCTGGTCTTTCAAGAGCTCGTTTTTCAAGATATGCTGGTAAAGCTAGCATGGTTTTTTTTTGTGTGTATGTAAAAAGCTAAAATTAAGTACAAATAAAGATAGCATGTTTAACAAATCAAGCTGATGAGTAAACAAACAATATAAAAATGTTTATAAATGTGTTACATGTAGTTCTTACCCTTTATAAAGTGACTTCACACCCTCTGTCATCACAACCTGCAAGCCAAGAGAATGGAAATAAATATCAGAAGAAAAAAAACGGCTGTTGCTGATGCTGATGTTGATGCTGATATGTTGAGAGAAAAACACTGTTGCATGGCTGAAAAGTAGTGTATTTCTAATCTCCTCAGTTGTAACATTCTTTTTCTCATCTTGTGCCAATAGTTCACTACTAAGTAGTAGCTTAAGGCCCTGTTTGTTTCAGTTTTTGACCATTTTTAGACTACTAGATTTTGGACTTTCCAAAAGCAAAACAGTTCCCATAATCCAAAAGCCCAGAAGCTCATGGCTTTTGGCTTCCAAGATTTTTTTTTTTTTTTGTCTTTTGAAACGTCCAAAAGCTCCCAAGAAGCCCTAACAATTTGGCAGTGCTTTCAGGCACTTATAGAAAGTAATTTTAGCAATATTTTACCAGAAGCAATTCCTAATACCACAAACATCAAAATAAAAGATTAAGAACAACACCTGATAAGCACAATGGAATCCATTCCTGTATACTCTGGCACCTTTGGATTCCCGTTGCAGCATTAACCGTGTTTTGATCATGTCTATAGGTGCGGTCACAAGAGTACCAGCTGTTCCAGCTATGCAACTCGAGCTTCCAAGCAGATAAAGATTAGCCATCCATTCATGTCATTAAACGATAGACATCATAATATAGAAAAAGAGAGTTCACTGTACATGAGATGTAATTGAAAACCTTCTTCAAGTGGTGTCCACTTCATTAAGGCCTATAATGAATACAGATGAGGAAAGATCTTAGAACTGATGTATTCAAGTAAGCAACATAAGTACATAACAAAGACAATAGAGACCTGCTTAGCCTCATCGTAAGTTGCCATTTGTGATGCGGTGAGGCAGCCTGCTCTTGCCATTGCTGGGCCAACTCCTTTCCAAAGTGCTTTGAACCCTTCATGCGCTAAAACTTTCCTCATCTCTCCAATTGTATTGGTACTGCTTTTACTCATCTGCAGCCTCACCTACAGTATGTGTTCAGTTCAGATCCAGTACATAAAACAAGTCACACTTCTGAAGTGTGTTCATATCAAGATAGAGTACCTTCAAAACCTCCATGGGATTTGTTAAAGCAGTTGCAAGGCCCCCAGCAATGACTCCAGATGCAAATTTAAAAGCAAAGTTTGTTGAACCGAATGCGTAACTGCAGACATGCTTGCAGGGCTCATACAATCCTAACCGAAGGCCACCGTAGACAACAGATCTTGTCAACGCTGGTGCAAGTCCCAGGTAGAGTGATCGAGTCCCTTCCGCTTCAACCATTTGTGTAAATATTGTTCCCTAACATATTTTGCAATACATATAACTAGGAAATGAATTTCACATCAGAAGAAATAAAAAATATGAAACCTGTAGGTGCTGTGACTACCATTCCAACTAAGTTTCCTCTTTGCCCAGCAAGCTGCATTTGAAGCCTGACTTTGATAACATCTGCAGGACGAAAATGGTGGTAGACCTATATAAAGAGTAACTTATTTTCTGGGAAAATAATATATATTGTATTTTGTAATAAAATTAGAAGCACAGAAATGTACAGTTAACAATTGTTATACAAGTCAACTTAAACCTATTTACTCAATTCTTGGTCCTGGTACCAGTTACCAAATATCCTGTAAAATCAAAGAATGTGCAAGTCGAATTTAATAAACAACTCTCATAGGATGAAGATTGTGCAATTCTTCATGTGCGCGGTGCGCCATCCTTGACATTACTCAAACATTGTACATTTAGTACAACATTCTCCTCATCCATCTTTTTTTTCGGCATTTGACTGTCAGTCAAGATAACACGACTATTCATCGCCTTCTTGAAAGGGGGGATCAACCCATATTAAATGTTTTGAGTTGTTGACTCCAGCGGCATATTAAATCTTTTTTTTCTAATGGAAGAATAAAGGCATCAACCTGCCAAGAATGATCATAATAATATATGCTTCACCATAAAGCAAAACCATTCGATACCCATAAGCATTCTTTTGGCACAGCCAGTTACGCCCCTGATGTTATACCTGACTACATTTCAAACCTAAAATCATAATGTTTCCTTGGCATTTCATTTCCTGCAGGAAAAAACCTAGTTGCATTGATCAAGCACATTTTCGAAAACCTTTTATTAGGCACATTTTCCCAATTAGTATATGTTGCTACACTATCTAGCCAGCCTCATCTTAATAACTAGCAAGGAATTCCCTAAGCAGAGAGTTGAGGCGAGACTTTCTGACTGGAGGAACTAAAACGAAATCCAAAATTAGCACCCGAATCATACATGCCTATTCCCTTGCTGCCCTTCCCCAACCGAAACCTGAGGCAGGTCAAGAATAGCAAATTACCCAAAATAACAAGCAACAGATGAGAGGAGAGGAAGAGCGGGCAGCTGACCGAGCGGATGGGTGACGGCGGTGGCGGCGGCGACGGCGGCGCCGCTGGTGCCGAACTGGTTCAGCGCGTACCGCCCCGGCAGCGGCTGTCGTGCATCTCCGGACGCCGGCCGCATCACGGCTCCCTCCTCAATTCAGATCCCCTTTGAAAGAAAACGCCGGCGAGAATCTTGGCGCTAACGGAAACGGCGGGCAAGCGGATGAGGATTCTTGGATTGAGAAATCGATGGGAGGAAAATTGCCACAGAAAGTGTTTGAAAGAACAGAGGAGGAAAGAATGGGCTAGCAATCGAACGAGTAGACAGAACGGCGCGGCAGGAGGATGAGTCTGGAGAGACCAAAGAGCAAGAAAACGATTGAATTGGACCTCCTGCAATTCCTGCTCGAGTCACCACCCCAATAATCCGTAAGAACTAAGAACTGGAGCGCAGCAACGTGCTTAATGCTACTCTTTTCAGTCGCATCGGCAATTACTCCAATATGAAAACTGAAAACTCTCCTTTCTTTTTCTCGATTTTTTTCAACACTTGTCTAGAAAGGTGATTCCTTTGGGTTCAATTATTCGCAATTGGTTGGATGCAAGTTAGACACTTATCCCTTTCGTTATTCAGGTCTACCAAATTTATCACAAGTATGAAAACAATTCTGTGGACGGAGAGGAAAGCATTTGTCTATAGATGAGAGGTTAGAATTGATTAATTTAGTTTTGTCTAATCTACCTCTATATTTAAGCTCTTTTTCTTTTATAGTCTTTAGAGATGTATTAAGAAAATAGAGTACTAGAAATTTAGATTTTCTTAGCAAAATAACCTATACACAAAGTCTTGTTTTGTACAGCTTCTCTAGGAAGGTCCTCACAAAATAAAAAGGAGAAAGTGCATACAAAATAAGCCAAACGTTTTCTAATTTAGCTTTTATTAGAAAACAAATTTCACATCTACATTCTCTAATTCCGAATATAGACCTCAGAGGTCCATGTCATGACATTTGGCGTTGAGATAACGCGTAGGCTTTTAGGTTGATCCTAGTCCCATGGCCACGGGACGTTCATCTCCAAAAGATGTGCTCATGTTGCTCTCTTTCCATGGAGAGTGCATCAACTCAGCTAATCAAGTGTGATCCATTCAAAGGTAGTTCCAGCGTTGCTCTGTTTCGTCCGTCGGGTACAGATTATTATGAAACACATTTTGTAAATAATTAATAGTATTTTTTGGTGTTGTAAATATCAAATAAATTTTGTCTATAGTTGGTAAACTTATAAGATACTAAAATGTGACATTTCTGTAGAATTGCATTCTTTGAGGGACAAAGCCTAAGGCTATGCGGGGGACTGGTACTGCGGTCGGCTTGGCATGCGAGGGCCACCGCTACCGAACGTGCGGGCTCCGCCGCCATCCTTGCGTAATGATGTGTGGAAGTCGTTGTTGATCGAAAATGTCTTGCCGCATATGTATGCTGAGCAGCTACTACGTGCACCGTTAATTTGTCATCTCGAGATTTGTTGTGGTAAGTTTTCAAAATGCGCTTAGGCATCATCCAATACTTCTCGAGAATTTTACACACTTTTTTGAGACCTTTTTCTATTCTTTCTATAGCAAAATACAATTTTTGGATGCTCTAAAATTTCTTTTCATAGGTTCTGAATACCTTATTTGGATTCATTGTCCCTCAATGTATCTTTAAAAATTTTCCTTCAATTTTTGGACCTTTAGAAATTTTTATCAGGGGCTTCAAACCGTTTCAGCCTTTTTTCTGAAAATTGATTTTGTACTGAAAAGGAACTTTTTGGATATTTCAAAATTAGAAAAAATACCTTATTTTCACCGGCCACCCCAAACTCCTCAAATTGGCGCTGAAATTCTTGTAGCGGAATTTCTATAGCATTTCATTTGTATTTAGTAAAAATTATTCAAACTTTGACTAATTAGGCTTAAAATATTCGTCGTATAACAAAATTTTGCAATTAATTTTTGATTTTATCTATATTTTAGTATTTCATGTATGTGCCGATATTTTGATGGCCAAATTTGATGAACTAAATTTGGTGGCCAAATTTGATGAACTAAACGAGGCCTGAGATTATGAGATTATATAATTGCCGGCGTAGCTCTTAAGGCTCTGGTTTTAAAAGTACAGCCCATTTCGCACGCCGCCACTTCTATCGTTCCGGACCTAGAACCGAAGTTTCGGATCCGGCGAATTCCGGCGAACGTTCGGCAAGATTTTCCGGCCACGTCTTCCACCCACGGCTTATCCGATTTCCTCTACGTGGTTCGTCTCAATCTTATCTACGCCGTCATGTGTTTCTTTTCACAAATCCGTGCACGTGTCATCGTTTCCCTAACCCTTCTTTATCTTCTCCGGCGAGGAACTCCATGGTCGGCCGTCTTGTTCGTGTGGTTCAGCCATCCCACGCCTACAGACGGCCTCACCGTCGCCTGGGACTCGCGCCCCGACCCTGCGGTCGCCCTAGGCGGAGCGCCCCAGCACGCTCCTTTCGGGCTTTCCCCTCGCGTGACTGCGTGAGCAGCACGCGTGGCCGCCGCCGCCGCCTCATGCAGCGGCGGCCGCCCCTAAGGGGGCGGGCCCAGCGTGTGCCTCACGCCGTGCCTGTGGCCCCGCTGCTGGACGGCCGAGGCCCACCCTCCTCTGCGCGCACCGGTGCAGCAGGGCCTCCCTGTGGTCATTCTCACGTTCGTGGCGAAGATGAAGATGGCAAGGTGCCGAGGTAGAAGTTGCTGTTATTTGCGGTTTTGACATCGATCTTTTAATCTCAATGGTTTATAACCGTTTTCACTCAGATTTAATTTGTTTTTGTTGCATTATTAGGATCCTGTCGACCGGAGCTACATGTTAGTGTTGATTTTTTTACCATATCACAAGTTTCTGAATTTATGAGTTAAATCTTAATTTGATTAATATCAATGCAACTAGTTTTATACTTAAAATCAATATAAAGGTTTTATACTTTGTTATTTTATACATGAAGGTTTTATACCTTGTTATGATTTTATAGGCTAAATAAGGTTGGTTTAGATGCTCTCACATGCACCTTTGTATTTGCAAAAGTTAAAGTTTAATATAATTAAATTATATAAAGTTGGACATTTATAGATAGAACATGATTAGCTTCATCTCGGTTTTTAAGGTTAAATATAATCTATCTCATCTGAACTAATAACTTTTTCATGATTTTGTTAGGTAAAATAATCATGCCTATAGTTGTCTTTTATAATATAAATTTTTGGAATAGTATGTCATTCCTTCAATCAGGAGTCCCACTATAGTGTTGTTATCCTCTTGATGAATAGTGATATTTTGATCACATATATTGAAACTTTGGTTGCGGACTTGGTATGCTTCTACTAGGTATAATATCATGTGTCTCCTGACACTCATCTTTGGCATATGAAGCAGCCCCCAAATCTCATAATATTAATGACATCCTTGTGTGGCTGCGATAAATCTTGTAAGACTTATGTAAATCTCACAGATGAGTGTGTTAAATGCATAGACGCATTCTATAGCAACCAATTCGTCATAAGTTGCTTAAAATGTAGAGGCAAATTACACAAAAATTGAAACCGGATATGTGGATATTACATGCTTGTTGTTCCCATCTTGCTAAAAATATAGAGGCAACTTACACAAGCATGTAATCTCCATATCCAGTTCTATTATTTTTTGTGTAATTTGCCTCTACATTTTTATCAACTTATCATCGACCAACTGGTTGCTGTAGAATGCGTATACACATTTAGCACATTCAAATGTAAGATTTGCAAAAGTTGTGCAAAATTTATCGCAACCGCAAAACGATGCTATTAAGGCTATGGGATTGGGGGGCTGCTTCATATGCCCGAGACGAGTCTTAGGAGACATATGATACTGAACCTTACAAATGCATACCAAGTAACCAACCAAAGTTTCAATATTTGTGATCAAAATATTACTATTCATCCCGAGAATGTCATGGGACTCCTAATTGAAGGCTATGGTGTCGAAAAATATAAATGAAACAATGAAGAAAAAACATTGTGCAGTGACTTGTATAAGATGTATGCCAATGCAAGGCACAAGCTCAAGCTAAGCACGCTGCAACACACGATTTCTACATCAAAAACTCTAGATGATGACTTCAAAAGAGTCTTTGTCTTGTTTACAATTGGTCTCGTTCTAACGCCAAATACACAAACATATGTTCATTTGAGTTATATACAAGTTGTTTGAGAAGTATAAGTGGTCTTAAAATTCAATTGGGGGCAACTCACTCTGACTCATTTGTAAACCCATGCCATAATTACAAGACACATTCACAAACCACCCTACAGGCAACTTGGCTCTGCTACAGGTCAATTCTATATGGTAAAACCAACACATATAAGCAGTGTTTATTTTCAGTCTTTACGTATTTTCTTCATTTTGTTCATACTTTTGGTACTGGTGTGCGTCATTGCAGCCAGAACACACAGGTTCAAGTAGGACAATCCAATCCAACCACCACTAATCGTGTTGTGTAATGAAGCCAATGCTATTGCTCGGACAATGAAGGAGAGGATAAATGGAGGAACTGTACGATTTCAAACATAGCATCAATATGGTGTTGTTCTTACGTGTACAATCTACCTATC
The DNA here is from genome assembly GCA_023333625.1 of Bothriochloa decipiens. NCBI lineage: Eukaryota > Viridiplantae > Streptophyta > Magnoliopsida > Poales > Poaceae > Bothriochloa > Bothriochloa decipiens. Next base: position 16,203,745 of record CM041647.1, on the reverse strand, counting down.
TTAATTGTTTGTACAATCTAACTATCTTTATTGTTATTTATAGGTACGGCACCGACATCTTCATCCTTCATCGATGTCCTCAGGTTGTTCTCCCATTCTACACCGTGTCATGCTATGATGACAAAGCCTATAGCAATTCTTAAGCACTAAGTTGTGCATGCCATTAACTGACGGCACATATTGTGCTGTAGAACTAGTTTATATACACACAGAAATTGCTCTGGTTAAATTTCTAGCAATCTTGTGCGATTAAAGGGTACTAGCTGCAATGATTGATGATTTAGGTGGAAAACTGCTTGTGTCCAATAGATTGGAGCGATTATACTTCCAATGCAAAGTAGTCGTTTGCTGTTTTATTTGGACCTTCTAATGGTATTTGGTGCAGCTATACGCATCATCATTAGATTTAAGTTTGAAGTATGGATATAATATAATCCTTGTCCAAACTAAATATTGAGCTGAAGGATATTTTCACTGCGAACTGGCGTGGAGATAATTTCTCGGGGGCAGGTCCAGGGTTCAAGCCCCAGCCTCTGCACATTTGTGCAGGGATGGCTGCTTGCTATTTTCCCTTCCCCAGAACCCGCAGTGCGGGAGCCTACGGCACTGGGTACGCCCTAGAGAACACAGGAGGCCGAGCAGCTCGCGAAGCGCGCAGAGGAGTGCGGCACGCCGGCATCTCAGGCGTACATTGAATCGTTCTGGTACTACAATGTATATGCATGTTCCACAATATGATCTTGTAAACCGCATGAATGCATCTCTGAACTCGTTGGCTGCAGCTATGCAGGGTCGTTTCCTCATGGAGGCTGACAGGATGGTGATGCTCTTCTGCGGCCTCCGAAACATCATGATGACGTCGCGGTTCCCCGCGATCCGCACAGGCTCAGTCCATAGTCATCTCGTCGCCGTCTTGTTTTATTTCTCCCCATCGCCAATATCGTCATCATCATAGGTTTTTCATATTCAAACTGCCTGCGTTTGTTACAGTATTAGTATTAGCTAGTAGGTTTCTGAAAGGCAAAAGTGAATATGAATCCTTTATCTTCCGTCATGTAATCGCTTGATTGTAAATCCAGTAGTTTAGGTTTGTTGGAAACTTGGTCCTTACCATTGGTAGTATCGTTGCAAAACCCTTTTTGTTTAATGAAATACGCACCTAGATGTGATCTCAAAAAAAAATTATGAATCCTTTAGACAACAATGCAGACAGTGCATTTTTTCTAAAAAAATAATTTCATTACTCATGAGACACCACATCATTAGCTATAGTTACACAAACGTTATCAGGACCGGAGGTCGTCTCCTGCCCTTCAGCGCAAAAATAACCCAGCACTGCCAACTCATGGACGAGTTTGTTGAAAAATCTGCTCTACCCTTGAAAACAGTCAAAACTTAGAAAAATAAAATTGAAGTCGCTAGGGACTTCAGCTCCTCAATCAGGTTATCCACCGCAGTTCGATGTAGTTGTCAGTTTTGATCGCCTGCACCACCAACACCCGCATCAGTCTCCAAGATGAGATGCCCGAGGATACCCAAAGTAATCGTTGTCTGCACGCCCTGAAGAGTGAAAACAAACTATCAGCTCTGCGTGGAAGGTATTCACTATTCAGCAAGTGATTGACCATCCCTCAACCCGTCATCACCACATCACCATTGCTATCGTGGATCTGGAAACCCCAATTGCACCATTTCAGTTTCATTGTCCCCTCCCAAACCCATCTTCTTTTCTCTTTTGGTTGTTTCTCTGTCGACCTCATTAGCGTGTAATTGTATGATCAGATGCCCCTGACTATGGTCTCCACCACGTCGCCTCCCCTCCTCCCTAATAATATTTCTATTCTATCATAGCAAAGAAACCAGAGAGCAATAAGCATGATCAATTTCCGGATAGGTTGCATCTTAGGGGTTGGTTGTTATGTGCAAAGCGCCAAAAAAGTTTCGGGCACTTGAGCTGCCATATACATTTCCAAACTGAAACAAAGGTGGACCCACAACCTCCCTGCTTCCCTTCCAAGCTGGTTGATTTCTATGCGACTATGCAAGAACTGAATGACCAAAGCAACGTGTACCTTTTTAGTTTTTACCATATCCGATGGACGTTGCAAAAAGGTTTGTTGTTTATTTCTACTAGTAACGAGACATGTAAATGTAAAGCATCAAAGGGCATTTGGTCTAGTGGTATGATTCTCGCTTAGGGTGCGAGAGGTCCCGAGTTCAATTCTCGGAATGCCCCATTTTTTAATACTTTTTTCCCACCCCAACCAGCAGTAAATTCGAGTATCTAATTTGATACGTAAAAGCGTAAGAATGATAATTTCCTACAGTAACAATTGCATATTTACAACGTTCCAGCTGAAAAAAAAAAACTGCAAATTTCACTCAATCAACTGAGGCTAAGGTTCCAGCATTTATTTCTGCCGCATCAGCGCACGATAGACATGCAAATCGAACCCGCTGTTCTTATGGGGAACACCATGCTTGATTCAAATAACCATATTTTCCTACTACAAAATCCCATGCTTTATTTCTTGCTATTCTTTGATGTGCACAGTAGGGTGAGGCAAATTTTATGCTGATACAAATAACGCACACCAAAATGTTTCAGCTCGGAACATCTAATTTACAATTGCTGAGAAGCAAACTGGCACTGAATCCAAATCTAAAAAAAGAAAAGGAAAAGACAAGGGCATTCTTGGGCATGGATGAATCTCTCACAGACGAGGCTTCATGGTGTTAGGATTGTCCAACGAACTTGCAATCGCTCGGAATTTGTAATCATCCACTGAAAGTAAGGGAAGATAAATATTAAGTAGTTGCCATTGATGATCAGTCAGCGGATGCGCATACATCAAACAGATTACTTCACACAGCATGCACAAATCAAAGATCTAACAGTCCTTGCAGCATCAATGAGAGGAGGAAGAACTCTTAAAAATGTTGAAACAGTGTATTGTTTGTTGAATAAACAACAGAACTGAAATACTTTAAACTTTCAAAGAGAATGACTGAATCTTGCTAAGTAATAAGAAAAATGTCATAAGATGAAACCTATGTTCACACCTGAGATTAAAAGGGGTGGTTTCTACAGGTTGAGGAAGAAGCAGGAAGGACCAGGAGGGGACGCAACTGGAATCAGTTGTGCAGAAATTACGATGAAGGGAAGCCTGCTCTTTGGACAAACCTTACTATGTCTTTGTCAGAACAATATCACGCATCAAGCTATCTGGAGCTGTATAGCGAGCCACGTGAAAAACGGTGTAAGATGTACTAACAACTATTGCTTAATAATGAAATGAAATATGAAAAGGCCAATCAAAGTACCTGGCATGCCCGTGAAATGCTCAAACTGACCCATAGCTTGCCGTATAAACATCTCCAGACCACTAACAACTGTAGCTCCGCATTCTGCAGCTTCTCTGAGAAGTCTGGTCTCTTTGGGTGTGTAGACCGCATCAAACACAACAGCATAAGATTTGAGTGCTTGCTGCTAAATAATATTTAGTCATTAGACAAGCAGAATATCTCAATTAAAATTGCCAAAAAACATGTAAGCTAGATTAAGACCTTAGATAAAGGAGTTTCGTTCACATTTGGATGCATTCCAATGGCTGTTGTATTTGCAAGAATCATCCCTTCCTCTGGATGGTAGTTTTCCAAATCCGCCAGAGTCAATGCAGGCCCTCCGATTAAGTTGGCAAGTTCTTGTGCACGTGCTGGAAAGTGGAAGAGTTGACTCAGTTCTCAATGTATACATGTTTCTCAGTCACATTTTCACAATACAGCAATCAGTGTGTGCAAAATAATGATAAAGAACAACAAAGCAGAAGTGTCAAGAATAGTCCTATACCAAAAGTACGGTTTGCAATTACAACTCTTGCTCCCTTCTCTTTTGCTCCATATGCCAGTGCTTTTCCCGCGCCGCCAGCCCCGATGACAACAAAAAGCCTTCCAGCCAAAGGTGATGTGCCGAAATCCGTTTGTTCGGATGCTGCAAATCGACCTATTAGAACTGAACATTGATGATCAATAATTTACCAATACTATAGTCACGTGTAGAAACCTCTTATTCCATCCTCAATAGCAGATATAGCTCCAACGTAGTCAGTATTATAGCCAACAAGCTTTCCATCAGGTCTTCTAACGATTGTGTTAACAGCTCCAATGGCCTGGATAAAGCATCATACTCATGAATATTACCCCAGGTGTGCTAAAATGTTCAGCAATTCTTTATGTGACAAGCAAAAGAAAATTACCCTGGCAATGGGATCAACCTCATCACAGCACCTAACAGCAGCTTCTTTATGGGGAATTGTGCAACTGTGGTCCAGTTGATTAGATGGAAGAAAAAAAAAGGTCTGATCAGATATGACGTATACATCTGAGGTACTTTTGGCTAAAACAAACATCATTGCAACATATGATTTGGCTCACTAAAAATGTAACTACCTGAAGCCAGCAAAATCTGGTGAAGAGTATGTATTAAGAAATTTAGCCAAGTCATCCACCAAAAATGGCACATACACAGCATTGAAACCCACTGATCTGAAAGCTTCATTGTGCAAAACTGGGCTTTTGCTATGGCCAACCGGCATCCCAATGATGCCAAAGACCTTAGTGTCTGGGCCTATCTGCCTAATATTGTACACATTTATCAAGTCTGCAGCCGTTGGCTGTGCAGGTGCAGACTCTTTTCCTTTTTTGAGAGACCCAAAAGTAAGGAATCCACCATATTTTGGGCAAAGAATCCGAGAAATAAAACCTCTGTCATTCATCACCAGCCCAATGATTGGCACCTGTTTTTCCTACATTATTCAGATACAAGATAACATGAGCTATGAGTTATGTAAACGCAACTGAGAAATGAAGCATGCAAATCAACACACAGCACAAAATCTTTTTTCAAGAGAAAAGCTCTAAACCGATATTTGTGCATCATAAGTGTGTTCTTAATATTCTTGTGCTGCTGTGCAAAGATTATGAGATCAAAATATGCAAATACTTTCAACAGCTATTACAGTAGAAACAAAGCATCAAGCATATTATCTTTAATTTTTAAGATGACAAATCAGATATTCGCACAAGAGTCGAAATCGAAATTGTGGCTAAGTCAAATACAAAGTGCAATTTCAGTCTAGTTCCCATTGAAATTCAAGTTCAATGGCCAGCAGTAACAATGGCTGTATCATAGCACAAGTCACTTGATAAAATAGTAGTTAACAAGCTTTTTCTCAAAGTAGCAGATTCCTAAGAGGCTACGTATAGTACTTTTTTTTTTTGACAAACCAACACTATAATATGACAACAAAGTATCAGCAGCAAATCGCATGTCACATAGCAATAAACAATAGTGAGACAGACTAAACTCCTAGGAAACACAAACCGAAATTCCACGAACAAAATTCATATATGCAGAAGTGAAAAATAATCAGACGCTAAATCACCTGGCAATGAACAAGTATTTGAAACATTTTTTCCACATCTTCGATTTCAGTAGCCGTTGTAGCTATTTTCACAATATCAGCCCCAGTTGCTTGAATCTGAGCCACCAAATTTGCAAGTTCCTCGGACGATGGAGTGCTCTCATAGTTGTGGGATGAAACTATAAGTTTACAATTATCAGGTTTCTTCCCAGAAATAAGTTTCATAAATTTGTCAGCCACCTGCACAACGCAATGTAATGATCAACTCCATACTCACCCTCACTAGTTTAAAGAACAGGGCTAATTGACATTATCAATACATGAATATCAAGTTTGTTTTACTAATATTGTACATGTTTCTCTTTTACTATTACATTATCTTTCTTTTTTTTTTCAAGTGGCTCTTGCTGGGTTTCATCTCTAGCCTATGCTAACTTGGTTACGAGAAAACTATTATTGTTAATGAGACATGATAACTAAGCAAGCTTAACAGTTGATAAGCTCTGGACAGGGATTCAAATCAGTGCCTGTGTCTCTTATATAGGGTTGAAAATCATGAGAATATCAAAGTCTCAGATTCCTAATCAACTGATATTGTGCTAAATGCCTAATTGCCTACATCCAGTTACAAGCTTATATTTGTCAGCACTGGACCACCAAGAAAAAATAGTGAAGCAAAAATACAGAAATACAATTTTTGATTGATTTCATGAAGTGAAAAATAGGGGAGGAGCCAACCTTAAGCTCAACATCCACATATTCAGCTCCCAGCTCCATTGCAAATAGCAGAGCCTCAAACCGTGATTCGTCATCGCCTTCGTATTCACCCCCTTCCCACTTGGGCCTATGCAATCAAAACCAAGCAACATTCACTTCGCTCAGTAACACTGCAATTTAATTTAAAATATTGATACAAAATTAACCCCCCATTTTGCTCCACTCAATTATACTAAACGTCTAAACTAAACCCGCTGAAACCTCTGCAAACGCCTACGATTCCCCAATGGAATCCCGAATAGGAATGCGCCAAAAAGCTGTCTCCGAGGAGAAGGCGGAACCTAATCCCCTGCCCGCCCACCAACCCTGAAGCAGGGAGGCCCAGGCGCTGACGAACCGAACCCACAGCACACCCACCTGTAGGTGACGAGGGCGGGGAGCGGGCGGGGCTTGGCGAGGATGACGGGAAGGTCCCTCCGCGGCGCGAACCCGGCGAGGCAGTCGAGGCGGAGCTCCGCCACGTCGGCGCCGAGCGCGGCGGCGGTGGCCAGCTCCTCCGCCATCTCCCGCGGCGCCCGCGCCGTCGCCGGCACGCAGACCATCGTCCGCGGCCGCCCGACCGCCGCGGCGGCCGGGGTCACCGCCGAAACCGACATCGCGGTCGCCATCGAGGGAAGCCGGCGACTCTGTGTCGGGTTGGTGCGTGCGAGGAAGAGGAGAGTAGTTGGTGGCGGAGGTGGACTGCTGGGATGGTTCTATTGTGGGGGCGGAGCTTCGTCGCCTTGCGGGACGGCGGAATCCGACGTGGCGCGTCGCGATTGGTTTGGATCATAGGTGCACATTGAACACATGGGCAGGCAGGCCGGGCACGCCCGTAGAAGTGCGCCATCAAAATGGTCAAACAAAAATCTTAGAATCTTATGCTAAAAAAAACTTTAGAACACGTGATTCTCATTTTTTTAGAAAGGACAGCAAAAGTTTTGCCGCGATTTCTATTAGATGAAAAAAAAAGCAAGTGTCTCGTCCAATTGTTTGAGTGAAAACTAGGCGAACCAAACAATTGAAGAGAGCCCCGCTTATACGACACAACTTGATAAAGCAATTTAGCACCAACTTGGTCGAATCGATCCTAGCTAATCAACTATCTTAACTCACACCGTCACTTGCAGCTGGTCGACGTCTCAACCCTTGGTCATAAAAAGACACTACTAGACAACTCAAAACAGCAACTACTGGTTTGATTGGGACATCAACACGGCACGAACACTCCATGGAACTCCAAAAAGAAAAAATCTACTACTACTACGCCACTAGCACGACCCACATGACACAAATAGCGGAAACGACGAACCAAGCCTTGCCACGAGACATGCCGACAGAGTTCAAATCCACAATGATGCCTTTAAGAAGGATACGACGTCCAAACGCCATCATCACTCGTCCGAGTAGGACTGAGTTTTCACCCGTAGAGAATGCAGGGGACTGCGATTCTCATGACAGGAAACATTTGGGAAAAGAAAGTTGGTGTCTAATGAGACATCTCATGGCAGGAAACGATTCTCTGAATCCAAATCTTAAGGGGACATGGAAACATATCGGGTTACCATTGCCAACCAATTTTATCTCCAAACCGTGGATATGACAGAAAAACTCTTAGCGATGTTGGTCCAAACCACATTCCTTACTGAACATGACCATTCATTTCTGTACAGGTTTTGCAACCTGGAGAAACAAAACATCTTTACATTGTTGATCTAGAGCATATTGTTGACTGAACAACAGATGAGTCCATTGGAGGTATGTGATGAAAACGATACTGCATCATTGCAGGCAGTAGGAGAAACAGGATGAGACCGAAACCTGCATCTCCTCTGCTTGTGTTGAAGAATCATCAATCACATATGGTGCTTCCCAGACGTCGAGGAAGAAGCAGGAAGGAGGACATATGTACAACTGGAACCATTTTGCAGAAACCATGATATCTGCAGAGACCGTGTTATTTGTCCAAACCTCAATGTGTCTTCGTCAGGATAGCCTCATGCATCAACTTTTCTGGAGCTGTAGGGTGAGTTCATTAGGAAATTTTTATAAGATGAACCAATAATGTCTGTCTGGACAATGATAAATAGAGTGAGAAGTACCTGTCATGCCCCCTGTGAAAAGCTTAAACTGAACCATCACCAGCCTGATTAGCATCTCCAGACCGTCAATAACCGTGGTTCCACACGCTGCAGCTTCTTGGAGAAGTCTAGTCTATCTTGGCACGAAGACCGCATCAAAGACAACGGCATAGGATTTCAGTGCTTCCTGCAGGATTATCATACGTTGTTACATGAATTTTGAAAGCCAGAATATACTGCTAACTGTTAAATGTTCAATTAGTCAAGCAAGTCTAGGACCTTAGATAAAGGAATTCCATCGACATTTGGATACATCCCAACAGATGTTGCGTTTGCAAGAATCATCCCTTCCTCAGGATGGTAGTTTTCCAACTCTGACAGGGTCAAAGCAGTCCCACCAATTTGGTTGGCAAGTTCTTCAGCTCGTGCTGGAAAGTTTGAAATCTCAATGCTATCAATCACATTTTTATCTTACAAAAGGATATTAAGCGGCCAAGAAAAGTTTCAGAGCAAATAAAATGCTAGAAAAGATAACTAGAACATAACGGAAATTCCAAAGGACAATAAGTGCACATTGTATAAGCATCTAGTCTATAAATTGGGAATAATCCCTAACGTTGGAGTTTGGACCCTAAATAGGTTAAGGTCTGCAGGGCCTAACTTATAAATTGTGACCGCATTTTAAAAATCGAATACAAAAGTTGTCATTGAGGAGTTCTATCTAATGTAAATGCTTAGCTTTGAGATATAAGACAATGCCTATAGACAGGACATTGTAAAAATTTGATTAACAGATCACGAGTAGTCAGTACTCAATGCAATAAATTGCTTATAAGATTACATCCTAGACACTGTAAATGTGGATGCCTATCATGCAAAGTATGCAGATATATGATTAAATTTGTTGAGTAGAATCATCCTGAAGAAGCAAATACCAAATGTACGGTTTGCAATCACAACTCTTGCTCCCTTCTCTTTTGCACCATAAGCTAGTGCTTTCCCTGCACCACCAGCCCCAATAACAACAAAAAGCCTTCCAGCCACTGGCGAAGTGATCGAATCTGTTGGTTGTGATGCTGCAAATGGGGTTAAAAGGCAGTTACACAAACCGTATATAGATCAGCAAAATACAATATTGTAAGTGGTGGCATGTGGAAACCTCTTATTCCATCCTCAATACCAGAAATAGCACCAGAATAGTCTGTATTGTAGCCTACAAGTTTTCCATCAGGCCTTCTAATAATTGTATTAATAGCTCCAATGTCCTGGAGAAGGTGTCTTAATTACAACTCTTGGTGTGTGAATTTTTGCAGAGAATACATAGGAGAGCTATGTATCAGCAAGCAAAAGAAATGGGATGAAATTACCCTGGCAATAGGGTCGACATCATCACAGCACCTAAGTGCTGTTTCCTTATGGGGCATTGTGCAACTACAGTTCAATTAATTGGATCGAAGAAAGTAGGATGGTCAGACATGGGGGAATATATACTAGAAAACTGAGTAAATAAGGATATAGCAAAAAAATCATTGCAACAAATTATGGTATTACCTGAACCCAGCATAATCTGGTGCCGAGAAGGTAGAAAGAAACTTAGCCAAGTCATCTGACAAAAATGGCGAAAACACACCATCGAACCCCACTGATCTAAAAGCTTGATTTTGCACAATTGGACTTTCACTGTGGCTAACTGGATTTCCAATAATACCAAAGACCTTAGTATCTGGACCTATCAGCCTAATTTTGTACTTATTTATCAATTCTGCTACTGTCGGCTGCCCAGGCACAGATTCTTTTCCTTTTTCAAGAGATGCAAAAGTAAGGTATCCACCATATTTTGCGCAAAGAATCCGAGAAATGAAACCCTGTTCGTTCATCACCAGCCCAATGATAGGCACCTTCCTTTCCTAGTTCATTATTCAAATAAAAAGATAACGTGAATGAACTAGGATACAAACTGAAAAAATGAAGCATTGAAACTAACACATAGGATAATATATTTTTGTTTAGAAATCACTACAGACTACACCATCATTTGTGCATCCCTGGTGCAATCCTAACATCATAGGATTCATGAATGGAGGCTTGAAAAAGAAATTTCCCTGGGGTGAAATATTCACTCAGAACATAAATAGTTCAATGGCTACAGTCATTAATTGAATGCCAGAACTCCTGCCACTTTCGTTCAATGCCTAAAGTCATTCACGTCAATGGCTATATGCATATCTTTCATTTGTCCATTTTGTACATAACTTCATGTTCTTTATCCTATTCAAGTATATCGCACTAGGGGCCTCCCTGACTGTTTTCTCTTAACAGTCTTGAAATGTGGGCATTTGATCTGAGGAAATCCAAAGGTGTAGCAGCACTAGTTTGTTTTAGAATTAGCAGAGACCTGGGAGTGCTACAGACAATTTTGGAAAAAGTTCATATGTGAGTCAAGCAAGACTTTCCAGGAGGCATAATCTCGAACTACACTAGCACGGAAAAAGAAAACTTGGATGCACTAAAACTCACTTGGCAATGTGCAAGTACTTGAAACATTCTTGATGTGTCTACAATGTCAGCAGCAGTGGTTACAATTTTCACAATGTCTGCCCCTGTTGCTTGTATCTGATCCACCAAATTCAGAAGTTCTTGTACAGATGGAGTGCTCTCGTAGTCGTATGTTGAGACGATGAGCTTACAGTTTTGAGGTTTCTTCCCTGACAAAAACTTTACAAATTTGTTGGCGACCTGCAGAGTGGCATGGTAACAGTGACCAAAAGGAAACAGATTCACTTGTCCTGAAGACATATAATTAAGCACAAGAAGAAAACTGCATCGAAATGTAATCCAACTCTGAACTCTCAGATATCCAGTTCAGTAGTACTGCACATATAAAGCTATGAATTCACCAAGCCTCACGAAATGGTTCTGAAATCAACTGAACAAGGAGAAATTCTTTGCCCTGCAAGCTAGTCTTGTGAATTGTGATAGTCTGAAATGAAATTAAAAGGAGTGAGGCCCGAGCCAACCTTGAACTCGATATCAACATATTCAGCTCCCAGCTCCATTGCCAGCAGAAGCGCCTCAAACCGTGGCTCATCTTCGGCCTGCGCAACCAAAACCAAGAAACATACATTACGTCAATACGAGATTAACTGAGCAAACACATATTATTCCTCTGATGGCACAATAGAAACACAATCTGAAATTCACAAAGAACAAACATTTCCCCCCATTCAATTGTACTGGAAAAAGCCAGTTCTCACAGAATGCGCCAAGAAGGTGTGTCACAGGAAAGAGGATGCGATGCAAGAACCTGTAGGAGACGATGACGGGGAGCGGACGGGGCTGGACGAGGAGCACCGGCAGGTCCTTGTGCGGCTCGAAGCCGTCGAGGCCGCCGACCTGGAGCTCCGCCACGTCGGAACCGAGCGCGGCCGCGGCGTCCACCTCCGCTGCCATCTCCTGGGGCACACGCGCGGTCAGTGACGCGCAGACCAGCGTCGGCTGCCGCGCCGCCGGCGTCGAAGTCGCTGCAGTCGCCATTGGCACCCGGTGCGGTGGCTGGTGGGAGCAGCTTGCCGCGGAGGGGCGCGCTTAGCTCTGCGGCAGAAGAGTACACGTGGCGGCTGGGCGGTGCTGCCTGGTATATACATTGCGCTGGCCGGCGTTGCCTTGTCCCCTAGCTCCTGGCGGCGGCGGCGAAGTCCGACGTGGGTTTTGGCTGCCGGCCACCGCCGGCTCTTTTGGCTGGAGGCGGGTGGGACCTCATTTTTATTTTTCAAGAGAACTGGAGATGAAATAAGCTGACGTGACTTTCAAAGAAAACTAAAATTCAGTCTGACGTGGGCGTATCACGACTAGATGGGTTCGTGCTTTTTTGCACATAATTCTTGTATTTTTTTATTGAATATGGAACTCATGGGCTTATTGTTTGCCAAAAAAATGTAGTTTTTGATATTTGAGTTATTTTGAATATGCAACGCATAATACTAATATATACTATGAACTTCAACACCGTTTCTATGTGACTATGGCATAGATCCATGACAACTTTAGAGTTGTTATTACTCGGTCCGTTCTAGAAAGCATACAATTCTCTCGTCCCAAAGAGCTCAGAAAACATGCAATTTTCACGTCTCGAGAAATCAAACATCAGGAACTCTGACTACAATTATATGAAACAATACTAACACTAATAAAATAAACTAAGTATTATTAAATTAGTTATGAGATATATTTTTATAATTAATTTATTTTAAAACATAAATGCTTATACTTTTTGTAATAAATTTAGTCAAAGTTGATATAGTTTAACTAGCACGCTTCTCGTAAATCATTTTTTTTAACGGAGTGAGTAGAACCCATGAAAATTAGTTAATAGACCAGAATTGCACATCAACTGCCAATTCAAACCCATTAACTTCAGAAAAGGTCACCCATCTCGTTCACGCTTCAAACCCATGACAAGCTGATAGCAGAATAGTACATTGGCGAATTTCAACAGAAAAACAAAGTCATTTCCTGTCGACGACACCCATGAACAGACACATTGGATCAGCCGATTCAGTCCTGTCATCAGGGAAGTTCATGGAAGTTCATCAGAGAAACTGCAGCTCACACACCACCATCATTCATCAGGCATTGACTCCATCCTCTGAGTGATCAAACGTACTGTGGCGTTGGCAGCTGAGAAGGGGCCATGGAAACTCTCCCTGTACGATAACTTATCCAGGTCGCCGACCATCTTCAGCAAGATCTCTCCCAGGTCAGACTGCCCCGCTATGAGGGACTCCCGGTACGACGCCACGGCGGTGCTGCTGATGTCCACGTTGGCCGGCTCGGGCAGTACTCGTCGTCGAGCCAGTTGTGTAGTGTCTCCGTCAGCCACTCAGATTCCTGGTGATCAGCATAAAATTCAGGTAAGTTCCTTAGTGATTCTGGATTCGTGGCAGCAACAAAGTTCCACATAACCAATGACGTTCTCTAGGATACAATTTGATTTGTTTTGTATGTACACCATTTCCTCTGAACCAACATGGAAATCTGAGAGTATGTAGAACAACTATGACAGGCCAAGTCCAGGCCAAATACAAATAATTCAGGTGGGGAATTTCCCCCGTTGAACTGTCAAAAAATATAACCAATGACGATCAGGCAGCTGGGAATAGGTAGTTTTTTTCTTCCTTTTTTCCTTTTCTTAATACAATAACTTTCCTTTTTTTCCCTTCGTGTGCTATTACAAAAAAATAGTTGGTTCTGCATGTTTGAGAAAAAAACAAAGCATGTTAGTTTCAGTACCGCATATTAGGCTTTTAGTTCAAAAAAAATCGAAGTTTTGCTGCACAAGCACCTCTCCAGAACAAGGAACGGAAGCATCACAATTCACAGCAATGCACATAAGCACTGCAACAGTCTACTAAGTTCAGTTACAGTAAGTTACATTGTGCTTGTGCTTGTGCATGTGCATGTGCATGTGCAATGAAATAGTAGTAAGTTCTGCTAATTGATTCTAATGCAAACTGGCCATCTGATTTCTAGCTTGGACTCTTCCCATCCGCATAGCCAGAAACCCAAGACACACACACAGTACCTGTGCCAGTATACTAGTACCATCCTACAACAAGACCCCTGCAAATCTTGTTCGAAATGAGAGGCATCAATCTGCCCCTTGAGCGCAGTCTGTTCAACACTACAGTACTAGCCCAGATTGTTTACCAGTACCTAAGAACTAGAGGGGCAGCTATAGCAACCACCACGAAGCTGCGACAAGAATCGGTGGAGAGAAATTCAGAGAAAGACCAGATTGGGACTGAACCTGCGTTGCTCCTGCAGGCGTCAGCCAATAATCGGGCACCCTCAGCTCCTGCACGCGGTTGTCCCGCTCCCCGTCGGCGGCGCGGAGAGGCCACCGGGGAGGATAGGCGACCCGGACGGAAGCGGAGGCCGGGAATCGGGTGGGATAGTTGGGGAGAGCTAGGAAAAGTTGCGCCTTCGACGGAGGGGAAGGGGAATGCAGGCGGCCATGGAGGGGAAGGGCAGCCAAGGAGGTAGAAGATGACATTTTTCTCTCTTTCTTTTTCTTCTTTTTTAATCTTGTCTATACTTTTCAGTGGTCTGCGTTCTTCAGGGGAAAATTGTGGATTTCATTTGTCCCAAATACTGTTGTCACCTTCCAAGCTTCCTTGCGTGCTGGATCCTTGGGTTGAGTGGCACTTCTCCTAGTTTGTGACCGATGCTACAGTACAGTTCATCGCTGAAAGTTGATTTTTTTTTTTTTTTTGGAAAGAGGCTGAAAGTTGAATTTTGTAATAATATCATGATGATAAATTTTAAAGGTAAAAGTAAAAATTCCCAGATGGGTAAAAATTATTTTTAACGTGTTCCATTAACCGAAGTTTTCTCTCTTTCAGAACTTAAATCTTAATCCTGTCCTTAACCTGATTTATAGCTCAAGTCGCTATCGAGAGGCTGAAAATTCATCAACGTTTGCGGTTGTGATTAATAATACCATGGCGAAGCACCTGACAGCCTGGTATTTGCAAATCTGCATCCCAAGCCCAGCAATTACTGCGTCTGATTCAAACTTTCATGTGCGGGACTTCTCAAAAATCAAAAGCCATAGTTGCAGTGATTCTTCATTGATAGTTCATTGGTTTCTCTATAGTAGTACAACATACAAATGGAAAGTGGAATCTTCATCTGCTTCATGCAGCCTTTGGAGCATTTAATTTACCTCAGCAACATCAATACAAAATCTCATCTTGAATCATCAAGAAAGAACCAATGAGTAACATGAACAATTTAACATACAACAGAGATCGAATGCAAAGTCATCGATTGACAAGGTTGACAGATCTAGACGACCTTTGGAGGTGCCTCCACCATAAGCTTCTCAATAAGGTCCGCCGCATCCTGCACCGTTGCGATGTCCTGTGCACTTGTTTCGTCGACAGTTATGTTGAATGCCTCCTCGAGGCCCATCACAATCTCAACCTGCAGGAGAAAGTTGGCAATGTTAAAGTGCTGCTATTTTTTTTGGAGCTATTACAGTCAGTTTCGATACCAAGTGATTACCGTATCCAGGGAATCAGCACCAAGTTCAGCGAATTTTGATTCGCCAGTGATAGCAGTCCCATCAGGGAGAGCCAGCTGCTGCTTCACTATACTACAAACCTTGTCAACTGTCTCTTTCTTAGCCTAATCAATAAACCAGAGAATGATGATATTTCAGGTCGCTCTTCAAAAAGATGTTACTTCTTCACATAAGTACAGTAAGCGCATACTGACAATCTCAGAAACAGGCAATATAGCTGTCAAGATCCAGGTAACACTCTTAACACCATCTAGTAGCCTGTACTTTCTATAACAGATAACTAAATAATTCCGTCTTTTTTTTCCTAACTATACAAAGAATCTAACTTATAGTATCTTGTGTGATGTTAGTGAATAAAGACAACCATGATAAATATGAATAGCTACTACAAATAGGTTGTTTCTTTATCCACCAAACATTTTTAGAACCAGAACAACTGTTGCTAGCAACAAAGAATAAAATGATGCATACCGAACAGCAAATCTTAAACCGAAGAGAACTTGGTCTTGAACGGATGGATACAGAAGTCATCCTGTGGCTCTGGAAGGAAACCGAGCTCCGGCTAGAAAACACATTTGTCACCTGAAATGGACCAAGAATTGTCCCCATAAGTTGATTGTTCATATGCACAGAACAACATAGAGTACAATAAAAAGAGAATGGCAATTGACACTGGAAACAAGATTGACATAGCGCATGTAGTTCAAATACTCTTTTCGAAAAAAGTTCAAAGCTGCTCCTACTCTCGTACTGGATGTTCAATGAAATTAAAACCAAAAAACAGATTTGGAACACCTTCAGAAATCGGAAATAAATATAAAAATGTGTAAATCAAGACAGCATAGTGAAGCTAACACATAGTAGCATGATTTTAAGTCTGTTATGTCTATATGTTCACCTAAACTGAGAGCCAGCTGGTTGCTATTTCAGGTTTTCAAACATTATATCTTTTTATATCAAGCCTGTACTAGTTTTTTTTAGAAAAATATAGATATATATGTCGACAAGATATATAGGGAAATTTTTCTAAAAACTCAACTGCCTTGATTCCTGGCAAGAAACTAGTACCAGAATTTTTGAGGACCTGATCTGGTCCAGGGATTTTGAAATGCCTAAACTAGGACATCAATCCAGTAATACACAAGGATCAAGATGTAACAAAGCTTATCAAACCCAACTATACATTTTGAGATCCCATGACCATGATGCAGGACACTTCAGATCAAGCAAGAAAACACATGGCAGCGTACACTTGTATCAAGAAAGCTGGCATTTTTCTATTGGCCTAGCACATCAACATCGATGCGCAGAAGTAAAGCATTGGTAAGTGGTAAAGAAATGCTCCATAATTAACTTGAGCAAGATCTGAGGCATGTGCTGTCACTTGCTGTGCTAGGGTCACCCCTGGACCTTTCCTGCTCCTTTTGGGATCCAGCAACATTTCACTAGCAGAGATTCATTTTAAAATATAAACTATATGAACCACCGAGCTGACACGGTGCCGGTTTCTTTAGTCACAACAATTTTGGAATCTTTGCAGGTTGCACTAAAATATGCAAAATTGTCACCATCTGTTCATCATTCATCATGACAGATGGTAACAAACTCTCAGTGCTACCCCAGAAGTTGATGCATGCAAGTTTTTTATACTAGTCTAAGCTTTAATAAAATCAATTTGCCTCAAAATTACTACTATGATTCTAAGTTCTACAGCAATTCGAAGGAAAGCCAGAGTGAATCATCTATTCATAGCATTGTGTGCTCAACAAGTACAATCATAGGCAAATTTTCCAAGAAAGATCAAGGGAACTTTGTCAGTTGAAAAAAATGATTAAGGGGACTTTTTACAAAAGAAGATCCCCTGAATCAAGCCGGGAAGAAATGCCCTCAGAGAAATCCTTCTGCTGTCGAGTAAGCTCGATCTAATCGCAATCAAGCAACCGAATCGAAACCAACAAAGCATCCCAGCATCACTAGAAACTACAGCTACGGCACGAAACCATACCAATCCATCATCCATCCATCCATCTAAGCGAAGTAGCGAACCAATCCCAGAACCCGAAAATCACAAACCAGACGCCACGAATCTAGAGCGGCTGACGGCGCCGCACGCTCCTCGCATCAAGATTCAAGAAAGAGTGACAGACTCACAGACCAAGCTAGCTACCAGGTCAAGCCAAGCAGAAGTCCAAGAAGTGCGGACCTGGCGCCGGGCGGCGGCGGCCGGCGAGAAGGAGGCGGCGGCGAGGGAGTGCGCCATGCTCGCTCTCGGATCGGGGGCGGCGGCGGCGGGAATAAGAGAGCCTAGCTGCAGCTGGTGGGACTGGGAGGCTGGTAGTAGCAGCTACCACGGAGCGCAGCTGTGGAGTGGAAGCGGCGCAGCGTAGTGCGGCGGGCGAGTCGATAAATAGAGATAGGCTTGGGATAGAAAAGCGTCCGTGATCCGGAAATGTCAGTCTGACGCTGCACGCTCGCGCCAGCCACGAAATGGGAGGAGAGGAGACGAGGATCCTCGATTTCTTGGACGCTGGTGGCTCCATTGCTCGCGTCGGGGATGATTGGATTTGCACGATGACATGTACATCTCAGCTGTATATATATATATCCAAAAAAAAGAAGAAGACACGATATGTTTAGGAGTTTCTATTATGATGACAGAGAGAACGAAACATAGAGGTGGATAACTGGAGAAGAGAGAGAGAGCCGTATCTCGCTTAGCGATAGTCTTGGGCTTATGCACGGAAACGGAACTGCAGAAGAGACGTGTAAAATGGAAGTTGTGGCAAAGCGACGAAGGCTGCTGAAATACCATTGTC
Organism: Bothriochloa decipiens; assembly: GCA_023333625.1. Lineage (NCBI taxonomy): Eukaryota > Viridiplantae > Streptophyta > Magnoliopsida > Poales > Poaceae > Bothriochloa > Bothriochloa decipiens. Next base: position 16,185,585 of record CM041647.1, on the reverse strand, counting down.
ATTGTCAGAGTCATGTAGCCATCAATTTAACTGGCCTGACAATTGGAGGAAGCTAGACTTGTACTACCTGTTTGATGTAAAAAAAAACATCTACAGTTCAAACTTGACCACGATTGCTAATCCAAATAAAATAACGCATAGTTTACACTTTATAAAGTTCTTATAAGCATGTTACATACATTTTATAAATTGTTAAAATAACAAAAATGATAATAAACAGATAATATGAGAATGAGTGGGTCAAGGCATCAAGATCAATCATCATTCTCGCTTTCTTGCTCCTGCTTAAAGCCCGTTGTGATAACTTCATCTTGATGAGACACGAGCTTTATTTCTTCATCATTTATTTCTTCCTCTTCATTTTCAAATGGAAGGTCTCATCATTCAATCCCTCTTGGTTGAGCAAATCTAGCGCTCATGCACAACTTTGTGACCTTATTGGGCCCTAATGTTTACATAATCTATTGATGCTCATCAACATCGACTAATTATAATGGAGAAAGAGAGCTTCTACTACCAAATAAGCACAAAAACTGAGGCCATCAAGATTCAAATAATTTCAAGCTAGGCATCATAAGATAGAGCATGATTTGGGGGGGGTGTGGGGAATTCTGAAACTAGTTTCACAATTTTCTGAGGTAAAACATATTTTATAAGATTAAACCAGATGTTAGGATTTTTAATTGCATTATTTTTCACATAAAAATTTATGTATAGCTATTTGAAAAATTATTTTAATTGTTTTATACTTTGTGAAATATTTTCAATCCAATTCACATACCTAATAAACTTTAATCTTAGTCTAATTTAACTTCCTCTTACATGGCCCCACATCAGCGAAACCACTTAGGATCTGCTTTTAAAAGTTGAGCGGGTCAAAAAAACTTGATTTTGTAGTTTAGGGAGCAAAAACGACAATCACAATAGTTGAAGAATGTAAATAGTACTTTCTAAGAAAAAGAAAAATATGACCAAGCAGCCAAATGCCCCATGGATCGTAATACTCCCTGTTTAAAAAAAAAAGATAGAATTCCAGAGTTTTGGTTAAAGTATGATAAATTTGAATAATAAATTTATAAAATACTAATATTTATTGTACTAAATAAATACCATTAGATTTGCCATCAAACATTTTTTGTATAGGATATTTATTTAAATTCATAAATTTAATATATTTTGTACATATTTTATTAAATTTTATATTATTTAATAAGACAGCACCTAGAATTATATTTTTAAAATGGAGGTAGGAAATACAAGTGGAATTTTTTGGAGGAAATTAGACAGGTTATGGTTGATCAATGCCCTCATGGCCCACCCTGATCTCATAATCGTCGTCTTCTCCCACTTGGATGTGTCTAGGGCCAACACCTTTCTCCTCTTCTCTTCTAGCGCGTCTCGTATATCAATTGTGTCACCTTCACCCACATACCCCAGAGGGAGACGTCATCGTTACTTGCGCCGACCAACGCATCTGTAATCTCTTCAGGTGCGTGTTCTATCCATCCTTCTTGGATCTGTTCCAAGCTGTGGGTCCCAATGGTGGACACAATTTTGTAATATTACGTGTACATAATATATTTTATAAAAAAATTATAACACTATGTATAATAAATAAATAAATGTTAACAACAATACATATAATATCATTAATAGTTTTTAAACTTTTTATCTCCTACTTTTCAGTTCACTCTAACTGATCTTCTAAATTTCCCTACTTTACATTGTCTTTGTCATGGGCCCTATTCATTGGCCCTACTTGTCAGCTTTATGAGAAGAGAGAAAAGAGGAACATGGGGAATGATGGAAGGATTCTACAATAGAGTTTAGGAGAAAGCAATGAGAGTGTTGTTTTCGTGTGTTCGAGCTCTCAAAATGGAATGAGACCTGAAGCAGGGGATTGGATGAAGTTGCCCATTATTGTGATATGTTATTTATGTAAACATAACACATTAATGGATATGCCTATTTATACATATTTCCTGTATATTTTTAGCATGCAAGAATATCTAAACCTAGAGTATCCTTGTTTTTGCTATGAAACATGACAAACATGTCTTGTGTGCTCATTATTTATCTAGAAAGTTCTACAAATATGCATCGCTCTATTTAGCATTAGCATTTAATGTATATTTATCTCCATTATTCATGTATGATGTGATACAATCTTTAAAACTTCTATGCTTTGTCATCTTGTTCTCATACCATAATAACAAGTTTTGCTCTTCGTCCATTTCGTACATTTTTTGATGTGAGCATCACTCCTTTAGATACATGTGATGCTTCTCAAATTTGTTAACAAAAACATGGGATGGCACACTTAACATGTGGATCCATTTGTCAACCTGTAGTATTTTTATTCTCTTTCTTCTCTCCTTAGTTGGTTCTTCCTACTCTCAATCCATATGCGGAGGGTGTTGGCTGCCTATTTATACCTGCTCATGGTTAGTATGGGGGGTGTGTGTGTGTATATACATATATATACTATATGGAGCATTGTGCTTCCAATAATTATTGGAAGCCCTGACCAAATGGTTCCACCCAACCAGGTTCCCAGCAGCCCAACCAAATTGACCCACAAACCCACCCGTCGGCCCATCGGCCCACCTTCTTGGGCCCTATATAAGAGTCCCCCAAACCCTAAATCCCCACCCACCTGCCCTTGGCCTCCAACCCGACGCCCCCCACCCTAGGATTGTGGCCGCCTACGCCCTGGACGGCGCTGCTCCTTGCCGGCGGCGTTCCTCCCTCGCCGGCCGACAACGCGGCCCAGCCCTGTCCCCGTCCCACGGAGGCGCGCCCCAGCCCCGTCCCCCTCCGGCGGAGGTGCGGTGCGGCGCGGCCCCGCCTCCCGTCTAGCGAAGACGCGGCGCGGCCCGGCCCCGTCCCGTCCCGCGGTGGCGCCGTGCGGCCCCGCCCTCCCAGTCCCACTACGAGGTGGCACGGCCCAACCCCGTCCCACGGCGACGCAGCGCGGCCCAGCCCCGTCCCCGTCCGCTACGGCGGCCTTCCCGAGCTGCAATGGCGGCGCGGCGCGGCGGCCCTCCCGAGCTCCGAATGCGGCGCGGCCCAGCGCCCTCCATGGCGCTGCTTCAGGCGACAAGCCCTGGCGACGCGACTCAGGCCCGCCCATCCCGGCGACGGTGCTGCTCCGCCTTCCCCGATCTGTGGCGGCCTTGCGACCTGGAGCTCGTGGCCGGCTTCGCTTCTCCCCCGACTGCCAGCGGCGCTTCTTCCCCGACGACCGGCGGTCCACTCCGTCGCGGCCTCGCGAGGGCAGGCCTCCACCTCCCGACGCCTCCCCCCTCCCTAACTCCCATGGGTCGCAGCTAGGACGACGACCAGCTAGAGCTCCTCGGCCGCCTCCCTGGATCGACAACAGTGAGGCGCAGCCCCTGCCCCGACATACGACGGCGTGGATCCGTCCCTCCCAATGATGGTGAAGTCCTCCTCGCTGCATTTCAGTGCTTCATGATGTTTTTATGCGATTTGGTTGAAGGTTCTTATGCCATTTTGTTGCAGATTTTCACACAGAGTTGATCCTCAGGCATCGGTATCGCGCCCGCAGGCAGCCACAAGTTCGTATGCACAACTATGTGTTTTTGTATGCAGTGGCTTCAAGCTCGCATTGTATGCGCTTCTTCCTCAGCTAATACATGTTTGTATACATGTTTGTATGCATTCTGAGCAGCCCTGCCTTCCCCATGTAGGTGAGATCCCTATACTGGCAGCAGCTGGGGAGGCACCAGAGAGGAGTACGAGTAGCAGCAGCAGCTCGACATCGACGTCGGCCCCTCCTCGCATCCTGGTTGACATGGGTGTACCTTGGGGCTTCGCGCAGCAGCAGTGTTCATTTGAGACTTTTTTCTCGCAAGCAGAGGTTTTTATGCAAGGTGGAATTGTGATATTGTAGATGTTGGGATAGGTTACTATGCATCATGGAATGTTGGGATAGGTTTCTATGCATGGTATAAATTCATAGCATGTTTGTTGATTTGCTAATTAATTTGGTTGAGTGCAATACGTCGGATTTTATGCGGGCATTTTACAAGGTGGCCATTGGCTTACGGCAGTCTTTTTTCTTGCTAATTATTCTAGGGTGGCTGGTTTGCTTTTGGTTCTTGTTTTGTTAATTTTATCTTGTAAATATTCTTGTGTGTATAGGTTTCTATGCATGGCTAAAGTGTAACTTGGTACGCAGTATACAATAAATCTGTATGCAATGTTTGAGCAGTTATCTATGCAAGCATTGTTGGAGCATAGTTCTATTTAAATGCATCTTTTCTTTTGATTACTATGCACGCTTTGGTGAGTTCATATGCATCCAGTCCATGTGTGTCCATATATTTAAGTTGGAATAGATTTATATACATTGTACCAATAGTTATATATGTAGTTTTAGAAGATTTCTCTTGATGACTAAAACTTTTTATGCCTTGTATGATATGAATGGATGGGTTTGTAAGAAATGAAGAGCTAACAATGCACTCCATAGAACTTTTTATGCTTTTTTGCATGGCTAAACTGTTACTTGATATGCATTCTATACATAGTCATAAACAATTTTTATACATGGTTAGAGTATGTATTGTTAGAATACAATTTTCCACTTTCACTTGATTTTATACATGGTTAAAGTTACTTGATATGCATTTTACTTGATATGAAGTGCTCTCCTTTTCTCCCATGCAAAGCTGAACGTGTTATTATGCAATGTTGGATTGCAGGGATTGCGGCACAAAGGATTGTTGGGGTGGGCTGCATTGGGTGGCTGCGAAGCATGGCCTGCAGTGCTCCTTCTGAAGATGCGGCAACAACGCTCCTATACATTGTTATAATATTTTTGTATACATTGTTTTATGAGCAGTTGAGTGTCGCTTGCCTTTAGAAGCTTGTATGATATTGTATTTAGGTTTGGTGGTTTGTATGCTTAGTTGCATAGGGCTCCATTCGAATTGAATTTAAATTTCAAACTCCAAACAAGTTTGTATACATTGTCGGAGCACACTTATATGTGTTGTTTGCAGAATATGGAGCACACTTCTATGCGTTGTTTGGAGAATATGTAATATTGACGCAAAATACTTCTCATGCGTATCTTGACTAGTGTTCTATGTATCCAATCTGACAACATGAGCCATGATTCAAATTTAAAATTTTAGAGAAGATGATATCATCATGTTTTTATGCATCCAGTCACCACTCCATGCATCTCAATCATCAATTTTTATGCAACGTCGACACCAAAACTTTTATATACATCTTGATGAGTGAATATATGCATCCAATGGGCCCTTATGTGGCATGATTCAAATTTCAAAATTCAAATTTTGGAGAAAACGAGGTTATCTCCATTCGTTATGCACATTCTCACAAGATTTTATGTATAAATGGATGCATATAACTCTTTATCATAATGTGTAATTTTATGATTTTCAAAAATTTTCAAAAAGATAATTCACAATGGATCTTGAATCGTGCAAAAAATATCAGGAGTTCAATGGTGAAAACCGTTTTCGAATCGGATGTTTTGATGAGGAATTATCGTAAAAAAGAAAGAAACTCGAGTTGATTCGTGCATGTGAGTATGTGTCAGCTCTTGTCAGGTGGAAGGTCTGCTCGCGGGGAGGTTTATATGCATTCACAGAACTGGTTTGTATGCACTCGAGAACTGGTTTATATGCATCGTCGCGACAAAAAAAGTCTGTACACATTCTGACCTGGGTTTTGGCTGGTTGTGCTGGTTGGGTAGATGACTAATAACCAGGGGCTTCCAATACCTATTGGAAGCACCGGGCTTCCAATAGTACCGCCCTATATATATATTTAATATATATTTAATACTTATCTATTTCCTAGATATTTTTAACCTACAAAAATATCTTCACCGTGGAGTCTTCTCCTGATCTCTAGAATTTTCTTGACTTAGTTCTCGCGTAAAATATGCCTCATAGCCTGACATGTGGGTTTTTTTGTTCTTTTCCTGTTTAATCCCTATAAAACACAGATTCACTAAAACTTATGGAATTTGTTAGTTGACACCCTATTTCTACATTGGTGATTCTTTTTATGCATATTTCTAAGTTATGTTGATGGTTAAAATGGTAGTTATCTACCATTAGCACCGACCTTCTAGACGGCTAGCTTGGAGCAGCGACGATGTTGAGCTTGAGTTGGTGCTTTTTAAGGCTTTTATATAGACTGCGGTATGGAATTAGGGGGCAGAGGAGAGAAATAGAGAGGGAGGGAGAAAGAGAGATGATGCCTTATGTATGTGGGGTGTGACTGTGAGGGGCGCTCTCAACAGTGGGGCCACCTGTCAGCGTGGTAAAAAGCATCGGATGGGCATGGAGTCGCGCGCGGTCCGCTTGATATATTTTTAGGTGTAGAGATTATTTATTTCATTCTCTAAGTTAATACATTTTGTTTCCATTTCCTACGACACTAATATTTATTTAGTTTATTTAAATATGCTTTTTATAGTGAAAAAGTTCAAATTAATATTGACACTACAACCACAATGCTTTCATTTTAAAATCATAGGTATTCAATATTTGAATACCTGAAATACATTAACCATTTATAGATGAACATGTTTTACATGATTCTTAGTTCTTTATAATACTCATCATGTCTAGAAGAAAAAAATATGGTTAAAACTTATTAATTTCCAATCTAAGCCCTTAAAAACTATTATCACTATATTTTTCTGCAAACTTTCAACCAGTGCACATGAGCAGATGACAATTATTGTCAATGAAATTTAGATATCTCATATGAAAATCTGAATTTCATCATCTTTATTGTAGTTTTTTTAGTCTAATTTTTTATTTGGTTTGGTTCCTCAAACCACCCCTACATGATGTCATTATGTGTTACCTATTTTATATGCACATATACTATTATTTTTAACCCCATATATTTCCTATTTCAGTTTTCCCAACTCCTCCCGATTTACTTTTTTCCTCAATTCTTCATCTCTGTGCCACACTGAGCATCTTTTATTACATTTTATTATAATATCTATTTTGTATCATTATAAGTATTATTTTAATTATAATACTTAAATTCCATTTCTTCTCGCCACACCACGGTACATTTCGCCATAAAATCATTCTAAGTCGTATGAAATTATTTTCATTAACACCTGACATGATACCTCCCAATCACTTTACACTAATTTATACGATTTTTTCTAAATATTTTTTTCCGTAGCTTTTGCAAGAGAGCCAGAACAACTTTGCTCATATTGGCGAGGTTGGCCTGGCCCGATAAGGCAAGTCTTAAGGGAGATCGTACCCTACTCGTGTGCCCTTTCGTGCGTTCTCTCTCGGCCCCCGTCCGTCCCTTACCCGTGCGTTCTCTCTCGGCCCCCTCCGCCGCCGCCGCCGCCTTAAGCCAGGTGCTGAGGCTTTAGTTGGTCTCTTCGCCGGCGACGAGTACACACCAGGTATTTCCCTTCCCTTCCCTTGAATCCGAGCACCGAAACTCTAACCATGTCCCTATACTGGATCCTCCTGGTCGTTCCTCCCCTAGATCCAGGACGGACCGGCGATTCCTACTTTATCTAGGAATTTTGTAAGTTGGAAAGATCTTATTTTTATGGCTTGTTTTGGTTGTGTAGGGGACGCACGAGGAGGAGGGTCAGGCTTCGCCATGCCGAAGGAGGACCTGGATGATCTGCTTCTGCAGGCCGCCGGCCGGACGGGGAAGAACCAGTCCCGGCCGAGCAACCCGCGGTGGAACTCTGGGGGGAGCGGCTCCGACGGCTTCGACGACGACGACGATGACTCGGACGCCGCGCCGACCTACTCGAGGAAGAAGCCTTCGTCGCAGGTGCCGCTCAAGAAGCGGCACCAGCCGGAGAAGGGCGGCCGAGGTGGCGGTGGTGGGTGGAAGGACGAGGATGATGAGGACGAAGATGGGCGTCGGAGTGGCGGGGAGGACTCCGACAGCGCCCCTTCGGTGGGGAGTGACTTATACAAGGATGAGGACGACAAGGAACTTCTAGACAACATGACTGAGCTGGAGAGGGAGATGATCCTGCATGATCGCGGCGACGGTATCAGCGACTACAAGCTCAAGCAGCGGGCACGGACGTCCTCGTCCAAGACAGACAAGGTGGGTGCGCGAAAGGATAGCAGCCCACCCCCGCCGCCCAGCCGGATGCGGTCTTCAACCCGAACTGACAAGTCTGGATCTGCCGCCAAGAGCGCGCTGGATGAGCTGCGGGCAAAGC
>CM041647.1:16148993-16177336 GCA_023333625.1 Bothriochloa decipiens | reverse complement strand
GTCTGGATCTGCCGCCAAGAGCGCGCTGGATGAGCTGCGGGCAAAGCGGCAGCGGCAACAGGAATCGGATGCGCGCAATAGGTTCAATGTCCTGCTCCCACGTGGTGGCTCGCCGACTAGGCGTAGGGCTGGGAGCCCCCCAAGTGATGGCAGCAATGATGGTGATAACAGGGGTAGGCTGAATGACCATGGGAGGATCGCTGATGATGGCAGGGATGATGAATTTGATGAATCGCCCAGTAGGCTTGACCCGCTCAAGTTTGATGATGTGAAGAGTATTACCCTCAGGAGGTCAAAGCTGGTCAAATGGTTCATGGAACCATTCTTTGATGATCTAGTTTCTGGGTGTTTTGTGCGGCTAGGTATTGGCAAGACAAAGTCTGGGAACCCGAAATACAGGCTGTGCATAGTGAGGAATGTGGATGCGAGCGATCCAGATCGCAAGTACAAACTGGAAAGCTACACGACATACAAATATCTCAATGTTGTTTGGGGTAGTGAGGCTGATGCTGCGCGGTGGCAGATGACTCAGGTGTCAGACTCCCCACCCAACGAAGAAGAGTTCAAGGAATGGCTGAATGAGGCTGAGAAGAATGGTGCGCGTATACCAACTCGGCAGGAAGTGCTGGATAAGAAAGAAGACATTCAGAAGGGCTATAACTATGTGTATTCAGCACAAACTGTACAGCAGATGCTCAAAGAGAAATCAGCTGTGAGACGCCCTATCAATGTTGCTGCTGAGAAGGATCGGTTGAGGAGTGAGTTGGAGATGGCTCTGAGCCGTAGGAATGAAGCTGAAGCAGAGAGGATTCGTGCGAAGCTGAAAAATCTGGAAAACAGGCCACAGCCAGTGTCAAAAGATGTTAAGGCTGCAAAGTTGGAGGCTATGAACAGGAAGAACCGTGCTGATAACTTCAAGAATGCTTCAGAGATGAAACCTGTAAATACATCTTTGAAGGCAGGAGAGGCTGGTTATGACCCTTTCTCAAGGAGGTGGACAACATCAAGAAACTATTATGCATCAAAGCCAGAAGGAGATATTGCTGAAGAAACTGCCAACGGGTCCAATAGTAATGTAGCTCCTAGCAATGAAGATATAAAGAGCAAGGCTCAAATTGGTACAGCAGCCACAACAGCAGCTCAAGTGGCAGCAGCTGACGCGGGGAAGCTCATCGATACCAATGCACCAGTGGATCTGGGAACAGAATCAAATATGCTGCATACATTTGAGCTTCCTATATCGTTGTCTGCTCTGCAAGAATTTGGTGGAGCCAAGGGCCTGTTTGATGGTTACATGGCAAGGAGGCAGAAGATAGAAGCTACAATGGGGTACAGAGTGCCTGACAACGATGGGAGGAGGCATGCTTTAACCCTGAGTGTGAGTGATTACAAAAGGCGACGGGGTCTCCTCTGAAGGGTATCTGTGATTGTGCTGGGCGCTCAATGGATTCAACTATCTGCCTGGCTTCAGCTCCTCTGCATTGTTGTGACAGTTGTCCAGATAATCTGCATTTTTCCTTATCTTTCTATAAGTAACACAAAACATGCAGGGTATACAATTTGTTTTCATAAATATTACCTGATGTATGACTGATTATGTTGCTGACATCATGTTTATATCTGTGGATTGTGTTATCTTCATATCCTTATTAGCTGCGAAAACTGGATTCCATAATTAGTTGAAGTAAATCCAATGCAGCTTTCATTTTTCTGATTCATGTTTTACAAGGTCGAATGCTTTAACATATGTAGCAGCGCTGGCTTATGAACAGCCTCGTTCTGTTTCGAAGAAGTCTTTGTTTTTTCTTTTATCGATCCCTCTTTGAGAGTGTTGTGTTCACGCTGAAATTATGCATATTCTGCTGAATGCCGTAATTGCCTTCTATTGCAGTTGTGTGTACTGTCTCTTTCACAAGGTATATGTAAGATATTCAGTGACCAAAATTTTTGTTCTTATTGTAATTCATGGTATCTATAAAGTGACGTTTATGCAGGCTGTCTGCCTAGCATCTAGCAAAACGTATGGCATGTCTTGTTCGTGTGCCGTCTGCTGTAGCAATTATTGTTGCACCATTGGAACTGTAAGAATGCAAAATTAAATAAAATGCGTCGAAATATTCTGCATGGCAGGCTAAGCAAGAACCTTCATAGGCTGGACTCAACCCAACTCACACCCCGCAAAAATTAAAACAGGAGAGAAGGATTGAATGAAACAATGAAAAAACAACTAGGCATGCCCATAAGACCACTCCATCAAAATTTCTCATTCATGTGGCCCGAGAGCGACCCAACACTGGGTACAATGTACATGAGCAGATATATCATTGTTTTTCATCAAGGCATATCTTATTCATCACGGATCAAGATGGTTCTTTCATGTTCCTGCATTCTGTTAGTTTATTACATAGCAAACCTTATGGTCAATAGATTACGCAAAAGGTTAGCACTTGAACCAACATTAATCGTTCTTCGCCTTGATGAACTTCTTGATGATGCCCATCATCTCACTTCCAGGGAATCGTCCAAGGCAGCCCCGCGCAGTGGCAACCTCGTTGAACTCACACACAGCATCACCACTGAAAGCTTTAAGTTGATCAGGCTTGCGCTGCAGTGATTCTATATCGTCAAGCAAATCTTCTCCGGACTTTACTGAAGGGAGGGGGAAATCATCAAGTTGTGTATCTATAACCTTATCCTCCCCAATGGCTGCTGCATAATCTTTGAGTCTGCAAATTGCAAACGGGACGGGTTCGAAGCTATGATCACCGTACTCAACAGGAGTAGAATGATCTCCGGTGACACAAAGAAAATACTGGTAGTGCCCGGCCTTTTCAGCTTCCCAAAGAAGCCCTGCAAGCTGACCAATTGCTCGATCAACAGCTTCTAGACCCCGTACCTTTAACTTGACAGCTTTATCATGACTGGCATCATCAATGGCCTGCAGTGATATTGTTAGAGCTATCGGAATCACATAGTCAGTATTATGACCAAAAAGAACTTGAATATGCATTTTACCTTTATGTGCAGGAACCCAAAGTCATATCCATTTTCCCTTCCAGCTTTATATTCATCCTCTCCAGGCACAAAAACACGAGGTGGTGTATCCATAGGGGCAGAGAGTGCCTTGGCTATAGCTTTAGCTTTAGAAGTTAGGTGAGTACGATAATCTCCAGTTGCTCCAGGTGCTTCAAGGATATCAATCCCCAGTGACAGACCCAGGCCAGCTATGATCTTAGTAGGAGCAACCATGCACGGTGCAAGTCCATGCTTGGTTTCAAAGGCAGGCACCTAACAAAGACACATGAAACTTCATTAAAAGGGAAGCTTTAGAAGTATCAAGTTCCATTAGGGTAAAAGCAAGCTATATCTTAGCCAGTGCAGAAGCATGTAAAATCCAGAGAATGCATTTGCGAAAGCTCACAAAAGTCGAAACCAATCTTTCATATTTCTACTGCAGTACCATATAGGTCTAGTATTAAATCTTTCACACTAACCTCAATTCGGATACCACAGCCTCGCAACAGCACAACATTTGCGATGTTCTTCCCCTCAGCTGCACGCTTTGCGTTGATGGGGTGAGAAACCAGTATGCGTGTAATCTCCTTAGAAAGCTCGTTGACCACAGCTGCAGTGTTTTTAGCTTCTTCTGAGTCATCCAACAGTTCAGCCTTCAGATGCAAGCGGTTGTCCTTCAAGGGATCGGTTCCAGAAATGTTCCCACTCAGCTTTGGCCCTTTGACAACCACACCACATCGGTGCTCAGTAGCATACCTCACTCTGACTTCATACTCAGGAAAAGATGGAAGCTTCAACCCATCCAACGCAGCACAGAGGATAGGGCCTTCCTCTTCAAAATGCCGATCCGCCCTCCTGCTGACGATAACTCCCGTGCTCTCATCCAGTGTAGCAAAGTTTGACTGCATGCGAATTATGCAGACAATTCAGTTGGACAACACATTCATCAGTTCATACACATGCTATTATAAAACATTAAATATCATCGAGGAAAAAGAAGATGAAAAATAGGGTGAAACATGCTTATTTCCACACTATTGCCACTTAAATTCAATGGCCCAAGCAAATTGCTAAGTAGAGCTAGAGCCAAGATCCAACAAGAAAAGGTGGTCAAATTAGTTACTGCATGCGCATTTGCTTAAGATTCTAACGAAACAGCTCCAATTTAACACAGCAAAAACAAAACAGTCAATGATCTGAAGAATCACTGCTGGCTATACAAGTGACAGCAGAAGGAATCAGGTCTTGCAACAGAAGATGCAGAGCAAGAATACACTATGATCTGAACTACCACCAACTTACACGACGAATCCAAACAAACCAAAGCTACTAGAGCAGCAATTCTGTGCTCCAAGATTGAACGGGGTGTGACGACCTTGAAGGCGATGTCGCCGGGCGCCATGGCGAGCCCGGTGCCCATGGACTCGAACGCGCCGCGGCCGCGGTAGTACACCCGCGGGTCGTACCCGAGGAGGGACAGGTGCGCCGTGTCGCTGCCACAGGAGAGCCCCGGCTCCACGGGGTCCATGAGCCCCGTCACCCCGGCCGCCGCCACCGCGTCCAGCCGCGGCGCGCACGCCGCCTCCAGGGGCGTTCGCCCGCCCAGCGACGGGATGCTCACGTCCCCGATCCCGTCCACCAACACGAACGCCACCCGGCTCCGCCTCGGCCCTCTCCCCTCCGCACCCGCCGCCATCGCCGTCTCCGCCGCAAAGGCCCCTCGCCTCCCTCAGTCTCTGCTTTCCGCTGCTGCTTTGCGAGATGCCTCTGCCGCGTGCAGCGAGCTGGTTCAGCGGCGGGTCGGACCGGGCGAGGGCGCAGGGTTCGGGCCGAGCCGGTTCGGAGTTGCGGCTCGAGCCTCGAACCGGGCCGGTTCGGTTCGACCAGGGTGCAGGACAAGAAACGGGCGAGCCCGAGGCCCGAGGCCCGGCCCCCAAATCTGCAACGCTTGGCGCTCCCTTGGCTCCGCCCTCCGCCTCCCCCCTGCCCCGCCCGATCGCCGCGCCCCTCTCGCCGCCGGTGATCGCCGGGGAACCGCCGAGGCCGGACGCCGGCGGTTCGCGCACCCTCCTCCGTGTCTCCCTTCCTCCCGCGCGTCCCGCCCGCCCGTCTCGGGGGCTCCTCTCGCCGTGGAATTTGGCATGTGACGCGGGGCGAGGGCGACGAGGCGCCGCCGGCGGGGCCGGATGCGGCGGCGGCGGCGTGGGGTTTGATTCGTTAACTGGATTTCGAGATTGATTTGTCGGGATTTTTTTTTTCCCGAGGGAAGCGCGTGCTCCAGGTGAGACACTTCTAAACATAATTTTTCGTGCTTTTTTTTTCGCACTTGATTAATTTGTCGGTGTCTGTCATTATTCGATCTAATTTTTTGGGGGCCGGTGGGAATCTGCTGAATCTTTGTGATGACTGATGACCCTAGACATTTTTTCCATTTTCTGGTTAGGAATGTGATTTCTGTTCGGAAATGTTTTTCATGTTATATGGGACATAGCGTATAGTTGCCTATTGGTAAATGGTAGCATTTGTTTGTGATGGTGGATTACTTGTTAGTAGTATTCTTTTAAACTTTAAAAAGTATAATTTGTTTTGAATGGGTAACATCAGAACTTGCAGTACAAATGCTCTGGCAGATTTGTGGTAATACAGATGCTGGAGTTTAGAGTGTGGTGGTTGAACAGCCATCGTTTCAGCAGATGTTTAGGTACTTTCGTGGTTTCACTTTCAAGGCTTCAATAGATTGAACTGAGGGCCTCATGCTATGCATTCAAAATAAGCATTTATAATCACTGGGGTCACAAGTGGGCCCAGAGCACAGGTCTTCTTTTCTGGTTCAGGTCACATATTTCATTATGATGTTGATGAACTGCAGTATTCTGCAGTGTCAAGCTGTAGCATATGTGTGCAGCTATGATTGACTGCTTGTTATTTGAGTTTTGGGGTTAGGTTACATTCAAATTTGCATGGAATATTTTAATTTTGCCATTTGTATGCACATGATTATCAACTTGTGTTGCTGCTGTATGGAGTCTATGTTGATGGTTGCTCGTGGGTCGTGACGAATGCTAGAAACAATATGTTTTGTTGGTAGTAGGCTTCAATGTGTTTTGATGGTTGCCACATGGTCTCCTTGAAACCTCGCAGTAGGGTATCATTGGTATCAATCATTAAAACCTGAATGGGCAGAGATAATTATGTTCATGCAGGCTGTTCTTTAGTGTCTCCCCTCCCTTTATATGGTATTGTTAGGCCATATGTTTTGTTTTATCATAATTTATGTTTCTTTGCACAGAACATAAGGTCATATTTGTTTTGGTTTTAGATGCATCTGCTTTCAACAGTCAAAATGAGAGGACACTCTCAAAATAGAAAAAGAAAAGAGATGCAATTGATTTTGGCTGTAATAATAAAGCCATATGGATATAGATTTTTGGTTGACATTTTAACAATTTGGTGCTACTATATGTCATTTTCATTTTGTATTATGTGGTAACAATTAGGCTTGACAATAATGTGCCCCCTTATGTCACTTAAATCCTACTACTATAGATGTTTCAATTATATGACCGTGTAACACATGTGTCTTCATTGTAGGTTGCATTTCCAAAATGGTTTGCATGGCGGGGCATTTTAAAATGTCTTCTGTGCTGAAGCTTGTAATGATGGAAAATCACACAGCACCAGGTAAAGTAGAGTTAAGATTTTAGCCTATTTTGACTTTCCATTTAGCTTGTGAATTTCATGACAGTACTTTAATAGAGGCTTTGTGACCTGTGTCCAGAGTAAAATAAAGAGAAAATTATACTGCACAGTTAACATGGAAATTTGATAGAGCATTTATGAAGTGTTACTGGATTGAATAGGCAGTTTAATCTGTTACTGGATTTCATTATATTTGACTTAGCGCCACAGTGCAGGGATGCACTTTTTCAGTGTCATGGTTATTTTATGTTCTGTAGTAGAAATTGCATTTGTAGGCCCATAATTTTTTTACTGCATTCAGGTTTCTGGATTTGTTTTTACAGAATGTTGATTGACAATGTGGCCTGTATAGTGCAATATCAATGTTCTTATTAATCAACTTTAAAAACATATATAATTATTGTGTACAGATTATCTTGGTTTACTGGTAGTTGACAACCTTCAGATTTCATCATATGCATGCAAAGCAAAGAAAAAATAAAAAGAGCTTGTGCTGCTTTTTTGGTCACATGTGCATGTCTAGCTTATGGTTGATGATTGATCATTTGATTGTTATCCATATTTTATTCCTTGAGTTTCTTTTTGTCTCTCTTGAGTGAACAAAACATAGGGACTGGTACCGAGATGATTCAATCTCTCATGTTGGGCGTTTGAGCATGAAAAGAATTTGCTGTCACTTTTGGCAGATGACGTGATCCGTGAGATGACTGCTGCACAGGTCCTACAAAAGCGACTGTTTGATGCACACGAACCAAATTTGCTGGATGAAAATGGTAAGCTCCACTTGCTGAACCATATATTTCAGTTACTTTCTCTGATAATATCTACTCTCTACTATTACCAGTTGAATGTACCTGGTGGAAAAGGTAGACATTGTTGGTCTCTGGATCCTTGCTCTAGGTGTGAGCAGGATCCTTACTCTCATCGAGAGGATCACACTTGGAGAACTCAGAGTTGGGGCAATTTTTCTGGGTTTATTTCTCACACAATGCGATGCCAACCTGAGGGGTTGGGGATACATATTTATAGGGCTGCTAGGCAGCCAGGCATATGCCAAGATGCTAGTCTAAGATGCTAGTCTAAGCTGACATTAAGATGCTGTCCTAGATGTCCTAGATGCTGTCCTAGATGCTGTCCTAGATGCTGTCCTAAAAGCAGATGCTAACTGCTGTCCTACAGTCAAAGATGCTGTCCTTGACACACAGAGAAACATGTGCTGCGTACTGCAGCAGCCCCACAGCCAACACAATACTTATCCATCACTCTCCCCCTAAGTCTTGTGTGGCTCCTTGTGAGGTATCTGAGCCATTCCGATACTGGCGTGAAGTTCCTGGAACTTGACTCGCCCAAGGGACTTGGTCAGGAAGTCGGCGAGCTGGTCTTGGGTGTTGATGTAGTTGGCCCGAACACTCCCTTCCTCCAGGCAGCTCCTGATGAAATGGTACCTCACCCGGATGTGCTTGCTGCGCTCATGGAAAACTGGATTCTTTGCCAAGGCCAAGGCGGACTTGCTGTCCACCCTGAGCTCCACTGCCTCTGCGTCTCTACCAAGGAGATCGCCAAGCAGCCGAGCCAGCCACAGAGCCTGAGTAGAAGCGGTAGTGGCTGCGATGTACTCTGCCTCGCAGCTGGACAGAGCCACCACCTGCTGCTTGGCCGACTGCCAGCTGATCGGACACTTGCCGAGGAAGAACAACGTCCCACTGGTGCTCTTGCTCGTGTCGATGTCGCCGGCGTGGTCGCTGTCGCTGTACCCGATGAAATGTGCCGCGCCGAGGCACCTCGGGTAGTGCAAGCCGTAGTCGGAGGTGCCCGCGACGTAGCGGAGGATCCTCTTCACGGCCTGCTGGTGCTCCGTCGTCGGTCGCTGCATGAACCGGCTGACATAGCCGACGGCGAACGCCAAGTCCGGTCGTGTGTGGACAAGGTAGCGAAGGCTGCCCACAATGCGCCGGTACTGCGTCACGTCCACCTCCTCCTCCGTACTTTCCCGGCTCAGCCTCAGCCTCTCCTCCATAGGAGTGTGGGCTGGGTTGCAGCCGGTGAGACCGCCAAGCTCCACAGTGCGCTTGGCGTAGGCAGTCTGGCGAAGAGAAGTGCCAGAGCTGTCCTGCTGGACCTCGATCCCCAGGTAGAAGGAGAGAGGGCCCAAGTCGCTCATCTGGAAAGTCGCCCTCATCTTCTCCTTGAACGCCTCGATCTCCACCTCCTTGGTACCGGTGATCACAAGATCGTCGACGTAGACTCCTACCTGCAGGGCCTTTCCTCCACTGCCCCGCCGGTAGATGGCTGCCTCGTGCGGGCTTTGCTTGAAGCCCATCCCCTTCAGCGTGGAATCCAGCCTGGCATTCCACGCCCTCGGTGCCTGCCGCAAGCCGTAGAGGGCCTTGCGCAGGCGAAGCACCTTGCCCTCCTTGCCGGGAATTGCGAAACCCGGCGGCTGATGTACGTAAACCTCCTCCTTCAAGTCGCCGTTAAGGAACGCCGACTTGACATCCATGTGATGGACACGCCAGCCCTCCTGGGCAGCTAGCGCAATGAGGAGTCGCACGGACTCCATCCGTGCCACGGGGGCGAAAGCGTCGTCGAAGTCGACCCCCTCCTGCTGCACGAAGCCTCGTGCCACCAAGCGAGCCTTGTGCTCGACGATGGCACCGGCTTCATCCCTCTTTAGCTTGAACACCCACTTAAGGGTGATCGCGCGGTGACCACGAGGGAGGTCAGCGAGCTCCCAAGTGCGGTTTTGCTCGACCGCGTCCATCTCCTGCTGCATCGCGGCACGCCATGCCGCGTCTCCCTCCGCCTCAGCGAAGGAGCGAGGCTCACCGTCCTCATGTGCCAGGTGCAGCTCCGCCTCGAAGTCGTGTATCGCCAACCCAGGGACAGGCTGGTTGCCGAGGATGTTGTCCATGGTGCGGTAGCGTAGAGGCTCGTCGTCGTGGTAGGCGTCGACGCGGTCCTTATCGTCGGACAGTGGGGTGGCGAACTCCACCGAACGCTGACGGGCCAAAGCTGCTGGTGCCGATCTTGGAGATGCCGGCGCCGGTGCAGGAGAGTGGGGAGCCAGTGCAGGAGTGCGTGGCGTAGCTTGTGGTGGTGGTGGACTCGCTGGTGGCGGAAGCGGTGGAGGGCTCGCCGAAGCTGATGGCGAGCCGGTTGCCGAGGACGAGCTCGGTGAAGATGAGCTGCTAACTCCCTCGGCTCCCTCCAGGTGGACGTAGTCGACGACGAAGTCCCTGAGGGTCGAAGTCGAGCCATTGTCCACCGCCTTGTCCCAGGTCCAGCCTCGCCCTTCGTCGAACACGACGTCCCGGGAGATGCGGACGCGTTGTGTCGCAGGGTCGAGGATGCGGTAGGCCTTGGCGCCCTCCGCGTAACCGATGAACACTCCTGGAGTGCTCCGGTCGTCGAGCTTGCCGACGTGAGTGAGCTCCTTGGCGAACGCCAGACAGCCGAAGACGCGGAGGTGGCTCACCATCGGCTTTCGCCCGTGCCAGGCCTCGTACGGCGTCTTGCCGTCAAGCGCCTTGGTGGGCGAGCGGTTGAGGAGATGGACGGCAGTCATCACCGCCTCCCCCCAGTAGATCGCCGGCATCCCTTTCTGCTTGAGGAGGGCGCGGGCGGTGGCGACCACTGTCTGGTTGCGGCACTCGACGACGCCGTTCTGCTGCGGGGTGTACGGCGCGGTGAAGTGGCGCTTGATCCCTTCATCGGCGCAGTACGTCGCGAACTCAGCCGCCGTGAACTCGCTGCCGTTATCCGTGCGCAGCACTCGAAGCTTGCGGCCGCACTTCTTCTCCGCAACAGCTTGGTGGTGCTTGATGGCGTCCGCGGCTGCCCCCTTGGTGTCGAGGAGGACAACCCACATGTAGCGGGACACGTCGTCGACGAGGAGGAGGAAGTAGCGTCGTCCTCCAGGTGTAGCCGGTGTCACAGGGCCACAAAGATCACCGTGCACGAGCTCCAGCTTCTCCTTGGCGTGGAAGCTTGCTTGGCGGGGAAAAGACAGCCGTCGCTGCTTGGTGAGGACGCAGGTGTCGCAGAACTGCTCCACGTGGTCGACGCATGGCATGCCCTGCACCATCTCCTTGTTGCCGAGCTGCTTCAGGGCCTCGAAATTGAGGTGCCCAAAGCGCTCGTGCCACCGCCAGGCCTCATCGTTTCGCCGAGCTGCAAGACAAAAGGGTTGCGCCACCTGTACGTGAAGAACATAGAGGCGGTTGCTCCCCCTGTTCACCTTGGCGAGAAGTCGGTGACGGGGATCCCAAATGCGAAGCACGCCGTCCTGGATCTCCACGCGCGAGCCGTTCTCATCCAGCTGTCCCAAGCTGATGGAGTTCCTTAGCGCGGGGATGTAGTAGACGCCGGTGAGCAGCCGATGCTCGCCGTTCTTGGCGACGAAGATGACGGAGCCGGCGCCCTTGATCTCCACGGCGGAGGCGTCCCTGAACTTGGCAGAGCCTCGAACGTCGGAGTCGAGCTCGGAGAAGAACTCCTGCCGGCCTGTCATGTGGTGGGTGGCGCCGGTGTCGAGGCACCACCCATCGATCTTGCTGCCGCTGCCGGACCCGCTGCTGAGGAGGGCATGTGCCTTGGGCTCGTCGAGGTGGAGAAGAGCCGCTGCAGCCGGTGCTGCTGGAGGTAGCTCGGTGCTCGCATGTGCCATGAACAGAGCTTGTTGCTCCTCCTCTGCCTGCGCGACGTGGGCCTGGGCGTGTCGTGGCTGTCTGCAGTCCCTGGCCCAATGGCCAGCACGGCCACAGTTATGGCAGGCGTCATCTTGTGCCGGCTTGGGCTTCTCGGCGATGCCGCCCTGGGCACCTCCGCGAGCACCGCCCTCGGCACGCCCTTTCGCCCCGGCCTGGGCGCCTTTGCGTGGCTTGCCGCGCTTGCCACGCTTGCGGCCGGCTGTTGCGGAAGAAGACTCCCCTTCTTCTTGTCACCTTGGCCGGCAGCCCACTGCTCCCGGGTGAGAAGGAGCTTCCCACCAACGGTGGTAGGCCCCGAGAAGGGTTGTGGCTCATCACCGTCGACGACCTTGAGGCGACCTATCGCCTCTTCGATCGACATTGTGGAGAGGTCCAGCAGGGACTCGATTGAGCGAGCCATCTGCCTGTACTTCTCGGGGATGCAGCGGAAGAGCTTCTCGACAGCTCTCTCCTCGCTGTAGGTGTCGTCGCCAAACTGCACCAACTTCTGCAACAGAGTGTTGAGACGGAGAGCAAAATCATCGACGTCCTCACCTGGCTTGAAGGCCAGGTTCTCCCACTCCTTGCGAAGTGCCTGCAATGTGGACTTGCGGGCGCGGTCGCTGCCGATGCGTGCTGCAGCAATGGCGTCCCAAGCCTTCTTGGCAGTCCGCTTGCTGGTAAGTGAGAACTGCATCTCGGACAGGACTGCAGCGATGAGGGCATTCAGTGCCCGTCGATCCTGGTCGTAGTCGACGTCGCCGTACCGGACTGCCTCCCACATGTGCAGCACCTGAAGTCTCACCTTCATCACCGCAGCCCACTCAACATAGTTGGTCTTGGTGAGGGTAGGCCACCCACCACCGGGGCCAACGTCCCTGGCAACAGCCTGGTACCCGTGGTAGCCACGGTACCGGTCCGGGGAGAGAGAGCCACGCTGCCTACGATGGCCGTGCTCTTCCTCGACCCGTCCACCGCTGTGCCGGTTGCCCTCGTGTCCGACACGGCCGTGTGCGCGCTGCTCCTGGCGCTCGAGCCAAGCGTTGGCTCGGCGTGCAGCACGCTCGTCCCGCTCGGGGAAGTCCTGCTCGCGGTCCAGTTCGGCGTCCAGCCGCGCAGCAGCCTCCCGCAGACGTATGGCCTCCAGTGCTCGCTCTTCGCGGGCCGCGTGGTTAGGGTCGCGGTTCCCTGCACTCGGAGCGCCGCCGACGCCGTGCGCGCCTCCTCCAGGAGCGTCGCTGGGCACGTGGGCGTGCGCAGCTGCCCACTGCGCCGCTCGCCCTCGCCCTGCCTGCCTCTCCAGCTGCTCAAGTTCCGGGTCGGCGCTGTCATCAGCAGAGATGGAGCTGCTGTGACTGCCGCGCAGGTCCTCACCTCCTCTGCGGCTGCACGCGCTGCATCCGCAGCTGCTGCTGCCTCCACCTCCGCTCTGGCTGCTGCCAGCTCCGCTTGGGCCAGCCTCGACGCCCTCGCTGCTGCTGCAGCGGTTGCTGCCGCTGCTCGCCTGCGCTCCTCTGCCGCGGCGAGGTCGGCCTCCTGCCGACGCCGCGCGCTGGAAGCGGTTGAGTGCGCTGCTGCACGAGAAGCAGAGGCTGCCAAAACAGCTGCTGCTGGCTGCTGGGGCTGTTGCGAGGCAGGGAGCTCGTCTGGAGAAGGGATTGCGCAGCAAATGCTCAGGCTACAGGATAGTACGGCTCCGATACCACTTGTTAGTCTCTGGATCCTTGCTCTAGGTGTGAGCAGGATCCTTACTCTCATCGAGAGGATCACACTTGGAGAACTCGGAGTTGGGGCAATTTTTCTGGGTTTATTTCTCACACAATGCGATGCCAACCTCAGGGGTTGGGGATACATATTTATAGGGCTGCTAGGCAGCCAGACATATGCCAAGATGCTAGTCTAAGATGCTAGTCTAAGCTGATATTAAGATGCTGTCCTAGATGTCCTAGATGTTGTCCTAGATGCTGTCCTAAAAGCAGATGCTAAGTGCTGTCTTTGACACACAGAGAAACATGTGCTGCGTACTGCAGCAGCCCCACAGCCAACACAATACTTATCCATCAGACATTTTAGTGCTTCCAGATTCTGCTCCATATGATATGTGTTCATTTATTAGATTGAAATTTCACTGCCTCCTGTGTTTATTTTACCTTCAGTGTATACTATTGTGTTTTACTCTGTATTTTTGACACATGTTTCTGTTGTATCAGATAGCTGTAACCTGTAGCTTAAACTTAGATGTTGACGTCAAACACAGTTTAGCTTTTTAACTTTTCCATCCAATAACTTTGTGCAGATATGCATATATTTGGATCAAAACCGATGGCCGACCCATTGGACTTGGTAAATTTGATGAATCTACCTGTATGATTTCCCTTTTTGCCTATGGCTGATCCACTGGATCAAAATCTTATCTTTTATTGAAGGTATGTTGTAGTACTTGCAAGAAGCCAGTCAAAGCCAGCCAATATGCAGTTCATACAGGTGCTATTAACATTTTTGCTATTACATTATTTAGGTGTAAGTACTTTTGTTCAATCTGCTCAGATTTAGTTGTTAATGTTGGAGTATGTGAGAATTAGGCCCATGAGGCTCATGTATGACTTTCTATATAGCTACCCTTCCTAGGGTTAGCCCAATAAGGAAAAACCTAATTCTAACATGGTATCAACCTAGGTCTTCTCCCTCCCCTCCTCCCCCAGCCGCCAGGCACCTTGTAGCCGCCGCCGGCGGCCGGCGCCGCCGCCTGGGCCGCTGCCGCCGCCATGGCCGGCAGGCCACCTTCTCCTCCCCCACCTCCAGTCTATTTTCATGCCTTTCCCCCACTCCCCACCTCTCCTTCCTGGGCGCAGATGGCGCGTGTAGCCGCCGCCGCCAGGGGCAGCCCCAGCGCCGCCGCCTCTTCTCCCCTCCCGCCGGGCGCGGGCGGCCTTGGGGCGGGCACGGCCAGGCCTCTCCTCCCCGGCGCAGCCCCTGCCGCCGCCGGGGGCCGGCCCAGCGCCGGCGCCGCCTCCTCTCCCTTCCTGGCGGGCGCGGGCGGCGTTGGTGCGGGCGCAGCTGGCTGGCCTCCTGCTCCTGGCTCCGCGCAGGGCGCGGCCCGCGCCCCTCCCCCCCCCGCCGCCGCCCACGTCCTCATGGTGGGCGCCGGGGCCGGGGGCGTCGATCCGGCTGCCGACCCGGCGGGCGCTCCCCCCGCAGGCGCTCCCCCGGCGGGCGCTCCCCCGGCTGCGGGTGGTGCCCCCCAGGCGCGGGCGCTGGTGGCCCGGGCACTGGCACGGGCGCCGGGAACGGCTCTGGCGCAGGGGACGCCACCACAGAGGACGCAGGCGCCCTGGAGAACGCTGGCGCCCTAGTGCCCGTTGCTGCTGCCTACCCCTACGGCATGCCGCCCTGGACGTCCACTCCTTCCACTCTGATCGTGGGCGCAGGGACCGGGGGCGCTCCGTTTCCTGCTCCACCTCTACCGCCGCTCACCGCGACGCGGCCCGACTCCGCCCTCACCACCGCCCTCACTGCTGCCTGGGCTGAGTACGTGGCGGGGCAGGCTCGTCTGCGGGAGGCCGCCCTCGCTTGGGAGCGCGAGCGCGATGCGGCCGATGCCCTGGCTAAGCAGATCGCTGACGCGGAGCAGCTCCTCACTTCTCCTGCCTCCCACGACGGCGGGGCCACCTCCGGCTCGGCGGGTCACCGCGTGTCCACCACCGCGGTCCTCTGGCACGACCCGGCCGACCCGCTCGTGGCCCAGCTTCACTACCAGGCCGGGGGTGTCCAGAACATCCGGCTCCTGGTTCCGGTCGCCCTCCTACGCCCGCTGGCGGGACCTGGTCCTCCTCACCCTCCGCCGCTACGCCCTCGACGACCAAGTCCTCCTCGACGCCATGGGCGCGGTCCCGACCGCCTCGTGGCTGCGCCTCGACAGCATCGTTCTCTCCTGGATTCTGAGGACGATCTCCCTGGACCTCCACGACCTCGTCCGCAACACTCCGAACGCTCGCGGGGCCTGGCTTGCGCTCGAGGGCAATGCCGAGGCCCGGGCTCTGCGTCTCGATGCGAGTTTCCGGACCTTCGTCCAGGGTGACCTCTCCGTTGGCGAGTTCTGCCGCAAGATGAAGGGCATGGCGGACTCTCTCGGCGACCTTGGCTGGCCCGTGGAGGACCGCATCCTCGTCCTCAACGTCCTCCGCGGGCTCAGTGACCGCTACGCTCACCTCCGGACGTGGATCACTCGTCAGCGACCCTTCCCAACCTTCCTGCAGGTCCGTGACGACCTTGTCATGGAGGAGCTCACTCAGGGAGTTCAGGCCGTGTCGGTATCCATGTCGGGGTCCTCGCTTTCCTCGACTGCTCTTGCCGCCACTCCCCCACCGCGTCCGTCCGCTCCGTCGCCGTCGTCTCTTCTTGGTCGTCCTCCTCCTGGGCCGAGCGGGGGTGGGGGGCCGTGGCGGCGGTGGTAGTGGTGGTGGTGGCTGCCGTCGTCGCAGGGGCCGTGGCAGTGGTGGCCGTGGGAACACACCGGCGCCGGCGCCTCCACGGGGTGCACCCTGGCCCACCTTCCACCACCCGTGGTCGGGGCGCATCTCCATGTGGCCTTTCTAGGCTCCCAGCGGTGAGCATCGCCCGCCGGCGGCCATGCTCGCTGGTGCTCCTCCGGGGTTCCACTCAGCGACCCCGTGGACGGCACCTCCCGGCGCCTACTCCGCGTCCACGTGGGCTCCACCTCCCGGTGCCTCGCCCGGGCCTGTCGGTTGGGACCCGGCGGCCTTGGCCAACTTCTATAGCACCGTGGCCCTGACACCTCCTGTTGGGCCATAGTGGGTCGCTGACTCTGGAGCTACTTACCACACCACTCCCGACCCCGGTATACTCTCTTCTATTCGCCCTCCTTCCTCTCTTCCTTCGTCCATCATGGTCGCAAATGGGTCGTGTCTTCCTGTCACGTCCGTGGGTGCCGACAACGCTCATGGCTCGTTTCGTCTTCCTGATGTTCTTGTTGCTCCTTCTATGGTCCACAACCTCCTTTCTATTCGCCGTTTTACAGCTGACAATTTCTGTTCTGTTGAGTTTGACTCTTCTGGTCTTACTGTGAAGGATTTGGCTACCCGGCGTCCTCTGCTCCGATGTGACAGTTCGGGGCCCCTTTACACCCTTCGGTTTCCGGCGTCTTCTTCCTCTTCATCGACGGCTCCTTTGTCAGCTGCTTTCGCAGCCACGCCTTCCTCCACTACTTGGCACCGCCGTCGAGACGACCATCCTGGACGCGATGCTCTGATGCAGCTTAGTCGTAGCTCCGACATTCGTTGTACTCGAGCTCACGATGAGCACTTGTGTCATGCGTGCCAGCTGGGCCGCCATGCTCGCCTTCCTTTTTACACTTCTTCACATGCGGCTCATGTTTTTGACCTTGTACATTGCGACCTATGGACATCTCCTGTCATGAATATTTCTGGGTATAAATACTATTTGGTGGTGGTTGATGATTTCTCTCGTTATTCATGAACTTTTCCCTTGCGTGCAAAGTCTGAGGCTTGTCCCACTATTATCCAATTTTTCGCCTGGGTGTCTACTCAATTCGGCCTTACCATCAAGGCCGTCCAGTGTGACAATGGTCGTGAGTTTGATAACTCCACCTCCCGTGCCTTCTTCCTTTCTCACGGTCTCCAGTTGCGTATGTCTTGCCCTTATACCTCCTCCCAGAACGGCAAGGCTGAGTGCATGATTCGCACCATGAACGACATCATGCGCACCCTTCTGCTCCAGGCGTCCCTTCCTGCTCGCTTCTGGGCAGAGAGTCTTCACACCTCCACCTACCTCCTTAACTGTCTTCCTTTCGCTGCCTGCCCAGCTCCCACGCCACACCACGCTCTTTTTGGCACCCCTCCTCGGTATGACCACCTTCGTGTCTTCGGGTGTGCATGCTACCCTAACACCACTGCCACTGCTTCCCACAAGCTGGCTCCCCGGTCGACTCTGTGTGTCTTCCTCGGGTACTCCCCGGATCACAAGGGTTACCGGTGCTATGACCTCACCTCCCGTCGGGTCCTCATCTCTCGCCATGTGGTCTTTGATGAGTCTGTCTTCCCCTTCTCCACCAGTACCACGCCGGCTTCGGCCCCTGACCTCGACCTCTCCTCGCTGTTTCCCACTGACCCGGTGGTCCAGCCACCTTTGCCGCTCTTTCCTGCAGGTACTGCTCCACCGTGCCCTTCGCCGGTACCGTGTCCCGGCTCGCCGCCCCCCGGTGCCGCCCCTGACTCGGTGCCTTGCACGGGTTCGGTGGCCTCGCCCCTCCGGGCGGCCCCTGCCACTATGCCTGACGTGGGCCCGGGGACACCGGTGTCCGTTGCACCCCCGGCGCGCTTCGCCCAGCCGGTGCACGTCTACCAGCGTCGCGCGGGGCGGTCCGGCTCCCTCCGCCACCGGGGGTGGCCTCTTCTCCGCCAGCGACGCCGCTGCCTCGGTCACCACCGGCGGTGTCTCCTCCACCGACGACACCGACACCACCGGTGGCCTCCTCTCCGCCGGCTACGCCTACTCCAACGCCGCGGCCCCCGGCTGCATGTGTCGTGTCGTCGGTGTACCACCCGCCGCTTCTTCACCGCGACCCGCGTCATGTTCACCCGATGGTGACGCGGCACGCGGCTGGTACCCTGTGGTCCTGGGCTCTTGCAGCGATGCCCGGCGACCCGCAGGTCTCTCCTGTACCCTCTTCCGTCCGCGCCGCCCTGTTGGACCCTCACTGGCGCCGCGCGATGGAAGAGGAGTACGCGGATCTCCTCGCCAACCAGACATGGGATCTAGTTCCTCGTCCGCCAGGCGCCAACGTCGTCACCGGCAAGTGGATCTGGACACACAAGCAGCGGGCTGATGGTACCCTTGAGAGGTACAAGGCTCGCTGGGTTCTCCGGGGTTTCACTCAGCTCCCTGGGGTTGACTACGATGAGACCTTCAGTCCTGTGGTGAAGCCGGTGACTGTCCGCACGGTGCTCTCACTGGCTCTTACTCGCTCCTGGCCAGTGCATCAACTGGATGTCAAGAATGCCTTCCTACACGGGAATCTCACTGAGACAGTCTATTGCAGTCAGCCGGCGGGATTTGTTGACTCTTCTCGTCCTGACATGGTCTGCCGGCTCAACAAGTCTCTCTACGGCCTCAAGCAGGCCCCTCGGGCATGGCACTCTCGGATTGCTGCTTTCCTGGTGACACGAGCTTTGTGGAGGCCAAGTCAGATACGTCCCTCTTTATTTACCACCATGGAGCCGAGACTGCGTACTTGCTGCTCTATGTTGATGACATTGTCCTCACAGCCTCCAGTCCTTCACTACTCCGCCGCATCATCAGCGCCCTACAACAGGAGTTTCCTCTGAAGGATCTGGGTGTGCTCCACCACTTTCTCGGGGTCACTGTTGAGCCTCGTCCCACCGGGCTTTTTCTTCACCAGCGGCAGTACACTCTTGATATCCTGGAGCGAGCAGGGATGACTGGCTGCAAGCCCTGCTCCACTCCGGTTGACACACAGGCCAAGCTGTCAGAGGCCGAGGGCAGCCCAGTGGCAGACCCCACTGCGTACCGGAGTCTCGCTGGTGCACTTCAGTACCTCACCTTCACCAGGCCGGACATCACCTACGCCGTGCAGCAGATCTGTCTTCACATGCATGATCCCCGAGAGCCCCACCTGACTGCTCTCAAGCGCCTCCTCCGCTACCTCCGCGGCACTGTCGACTACGGGTTGCTTCTTCACCAGTCCCCCTCCACCGAGCTGGTCGTCTACACTGACGCGGACTAGGCCGGGTGTCCGGACACTCGGCGCTCCACCTCCGGCTACGCCGTCTTCCTGGGCGGCAACCTGGTGTCCTGGTCGTCCAAGCGCCAGCCGGTCGTCTCCCGCTCCAGTGCCGAGGCGGGGTACCGCGCTGTTGCTAACGGCGTGGCTGAGGCTTCCTGGCTCCGGCAGCTCCTCGCCGAGCTTCACAGCCCTCTCTCTCGGAGCACGCTGGTCTATTGCGACAACGTCAGTGCGGTGTACCTCTCCACCAACCCTGTGCAGCACCAGAGGACCAAGCATGTGGAGATCGATCTACACTTCGTCCGGGATTGGGTCGCCATCGGCGATGTTCGGGTTCTCCACGTCCCGACCACCTCCCAGTTCGTAGACTTCTTTACCAAGGGTCTCCCGTCCTCGACCTTCGCCGAGTTCCGCTCCAGCCTCAACATCACCGGTGGCTAGTTGCGTCTGTGGGGGGCTCGTGTGTTGTACTTCTTTTCATGTCCAGTCTGTAAACTCCGCTGCGCCGGTAGTTCAGACTGCGGGTGGGCGTTGGAGTATGTGAGAATTAGGCCCATGAGGCCCATGTATGACTTTCTATATAACTACCCTTCCTAGGGTTAGCCCAATAAGGAAAAACCTAATTCTAACAGTTAAAACACAGGTTTAGTTTTGTTATGTTTGTATAATTCATCAACAATCTTGCTGGGAACTAGGCTGTGAACATTTAATCCATAAATTCAAAGTCATAACTCATAATATATCATGAATCTGTACTTTCCTGCGCAGAAACTTATATTTTGCAATTTGTATGCGAGAAAAGCCCCAATCTGTTGCTATTTACATCATTTAGCTTAATCAATGACTAGTGTAATTTGCTTACTGTTTAATACACTTGGTTAGAAAAGCTGGTGGCATTGCCATTGCAAACATCAACTGCTCAACTGACCAATATCTTAATCAAAATGTGATGAATAGTCACTCCCATATTTAATCTTTTTTAAAATTCAAACTTTTGTGTTACTTGGTTTATTACTAGCACATTGTAAGATTAATGCTATCCTAAATTTAAAATGTGAAGCCAACCTTTGGAAAATTTTACAATCAGTATACACATTTTTGTGAAAATGGTGTTTAGTACTTTTTTGGCTTTTTCGTTGAAACTTTGTTTATTGTGCAGAGCAATGTAGCTTAGGGAAGGTAAACACAAATGATTCAGTGGGTGTAGATCATGCCAGTCCAACAATGCCCCTGAAGAAGGGCAGAAAAATAAAGTTGATAAGTAATGGAAGTATCCTATTGTTTATGAGACAGCCTGTTTGTTCTTGTTTACTGTTAGTGCTTACATGCTGCTATTTGCGTTCTCCATGTGGAATACTCACCTAAAATTTCTTTTTGTTATTTGGACTCTA
Source organism: Bothriochloa decipiens (assembly GCA_023333625.1). Lineage (NCBI taxonomy): Eukaryota > Viridiplantae > Streptophyta > Magnoliopsida > Poales > Poaceae > Bothriochloa > Bothriochloa decipiens. The sequence goes on along the minus strand of CM041647.1, from coordinate 16,156,760 downwards.
AATGTTTGTGGATCTTTGAATGTTTGCTGCCTTGACATCTGATATAGATCAAAAAGTGCACATAAAAGTGAAAGCAAAATCTCAACCTGAAAGCAAGAATGTTGCCAATAGTTTCGAATTGGACAATGGGCATGCCACTAAAGTATCCACAGGTGATCAAAGTTTGTGCTGCTTTCTGTCTAATATTGTTATCAGTCTGGTGTCATTTAATCCTTCTTTCTTCTTGCTCACTTTCTCTAGACTATTTGACCTGTGTATCTAGTGTTTACATGATATTGTTAGTATAGCCACTATGGCATGAAGAAGTTTTGTGTATCCATGTTAGCTTGTGGTATCTAACTATATAAGTTTGTGGGACCATTTCATTTGCATGTAAAGATAAAGACCAGTGTCATATTTCCAGGGATAATACATAGGAAACAATACTGGATATGTTTTGTTGAAACAACTAAGTGTGTGGGTTTTTCTCTGCCAAAAATGAATGTTTCAGCTGATAACAGTATATCTTACTATTGGATTTTATTTGTTATGGTAGTTTTTATTTACATGCTTCTTTGGTTTGTAGGGCTGGGCACGTCTGTTGATAGTTCAGCTACTATCAATGTGCCTAATAATCACCTCAGAGGTATTGATTGTATCTTAGGTGTCCTCTGCTTCCTCATAGAGATTGTCAAGCTGCATGTTATTTGTTATCCCATGCTTGTGTTTTTCCATGGTCGGACAAAGTAGGCATGTTATGGTCTACTTCCTCATTGGATTAAAGCTACACTAAGCAATTTTTAGTGGTCTAGATAGACAATGTTCTAATAATTTTAGTGACATGGGCAGGTGGGCTCCAATATTAGCCTATCCAACAAATTTTGATCCTTTCCCCCCTTCCCAACTAATTTATTTATTTTCCTTTTTGTGTTTGTGTGTTGGGGAGGTCTCTAAATATTATGTCCACTTACAACTTTTTTTTGGCTCAATTGAACTTGAAGTGAAAAGGTATTTTGAAATGCTTCAAAGTGGGGATTAAAGGTTCTCTGATACATTGCATGCTCAGTAACAAGAAAAATGAACAAAATAAATGGTATTCTTAGAAAATTGTTTGTTTTTGCTTACTGAGTCAAGGGTTAATTTTTATACCTAGTTTGACTGATGAAGACTTGCCTGCATAGTTCTAGTATTGCATACCAGTTGATGGAAATAAAGTCAGTAACCATAGAATGTGAAGGGAGGAGCTTTTCCCAGAAAATAACTTTTGGCTATCCAATTAAGATTTAATGTTTAAAGTCGGTCCATAACGAAACCTTCTTTGCATAGCTATGCAGCATTAATTAGATGGCTTACCTTCACTCCTTCAGTGTTCTCCTTTTTCTACCTGAGACTCTAATTTCAATGCTCGTACAATTTCCCGAATATTGCATTCACTTGAATAATATATCTTGTTCAATTTTCATTGCGCCATAACCTCTGACCACATAGTATTTTGATTTTCTCATCTAATTTATATCAGATGTGCCAGCCCCTCTCGCAACAAAAATGTATCACTCACAGGGCAACCACCGTCTTCGAATGGAGCTTGGCCAGCTTTATCGTGAATCATGTGTGCAGCATTTGAGTGGCCATACAACTCCAAATGTGCCACATGAGAATGGATTGATGGCGTCATGTTTTTCCCCATCCGGCAGCTCAGCATTGGCTGCTTCTCAGAAGAACCTTGTTCCTCAAGCAAAGGTATGATGCCACCCACCGAGCACTGGCAGGGTAGCTTTTCATGTTCTCTTATTGATGATGTGTTCTGCTATGGTGCTTCTCATCAGCCTCTTGCAAGCACATCTGAATCATACTCAGGAATCCCTCAGCAATTAGCAGCAAGCAGGCCTAACCAGTCACAGGGAACCAAAACTGAGAAAGCAAGTACACAAGCATCTGCAGTTAAAAATGAAGGTTCACGATCAAGATGCAATAAAACCACAGTTCCCCATTCAAGAAACAAAGGTTGGCAATGATCTTTTAATCTTCTGCTTCATGTAGTATGTGACTTCATTCATCCATTAAAAATTGTTAAGTGATTATTCAGCTGTGTTTGTTAACTGGGGCAGGGCACTTATGTAAAGAATATTCCGTGAAACTATATTAGCTATATATCAGCTGAAAGTTCAAAATACAGCTCTATGAGAAGAAAATTTACAGCTCACACTTTGTTTCTGTTCTAAGCTAAGTATATGTTATAGTTTTCAGCTTTTCAAGAGTCCGATTTACCCCTGTAGTTACATGGCTTCAGGCCTGCAATACTGTTAGCTCATCTTTTTTAGTTTCTGAAAGGCTGCTGACCACTCTGATGCCTGGAAACCTTCTAATGTAAAAATGGATGTATTGGATTATTACCTTGCTAGTAACCATATATGCCATTTGTTCTCTAGGCACCAAGAAGACGCAGCAGCAACCTAATGGACGTGTTCATCATGTGATCAAGTCAGAGTACTAGCCCAGTGATAGGCATGTGTCCCCTATTGGCTTTACTCGAACTTAAATCCAGGCGAACATTGCTCTGCTGGACATAGTGATCTTACGCTGATTGATTTCACAGGTAATTTATTGGTCAAGTGGAAGTGTCTCCGGTGGTGAACAGTCTTCTTTTTCTCCTTTCCTAAAGAAATTGGTTATTGGCAGGATGGTTCTAATTTGGACCGTCCAGATTCGAGATTGTTTTGGTAAGTCAGGATATATAAACTTGACGGCATTGTGTTATACCGTGGCACGTATCTAAGCTATTAATAAGCATGGTTTCATCGGTTTTTGCACAGGTTCGTTGGCTATTGGTACAAGAAGCTAACAGCACTAGTTGTAGCACTGATGAAGAAGTTACCTGTAAATAGGGCCACAAAGGCCTTCGTTTATTCCTGCCCCTCCTCTTGCTGCGGAAGGTTGTGAACCTATTGAACATTTTGAATACAGCCCTGATCATTTGGGCGTTGAGTTTTAGTTGACTCATATTTGTGTTTCATTCTTGCCCTAAGCTTAGCTTTCTAGCCAGCAATTTTGAACTCTGACGGGCTACGACTGCCGGTGGATGAGGCTTTTTTTTTTTCCCAAAAAAAAAAAAAAAAAACTCACCTTGCCGGAAAGCTTGTGTTTCTAGGCGTTTTGGGGTTTCTGGTTGTGGGTTGCGAGCGATTGTGCGGCAGGCAGAGTGGTTTAAGCTCCGCTCCGGCGCCATGTCACTAATTTTTTGTGGGCAATGTTTTTCTATCATTTCACACTTTGGTTTGGTGGCACAGATGCTTAATTGTCCCATATCATTTTCAGTCAGAGTTAGAAAACACGAGTTCTATCAAATCTGCCTTTTTTTTCGAATCCTCGAGCAACAAACAACAACGTTTAGAAATGCTATATTCCGTCAGATCGGTTATACTCTAGTCACCATCAAGATAGCTTGTAGCAACCGGGCCTGTTCTTGCTAACCATGACACTGAAGGAACATGCTCATACATGAAGTACCGCATTTTGTTAAGTTCAGATGAAGATGCTAAAATATATGAAAACAAGAACATCTCCATCGCAGGCCAACGCTGGCGAGTTTGTGACATGAAAACAGCAGCCTTCTTGTTCGTCGATTGAATCAGAGTTGACGCTGCGAGACAATGTTCATATGGCCGCTTCAAAATACCAGTCCACAGATTGAAACTACCTAATTGGAAATGTCTGCCTTGCCGATGTTATTTATTACAGCACTGACCATTTCACCTATGCAGCTAATTTCGTACTTGAATGAAACTACTACTAGAAGTAGGAGACCATAGGACGAGAGGTACCCCAGCCAAAAGGTGCAATAGCCGCGAGGCAGCAAGCCCATTGATCATCATCCTTCATCCATGGATCAGTCAGTAGATGGCGGCGATCTCGGCCCTGATCATCTCCAGGACCTCGGGCGGCGCGGCGGCCGCGGTGACCGTGAGCACGGCGGCGCCGCCGTGGCGCCCCACGGTGGCCACCAGCACCTCGACCCCGCGGCGGTGGAACGCCTCCAGCGCCCTTGCCAGCGCGCCGGGCCGCCGCGACGGCAGCCGCGCGCAGAAGCACACCGCGCCCACGGCCACGGACACCTCGGGCTGCTGCCGGCGCCGGGCGGCGCCGATGGCGAGGCCCGGGCCGCGCACCGCGCGGTACGTCTCCAGCATGGCCACCGTGTCCTCCAGCATCTTCACCCGCGCCGCCGCCGCGTCCACGATCTCGTCCTGGCTCGCCTCCTGCGCGCGCGCGCGCGGCGTCGCCGATTGCCAGAAAACGACGTCAAACAGAACACCCAGACGGTGATTCAAAGACAAGAAAAGAAAAAGATCATCTTGCGGCACGACGCGCCGGCGCCGGCGTCGGCGTCGACAAGAAGCAGGGCGGGGGCTTTACCCGGTCGGTGGGGAGGTTGGGGAGCATGGCGCCCAGCTCGGCGTAGAGTGAGGCCACGGTGCGGCGGCTCGGCGGCCGCGCCCTCGGCCGCGACGCCGACGCGGACGGCCCCGCGGTGGCCAGGGACAGGTCGAGCGGGAGCCACCCTCCTCCTCCTTGTCCATCCATGGCGGAACGACGGCGGGTGGGTGGGTGGGTGTCTGCACCGTACGTGCGTCTCCTCTCCTCCCTGGCTGCAGTTGTGTCTGCGGGGTTTTCCCTGCTGCTGCGCGAGAGGGAGCGGACTGCGTCTGTTCTTGTCTCGAGTTGTTGACAGGGAGCCTTCGAGGAGAAGAGAAAGAAGCGGGTCCCTCCCTCCCCCTGGAGGTGGTGGCGTGACATGGCGGCCATGGTGGTGTCAGCTGTCAGCGGTCTATTTCGATGGCCCTTCGACAAGTAAGAGACCAGGGGCCAGTAATATTTATGATATAATATTTTATTATTGTATAAGAAAAATGCACGGCTCATTTTAGTTCGGATTTTGATGTTTGATGATCAACATAACCAAACCAGACTAACGTGTTTGCAAGTATTTATTTTATTGTCGAATAGGTTGCACAAGCGGTCTTGGATTTATTTGGAGCAAGAAGATCTTAAATTCTTAATCAACATCTTAAAAAAATAAAGAGAAAAAAGAACAGAAACCATAGTATACGTCTGAACTAACCAGCAGCTTGCTAACTCACGTGCACTAAAAGCAGCAGCAGTGACAAATAGGGCAGCGACAAGCACAAGGCAAGAAGGCAGAAGAAGCTCGCTAGCTAGCAGCGTACACATTCGTACATATATACTTGCACGTACATGGAACAAACAAGCAAGGTAGTACATGCATTAGGGTCGTGCATCAAGCAGTAAGCAAGGCAGCAGCAGCACCACGACGCCACTCATGGGCCCTCTAGCCTCATGGGCCCTTGGGCGTCGCACAGCCCGCCCACCCCTCTGGGACGGGCCTGGCTGTCAGGTGTGCAGTGGCCACGTAACCAAAGTGCTGTAGCGGCCGGCTTTGTGTGGTGGTTAGCCAGGAATGGAAGCTGCAGCCGGCTGGGAGGCACGGTGCAGAGGGAGGAGACCGGACGGAGGGAGCCGCCTGCTTTGGGTAACTGGTCAAGCGGTTGGTCTTCACAACGGGACAAATCCATCGCTGAGAAAGGCTGTTTCCTGCACTGCAGCAGTTGTACTGAAATGAAATGGAGTGCCTTTTTTTCATTTTATTACTAGCGAGATTAGTAGGAGGCCTAATGTTACAAACAGTTGCATTCTATGAAGTCGTGGGTGTATGCCCCCAACTTCCCATCAAATTGTTGGAGCCAAGGCTTTTCCTTCTACCCTTTCCTGAATCCAGCCATGTCCTTCGTAACGAAATGCAATGCTTTGACCGATTTTAAATTGGAGGGCCCAACGAGGTATTTGATAGGAATTGGCACATTTGGAATCAAGAAAGGTTCAGAGCGTGTCATGGCATAGGCTCTCAGACATGTTTCCGTCTTTTTTTTTTTGTGAATAACACGTTTCCATCTTTGAGTGATGGAAATAGCAACGCACTATTGGCGGATCAGTGAATGTTCTTTGGTGGACTTGGTGAAGAACGGGGTAGGACAATCCATAATATTCTGATATACTCCAATATAATGAAGCTGAGCTTTCTCAGGTTCAAAACTTCACATGACCTCTGTTGACAGAGAAAGGAGAAAGCAACTTTTGCATCGTGCCTTTATTTTGAGGTTTGGGAACAATTAACTAGGATTTGGGAACACAAATTGGGGCTTGATCCCTAATATATGATAAATAATATAAACCTCATTGTGAACGAGTTTTCATTGTCGTCGCTGACGTATGTTGAGGTTTTCAGTGGCGACCCTCCTAATATGTAGGTGTTGAGTGAGTTGTTCCCTTCGGTTGGTGACGTAGGCGTGCGCAAGAGAAGCGCCGCCATCCGACGGTAAGGGCATAGTTTTTTGTTTTTTTTGACGGTGCTGCAAATTTGGGTCGACGTCTCTAGAATATAACAACTTCGTGCTTACACTTACACTATACTAGAGAGTGTCTGAGCTTCCATATAAATCTTTTCTAGCCCTCGTAAGTTGCCTAATCGAGAAAAAAATGATGGAAACACTGAATTTCTATTAGTTGGGGTAGTGGCGTCCAAAATGAAAAGCGCCGTCGGCCGGTCCATATGTAATATGACGTAATCGCTACAGCCTGAAACTCAGCGGGTCTGGGTCATCCCAACACGCCAAGTAGCCTCGTCCTTTCATTTCACAGCTTCGACATGTAAGGTCCATATATCACGTCTGTCGGTAAGGAATACGTATTCTTTGTACATGCAATTATTCCGACCCAATTGGACAATCAGACTGTCAAAAAAAGAAATAAAAAAAATTGGGCAAACAGACAAGAGTTATATTTTCACCCCTTTGGCTCCCAAGATGAATTTGGACATCCTTCCATAAGTGCGAGCACATACCCAGAGTCAGCCTCAAAGCCATACACAGTTACACACACGATTCGGTATGGGCCCGTCTCGTCTCCTATCGCCTCGTCTCATGTGTCCGGGTGTCCCTGCCGGGCTGCCACGATGTCGCCGCCGACGTGCCTTCGTCCGTGGCGCGACCTCCCGGCGGACCTCCTGGGCCACGTCATGGCGCACCTCCCGTTCCCGGCGGACCGTGCCCGCTTCCGCGCCGTGTGCCGCACATGGCACTCGGCCGCGCGGGAACACCACGGGCGCCGCCGCGGGCTCCCGTGAATATCGTGCTGCCCGACGCCTCCTGCACCATCGGCGACGACGGCGTCTTCTTCGACAGGATCCCTGGCCTGCTGCCTGCCGACAACGTGACCTGCCTCGGCGGCGCGGCCACCGGCGGCTGGCTCGCGCTCGACTGCACGGACGCGGTCCACAGACGCACCAGCTTGCTGGACCAGATCCTGACGAACACGCTTCTGCCGACGAGCTGCGACGGCGTGAAGCAGACACACGTACCTTCTGCACAACCCTTTCTCGAACGCGGAACGCCACGGTGGCGCTGCCGGAGCTGGACTCGGCGTTCGGCCATGTCACCGAGGAGTTCGAGGTCCGCAAGGTGCTGATGATGCGCTCCGGTTCCGGTGGCGACGATGTGGTCGTCGCCGTCACGACCAACAGCTACAAGTACTCGGTCGTCGTGTGTCGCCCCGGGAAGGGCATGTTTGTGGTGCCCAACCTATGCGTCCTGGACCTCGCCGTCGTCCTTGGGGACACACTGTACGCGATGACCTTCGACGAGGACGTGATCGCGTTCGACCTGACTGAGGATGGCAACGGCAGGCCGGCTGTTGCTCAATACAAGCGAGTCATCA
>CM041647.1:16040686-16143993 GCA_023333625.1 Bothriochloa decipiens | reverse complement strand
GGATGGCAACGGCAGGCCGGCTGTTGCTCAATACAAGCGAGTCATCAGGCGCCCGTTAGCAGACGGCGAGGAAGACCTGGGGAGCTGGATGGATCAGGACGACGACGACAATGACGACGGCGACGATGACCACGAGTCAGAGTCGGATGATGCTGAGGCACCAACCGACGTGGAGTCTGATGGTGGTTAGGAAGATAGCGATGAAGAATACGACGACGAGGGGGAGGAGCTCTCGAGCAACAGCGAGGAGGAAGAAGACGAGTCCAATATCAGCGACGAGCTCTCCAATGACGAGGCGCCACATCACCCAACGGAAGAGGAGGATGCCTTCAACTATGGCAAGTTGCCACGCACGGTAGAGGCTGTGGAGAACAAGAACGTCCCCGATGACGACGAACCCAAGGACTCGATCACCATCGCCAGGTACCTCGTCGCGTCGAGCGACGGCAAGGAGCTGCTCATGGTGAGACACCATCAGCAAACCACTCCGTGTTCCGGCGCCTACACTCTCAAGGTCGAGGTCGTCAGGGCAGACCTCAGCCTGCTTGAGTGGGTCCCGGTCGCCGGCGAGCTAGCTGGTCAGGCGCTCTTCCTCAGCCGATCCTTCAGCAAGTCCACGCCGGCGGCGTACGGAGGCGTCGAGGAGGGCTTCGTGTATTTCGCGGCACCCGTGGACGACGTGTTCGACACCAGGTGCCGGGTTCGTAGAACGTTTAGCATGCCGTGGCAGAGGAAACTGGCGGAAGCAGAGCTTTTGACGTGGCTTTTCCCGCCAGAATTAGTGGCAGAGAAGTCTCGATCGTTTCGCTGAAAAGCCAAGTCGTTGTTTTCTGATTTATTTTGTAAGAGAAAAATACGGTACCATGACTGATAATTTGAAGTGAAACAGGGTCACTTAGATGAGTTTTAATGGTTTAAACAGTGCAACCATTTAATTCAAGGTTTATGACATAAATGACATGGGTGGCCCTTCCCTTACCACTTAAACGTTGTTTAAACGTACGAAACACGTGTTTAGGCGAAGGGAGATTAATTAGACTTTTATAAAAAAGAATTGTAGAAATAACTTTTCAAAAAATTGTCCAAACATTTTTCTAAAATATAAATATAATATGTATTAATATTAGAAAATTTATTCTTAACTTTGAAAACTTTGAATTCTACTTTTATTTTATTTTTTCTAAAACCATGCTCTGTGTTTTTGTGAGCTAGAACATGATTTTAGGAAGCGCATGAAGTTTAGCATCCAAACCACCTTCCTACTTGATCATGTGCTCCTGCATGCGCAAACATAATAAGTCATCCATCCAATGTTGTAGACCAAGTACATTGGTTCAGAAGTCTCACAGGATAGTTGCCGTTGATAGTCCAATGTTGCTACAAAGCACATGATACACGTTGCCAAATTGCAACCAAAGCTTCCATTGTGTTTTTATTTAGAAATTTCTTGTGCATGTATTAACGCTTAAGTTTTTTTAACCTTGTATCAATGGTTAAGTAAGGCATTGCTGCTAGAAGACCATATTTGGCCCAATTTAGATTTTTAGAAGATCGTACAAGATCCAAATAATTCTAAGAAATGAACAAAAAGGTAGAGCATGACTTTATATTGAAAAGGAAACTTTAAGTTGAAACAAATTTTGTATGATTTTTCTAATATTAAACTAGATGTTAGTTATCCTAAGTCAAATCATAGATATTGTTCAGTATATTTCCTGTGGATTTTTTTTCTAGAAAATGACATAAATAGAGAATAATTGTGGTCAAAATTGCTATAATCTAGTTTATGTCATTTTGAGTACTTTCCTGACAAGCAAAAGACAAGGGATATCAGCAGACTCCCATTTGCTCAAAAAACTTAAAACTGGTAGTTAATGGAACCAAGATTTTTTTTTTGAGCAGTCAGGTCTCCTCAGATCATATCACAAAAGTGCAAGCACAAGGTACCAACAGCAGACAACTCCAGAGTGAGATGATCAAATCCAAGATATATACAATGAAGCAACAAGTCGGTTAAAACAAACAAATGGTTGCACAGAACTACAAAATTTGTGAGCACGATGGTAGTGTCGTGTTATTTGCTTAGTGCCGTCTCCAAGAGATGCTCGATCCTGTATCTCATCACAGGTTGGCCAGATCTTGTCTTCTTGAACATCTTCTCCCTAAGTTCTTTCCGCTTTGCCTCAGACTTCTCCCGATGTTCCCTCTTGGCCTGAATTATTGCATCACGCTCTTTCTTAGCCTTCTCATCCTCTGCGCGTTTTTTCTCATACTCTTCCTTCAAACTATGTGCAGTGCGCTTCTTGCCTTTATGATGTGGCTCTGGCACATCTTGGGCAGTGTCACCACCATCCTGCACGGAATCACATAAAAATTAGTTATCATTACAGACTCAGTCTCTGAAGATGCTGTTTTTATAGTCAAAAAACAGATTAATGTTGAAACACTGAAACACATTACAACTTCGTCTAACTCCCATCGCTGTAAGCAGAATTACCTCATGGATTGGAATTTCAGGATGGTTGTTTGACTGAGTTTGTTGCTTCTTTGTCTTTTTGTACTTGCTAACTAATTTAGCATTCTTGTAGAACTCCTTTTGCTTCTCTGCAAATTAGAGCAATGGTTTCATGAATATCTTTGAAAACAAATTACAATAGCATTGGCATGAACTCAAAATAATTTGGCAGAGAACTTTTAACAAACAGGTATGTGTGTATTTAACACCTCCAAGTATTGACTATTGAGGTTCATCAACTTAACCATTAAATAGTCACGACTGCTCTGTCTATCCTAATCTTGCAAATGTATTCATGCAATGCAACTGGAAAATATAATTACATACCTCTAACCCGATAAACCTCGGTTCATACATTGTATGTAAAATATATTATAGACTTCGACAGAAGAGATACAAAACTGCACCTTTCCAAATATGTTATACCTTGCAATTATGTATCTGGTAATAATTGGTTATCTGATATCAAAAGAAAAGTCTAGAGGTAACTCACAAACAACTTAGAGATGAGTAGGACCTACAAAAGGTTTTAAGATTATTCCACATTGATCCCACTGATTCCCATGAGGATGAGAGAAGGCAACCCACACTAAGTCTTCTGTATCTGCCACTTACATGGCGGAGTGGTAGATGTGCTGTTAGAGAGGATGACAGCCTGGCAGCAGCTCTCCAGCGGAGGTGAATTTGTGCATGCAGGCAACAAAAGGCAGGCCCGGCCCTGGGGGCGGGCGAGCGGGGCGGCCACCCCGGCCTCCGATTTGTCAGGGCCCCGATTATGGCTGTATACAGTAGTATACGATACTCTTCCATGCATGTAGATGTATTCGCTTGTCAATGACTGCATCTGCATGCCTATTGCCGTTAAAAAAACATGACTGCATGCCTGCTCGTATCCCGACACCTCTCACGGAGACTTTTGCATGCTCACGGTATTTGGATTAAAAGCAACCGTGTGCATCGGTGCATGCATGTATTTTTGGAATAAAAGCTAGAGAGAAAGGAGGTAGTCCTAGTAAAAAGTGTATTTTAAAAATTCGCGCACATGTCTTCTAAGTGATGCTGTTAGTAATTACTAATTAGTAGAAGAGTAAATAAAAAGATTGAAACAGAGTGATCACGTCCCAATATTTTTCAAAAAAAAAATGAACATAGGTGAAATATAGATGGATCAATAATTATTGCGCGTAGGAGCAAGCAAATACTACTAATCCGATAGCAAGGTCTTAGTAGATAATAATTTGGACTTAATGAGGATGATAACCGTATGTGACAAGATAAATTTTTTTGAATCAAAATAATTTTTTCAGAGGTATATATGTTCTTTTTTTTAAAAGTACATATGTTCTAAGGGCCCAATTTTTTAGTCTTGCCCTGGGCCCACAAAATCTCAGGGCCGGCCCTGACTATAGGGTACTGCATCCCGTGTTGATGCAGCTGCCACCACCTCCGCGCCCACTTCTGGACTCCAGAGGAACCTTGGCCACATGTCCCTTCCAAGACACTCTAGTTCTAGGCCTCTACATGGGGTCTATGACCATGGTGAACCTCTTGCTGGAACTTTTTGTATGGCAACTGTGCACTCCATGCCCCCACAGACTTTGACCCGCCAGAACCATGGTCATTCACACTGTTCGCGTCTACAACCACCAGTTTGCCACAGCACATGCCGTTGGCAACTGTTGTCACGAGCAGATTCCCGAATATGTCCTGGACTCTTTGCGTATGCGGTTTGGGCAATCAGGCAGTTGGGCCAATGAATGGTTGGGCTGACGGATGGAATTTCTAGGGAGATATTTTTTTCTCCTTTTAGTAATAGGTACAGATACAAGTAAGAATAGACATACGTTCTTGAATTCTCCAGCGCGAAATTGGAATGCGTTTCTTCTTTCACAAGGTAAAGAGATGCAAGTAAGGATTCGGATTCAAGTGGAACCGTTGAGTACATGAAACTAGATCCTATATAATGAGATTTCGATGAAGAGATCCAAGTCTAATCCCAAATGCAGCATTTAATTGTCTAACTTACTATAACAAAGGAACTACCAATGTGTGATGATGTGTACCATGATTCTCAAATTTATCTAAACTGCAATAATACTACGATTTAAAGTAAACCCAGCCGAATGCCTCCCTGACACGAGCAGATTAATTGCCAGCTGCGAGCATATTGTCATTCTCAAATTATTCTAAACCCGGTGAACGATGGGAAATTTCAATATTTAGGACTCAATTCGCATGCCTCGCAAGATTTAGGATCCAATTCGTCTGCCTTTCAAGATTTAGGACTGGACATGCGAATTGCTTCAAGATTTAGGATTTCAACCATTTTCTCTCTTTTCTATTTTTTCTTTAATCTTTTAACTCTCCCTGGCATTTATACAGACGAAACTACCTTGGTCTTAGGAACATATCGATCGCTTCGTCCTTTCGTCCTTTTTCCCATAGCTCAAGAGGCCGAGCGCCCGGTGCCCGCCCGTCACACGGGACGAGCGCCTACTGCCCATCCGCCGCCCCCTACGCCGGAGATTCGCCGCCGGCGAAAGCCGCCGCCCCTACGTCGCCCCTCCCCGCCATCCTCTGCCTCCCGAGAACCCCATCATGCGCCCCCTCAAGCTCCAGAAGACAGGCTAGGGTTTCGGCTGGACCAGAAGAAGAAGCTCGGCGCCGCTTCCGCGTGCCGGCTGCGTGCTCCGCTGGCCACGTGCACCCCACCGTAGGCCGCTCGCCCGCGTGCTGCTACTGCTCGGCGAGCTCCCTGTCCGCGTGCTGCTGCTGCTGCTGCTCGGTGCTCGCCACCACCCAAGCCGCGTGCTGCTACTCGCCACCGCCCAGGCCATGTGCTGCTGCTGCTGCTCGCCATTTACGGCGGCAGATGCCGTTCAGGTTCAGCAATGGAAGCAGGCAAGAGGAGGAAGAAGAATATGACATATGGGCCCCACATGTTAGTGACAGGGAGAGGAGCCTGTTCTTTTTAGCCAAGGGCAGTTTAGTCATTTTAAATGGCTGGATAGGTGAAAACATTTCAGGAAAACGAAAAAGATGAGAAAATGACTGAAATCCTAAATCTTAAAGCAATTCGCGTGCCCAGTCCTAAATCTTGAAAGGCAGACGAATTGGATCCCAAATCTTGCGAGGCACGCGAATTGAGTCCTAAATATTGAAATTTCTCGTGAACGATGCCATTTCAAGGAAATTCAACCGAATGCCCAACGACACCAGCTTAATTGTGAGCTATGAGGACTACTCCGGAAGCTAATGCAATGATCCATGTTAGTAGCAAGTTTAACAGGGGAACTGGAAAAAAGGAGACCCAAGTGCAAAGCACACGGCAGCTGTTGCTAGCTAGCTAATCCAAGCTCCAAACTGCGCCCAGTAACCTCAGGAGTCAGGAAGGTGGTGGTACTCACTGATGAGGGCCGGGTTGTAGCCGGTGTTCCGGGACTTGGCGCTGGCGAAGGCGGCGAGGGAGAGCGCCCCGCCGCCGCTGACGCCCAGCCGCTGCTCGTTCCGCCTCCGCCTCCGACTCCCGCCGCCGCCCCACCTCCCTTTCCCCTTCCCCTTCTTGAACCCTCCGCCGCTTCCGCTTTCGCTCTCGCCGGCGGCCGCGTCGCCGCCGGCGCCGCCGCGAGCGTGTGGTGCCTGCCGCTTCATCTGCGCGTGCGTGCAAGAAACCCTAGAGGCGTTGAGTTGGCGTTCTGGAGCCCAGCTTGTTTTCTTGACAGAAATCTTGGGCCCTTTGGGTCGAAAAAATGGGCTTTGAGCTATTTAGGCCGAATAATTGGGCCGTCCCCTCTATGGGCCCGCATGGCATCCGAGGGGAGCGACAGGGAAGGGAGGGGGTGAGTTCCACGGCGCGTCGGCGCCGGTGGAGGCAGAGGAGGGAGCCACGCTGCTGCAGGCGGCGTGGTGGCGGCGCAGTTCGCGACGCGTTGCGTTGGGGGCGAGGTCAGCGCCAGAGCTCTGATCCCGGGCACGGTCACGTCCCCTTCCGATGGAATGGGATCGGACGGATATGTATGAGCCGAGCTCCTCTTCCCCATTTCCCTTTCCCAGTTCCCTCTCTGTTTTCGTTAGCATTGTCGACTTCCGTTGCTTCTACTGTCTGCCCCCTAGAAGTTGTTGCTCCATGTGGATGTAAGTAGGTGTTGCGCTGCGCAGTGATGTGCAAACACCCCAGAGATGTTGTTGCCTCTTAAGTGGAAATGCAATTCTGCTAGCAATTTGGTCATTTTTAAGCTGAATTTTGCAATGTATTGTTATTGATCACAGTATCATGATCGTATAAATGTAGATCAAACTATGAATCTAGTGGCACCACTTTTGTGTAACTAAACCATCATATACTTAGCACCGGAAGAACAGAAATAACCTTAAAACAGTAGGATGTCCATTAGATGGTCTTTAGCACCTGGTATGGCCAACAACATGTTTAAACAAACTTCATGAAAGGATCAATACAAATTTAAAGGTTTTATCCATCACAGATATTTGTTGGATAGATACTGTCATACTGTACTAAATTGTCAAAACATCCATATTATGTTTATATGCTGAAACCAGGTTTCTTTTTCTCAATGACAATATAACATTGGAATTCATGGAAGCCTTGATGAATGCTTGATTTCAGTCTAGTGGTACTGCATGGTAGAGGGTGAAATCGATTACTTGTTTACTATTATCCTTCCCTTTTCTTTCTATGTGGTATTCTAACATTTTATATTTCTGTGATTCATGCTTCATCCGGAGGAATGATGTGAAATGTTTAATTTTTTTTAATGCACCATTCATTGTCGATAGAGATGCCTAATTTAACCTGTAGGTGTATATGGAATGGTAACTATGATAAATCACTTGATCTAGAAACTTCTGTAAGCAAAACCTCAAAGTTACATCCTGAGTAAGTTGTGTAACGTAACTGCTATCACTGATCTTAACATCTGCTGTTATATTAATCATTTACTTTTCTAATTGCTGAAGCCAAGCAGTGCAATCATTAATTTCACAGCTTCTACAGAAACTTCGATCAAATATTTAGGTGAAGATGCCGGTGTCATAAGGGTTATTTATGGCCACTTTGAATTGTAGAGATCATGTTATGTGTGTATCTAAAGTTCTTTATTATATCCAATACTCTTGTCTCACCCCTAAATTGCTGGACTTATCTGTCTTGAGCACAAATGTATCTAACATAGAAATTTCATTTTCTACAGTTACCTGATTGCCTCCGTATCGTAGCACATCTGCGTCTAGTTGGACTTGTCTGTAAGTCAGACTTGTGCTTACAGGTATTCTGAATTTTTTTCATTTAATTTTCTTTCTGCGAGTAGGCTTCAAGAGATATTTTGCTTTTGCTTTTTTCTGGGTTCAATTTATAATGTTGGGGAGTTTCTGGACAATATGATTTGAGCATCTTCATCTTCTAACCCTGATATAATTTCTAGTTCCAGAGGTGCAAGGAAGCTCGGCTTTCTGGGATTCTTGAAGATCTGGACCAAAGGAATGTTTATGATTACCTCAAAGGCATGTGACTTGCCACAGGGTACATCTATTTGATGTTATTAATCAATATCAAGCAATATTCAACAATGATAAATCTGGAAATGATGAGAACAATGACGGTGTGCTGCTTTTCAGCTGGGCAATGCAACAGGTTACTAATCACCTCACCAGTCTTCAAGTTATGTTACCAAACATAACAGAAGGTGATCTTTGTCCAACGTTCTTCAACAATGCATGGTAGGAATGTTTTCTGATCCTTTTTTTATCTCGATTATGGTTTCATTCTTAAATTTGATACACTTTCATGTTGCATTATTGTGCAATAGTTCTTGGCTTAGTCGGATTGGATTTCCGTGGCCTCCTTCCACCAATCTTTGAAAACTAATTGGTGTTTAAATTATAGAAGAATATTATTAGTTACTCTAAAGGGGATATTATTGATGTTGTTATCTTCATTTTCCAGTGCAGATCTTAATTTATTCTCAAAGAATATGAATAATGTGGTTGAATTGTTTCCGGTGATGCAGTTTTCTGCAACCATTATGAATGTTGAAATACTGTTAAGATCTAGATCAATTATAAAGTGGATTGACTTTACTGTGTTGTTTGAGATTTTGAACCAACTTTCTAGTTCTTTTGACTTTGCGTCTTACTGGTATAACATCTTACTGGCACTGTAATACTTTCTACCATGCTAGGTCATTTTGGATTCAACACGTTGGGTTGTGATGCCATTGGTTGATTTTGTAGAAAATGGAGTATCTACGGAGAATTCATCACATAATGGTACTCCTGGCAGCAGTGTACGCAAGCATCTCATCTGATATTTGTATCTTTCATTGTTATTGCTTGTCGGGTACCTAAGAAAGGGGTACCCTTAACCCTCGACAAGGGGATTAACCCCTGGCATCAACAAACCAAACCCGGTATCATTAGCCCTCGCTTAGCGCGGAAACGCAAATGCCAGGCCATACTGGGCCGGCCCACGAACGGGCCTCGAAGGTCCAAGCAGCTACCTACCCGACGCACCCCGCTCGAGGCAGAGCAGATCACTCGAGGGTGCCACTCGACCTACCCCTCGATGACGGAGATTCGTTCGAGCGAACGGGCAGTCCTCGAGTGCGACGCATCCCTCGAATACCTACCTCCTGTACGAATCCAGGAGCATTTAAGGTGTTCTACCTGCTCTCGCCTAACCTCATGGCCACAGTGACGATAACAATTACGAGTACACCGGTCAAATCTTACTTTTACCTCCCATACCCGGGAATCTGGCGGGTCGTACCACACTGTAACTCCATGCTGTGCACTGTGCCCCGTTCGACACTCCCTTGGGGCACATTTACCAATATCAGGCGACACCTCGAGGCACGTTTACCATTATCTGTACCGCATTTTCCGGGGCTCGGCCTTATCCATTCGGGCCTCGACCCCCCTCGACTACCTCTCGAGCTGGACTTCATCATCGCCGGTCAACACTCCAACAACTCCCGACGCGACGGCTACAGGGATCCGCACGACCGTGCTTGGACATCCGTCTATCACCGACCATCAGCGGCGTCACCTTACGCACGAGAAGGATGGCCGCGTCATCTCCGAACACGTCGCTATAGGATACGCCATGCCCGACGCAAGCCTCTACAGCAACACCGACATGATCGGCATCATCTCCTCGACGTCAGCAGCCACGTCCGCCCTAAGATCCATGTACTCCTGTGCCCCTCCTTCGCCTATAAAAGGGGAGCCAGGCCCTAGTTTAAAAAGGGCAACAAAACTTAGCCAGAAAACATAAGGCATAGACAGCGACCAGAGCCCGAAACGCTCAAGTCCTAGTTCACTCGCACGCTTGTATTCACCCCTGTATAAGCACTTCGGTGCAAGATAATACAAACTCTTCCCCCCTAGCTGGACGTAGGGCCTTCTATTGCCCGAACTAGGATAAATCTCGTGTGTTCTTCTTGCATCATCATCCGGATTAGGGAGCACGCAGCACGTAGTTACTCGTCGGTGTTAGGCCCCCGGGGTCGTGACATCGACAGTTGACGCGCCAGGTAGGGGGCTCTGCATGTCACCAGTGTTTCCCGCCATTTTCCGGATGGCCGACTCTCCCATTCGCCACGGTGTTCTGGTTCGGGAGCTTGGAGTTCATGTCACTCAAGCACGGCTATGACATGGGCCTCCTCTCGGTCGGAGATCCGAGCAGAGGCAATCGCGAGCCCCCGCGTACTGGAAGGGCCGCATGCCGGTCCCGCCATCATGCCCCCACCAGCAGGAGGAGGCGCGACCGGCGTAACCATCATCCTCACACGGGCGAGACGACGCCCGCCACGGCCACCCTGCGGCCGACCAGTGACGCAGGGTCCCTGGTTGGGAACCTGTCTGGCCTGAGTTTGGCTCCGGGGGACGTGTCAGTGGAGCACCGCGACGACTCAGGCTTCAGCTTCGCCACGCGCTCGTCAAGGGGGTCAGGGATGGCCTCTCCAGCAGACACGGCCCCGACGCCACCCGACCTACTTCCGCACGGGCTGTTCAAATCTCGACACCCGTTTTCGTTCGGCCTCAACAACGCCGCAAAGACGTACTCCTCCACAGTGAGCACCGACATGAGCGGGTACGAGGACCTCCCGGGGCACCTCCTTCGCACCGCCATGAACGTGCTTACTTTCGCGCCGACCTCCGAGCACCCAGAGTCTTCATAGACTCCTGGTCCGAGGCACTACACCCTTGGCACGATGCAACGCCAGCTGGAGGAGGAACGACAGGGGCAGTTCCCCATCTTCTACTCTGTCGACCCCGACTCCGACTCGACCACTACGACCCCACGCGCGAGTGCTTCCACATCGACGGAGCCGTCACATCGAGCGCCGACACCATCGAACCCGCGGCCGCGGTCGCGGCTCCGGCTGCGGCGGAAGGCGCCCTCGTCATGGCAGATCGGGAGGAGCAACCACCAGCCGTGCCAAGCGACGCGCGGTTGCCCCAGGACGCCCAGCTCACGCAAGTCCGGGAGATGCGAGCCAAGCTCGACGAAGACCGGGAGCGTATGTGCCAGCTCGAGCGGACCCTCGAGCAGGAGCGCGGACACCCGCCCGGCGAAAGGGCTCGAGCCAGAGCCCGAGAAGTCCACCGGTAGATCATTGGGGAGGGAGCAGTCGAGCGCCCCCTCTTCAACCGCGCCAGTCAGAACGTCATCGCAGCGACCATGCTCCTCCGTAACATGCCGACACCCTCGAATCCCGAGGCCTATCGCATCCAGCAAGAGGTTCAGGGCCCCTCGAGGTAGCTGGCGCACAGCAGGCGGAAGGCTCGGCCTCGAGACGTCGAGGGGTGGCCTCGGAGTAACCCCCTGAACCCTCCCGACACGAGAGGGAGGGCTCAGTCCATCAAGTGAATGCCCCCCGGCCCAAGAAGGCGATCCCCGTCCGCGAGCGCATCCACGATAACCGCGAGCCCCGAAACGCACGCTACGACATCAACGAGAACCACCGACGCAAGTGTGGTGATGCCGAGGCGCGAGGCTACAGTGCACACAAGGGCAGGCACTACGAAAGCGACGAGGACTGGCACCGGTTCCCCGAGCCGTCGGGCCCTCGAGTCTTCAGCAGGACGATTCGAAGGACGCCGCTGCCAAATCCCTTCCGTCCCCCCACAAGCCTCGTCAAGTACAATGGCGAGACCAAGCCCGAGCTATGGCTAGCTGACTTCAGGTTGGCATGCCAGTTGGGCGGGGCGCGCAACGATCATGCCATCATCCGTCAGCTCCCCCTATTCCTATCGGACACCGCTCGAAGGTGGCTCGAGGAACTTCCCCCTGACTAGATCCACGACTGGTCCGACCTTGTCAGGGTGTTCGAGGGGAACTTCAAGGGAACTTACGTGCGACCTGGCAACAAGTGGGACCTCCAAAGCTGCAAGCAGAAGCCCGGGGAGTCCCTCCGTGATTTTGCTCGGCGCTTTTCCAAGCAACGCACCGAGCTCCCCCATATCCCCGACGACGACGTGATCCTGGCGTTCATTGCCGGGACTACCTGCAAGGAGCTGGTTCGAGAGCTGGGGCGTAACCCACCGAAGACCACCGACGAGCTGATGGACGTCGTCGCCAGTTACGCCGCTGGAGAGGAGGCTGTCGGCACCTTCTTCGATGCCACAAGCTAACTCCACCATGGGAGGGCCCTTTCATCATTGCAGAAGTGTTGAAGCCCGGAACCTACAAGCTAGCCAACAGGAAAGGCGAAACCTTCAACAACGCATGGAACATCGAATAGCTACGTTGCTTTCACCCCTAGGACTTCGAAGCCTTGTTTTTTCCCATGTCATGAATGAATAAGAAGTACTTTCGTTTACAAGTTCAACTTTTTGTTCACATGCATAAGGTAGCCTCGACTCTGCCTTAACAGAGTCAAGCCTCCCTCAGGGGCTACAAGGGGGGAACCCCCCGTAGTTCCTAAAAACTCGCACATTTTTTCAAAACATGACGTCTGTTCTTTTACATAGTCGACAAGGCTGCGAGGGCACCCTGAGGCCGAAGGGCTGTCGAGCCGCGAGATCACCCACGCGTCCGCGCTACGGTACCTCCAGTCACTCCCTCACGCTAAGGGGCGTAACCATGCGCTAAGAAGACTTAGTAAAAGCACACGATGTCGAAAAATCAATGTCTAACGTTCCTATATGCTTCGATGCGAGTTCTTACATAGTCGACAAAGCCACGAAGGCATCCTGAGGCCGAGGGGGCGTGGAGCCGCGAGATCGCCTACGCCTCCGGGCTACGGTACCTCCACTCACACCCCACACCGAAGGATGCAACCGTGCGCTAAGATGACAGCGTAAAAACTCAACTCAAGCAGAAAAGGAATGATGGACTCGAACTCGAAAGCATTCAAAATGCATATAAACATCATGTTTTAAGGCCCTCGAGGCCACATCGACACAAGTCAAAATCTAACCTATTACACGGGCCTTCTTGCCTAGTTTGGCTCACAGGCCGACTTCTTCGTCGTCAGCGCTGGAAGGAAGGACCTCGGGCTCGAACAGCTTCGCCAGCCGACCGCCGGGCTCCTCAACAGCCTCGATCAAGGCCATGTGCCTCTCCTCGTTCTCAACGTCAGTCCTGCTGGGGTCGTAGACGAAGCCGTGGGAGACCACCCCCATGTCGTAAGTGAAGCCGGAGTAGACGACCGCCATCGCCCGCTTCACACCGACATGGAGCGCGTTCTGGACTTGTTCCCTCGCGACCCAACTGAGCTCGTACAACCGGTTGGTGAGGGAGGTCCCGCGCACTTCATCCTCGACCTCCGCCTCGACATCAACACCGGAGTCATCGCAGACCGAGGTGATCGAAGGACACGCGTCAAATGCTCGGTCTCTAGCCATTGTCCCCGCTCCCACGACTGCGCTGTTACGACTTCTACCTCAAAAGGCGCACCCAGCGGACGAGAGGAGCACGGACGATTCCTTCCACGGTAAGGAATGCGGGCCTCGGCCCCACAAAAATCTCAAGGGAGCAAAGGCTGGCCCTCGATTAGGGTTCGACAGCCGCCCTCGAGTATCCGATTCAGGGATGACCAGGGGGAGCCGACACGAGTCCCTTGTTCGAGAACGAACTCTCGAAAGCCCCCTCGCACATATTCAAGGTGAAACGAAAGGGCAACTACGGAATCCCCGCAGAGGGAGGCATCGAGCCGCCGAACCCTATCGAATGGGTTCAGAATGCATGTGTCCATTTGTTAGCTTCGATGAGAGCGCCTTCGTGGCCACCTGTCGACCCCTACCGAACGGGGCACGAGCTCACTTGAATTTCCCGATAACAGCTCACCTGAGGACGTCGGAGCTCGCCCAAACGAGGGTAGCACGGCGCTCTTCGCCCCTCCTCCCGTCAAAAAGGAGCGCGAGGGTCGAAAGAAAAAGACGGGCTTATTCCTGATCGACCTCGACGAAAGAGGCTCGAGAGCTCGCTCGCAACTGGGTGGCCTCGACGAAAGAGGAACCAACCACCCGGGGGCTCGACTATGCCTGGCATCCCTCGACGAAAGAGGGTCGAACGCACCCGGTGGCTCGACGAACTCGAGCCACCCTTCGACTAGGCGCTACAACTCCAGTTCATGTTATCCTAACCTTTCAGGAACGCCCGCTATGCCTAACTGGACAAGCACCTCTCAACAAAAGACAAATAAAGCCCTTGAAGGAGTCTCCCTACTCCTCCGAGGCCTCGGGGCTACCCCCGCGGGGGGACGCTCGCGCGCCCCCCACGGAAAGTTACGAACCACGCCTCACTCTCGGCCTATGACCCCCAGCTCGAGTGCCAGCACTCGTGCAGGGGCTCGGGGGCTACTGTCGGGTACCTAAGAAAGGGGTACCCTTAACCCTCGACTAAGGGGATTAACCCCTGACATCAACAAACCAAACCTGGTATCATTAGCCCTCGCTTAGCGCGGAAACGCAAATGCCAGGCCATACTGGGCCGGCCCACGAACGGGCCTCGAAGGTCCAAGCAGCTACCTACCCGACGCACCCCGCTCGAGGCAGAGCAGATCACTCGAGGGTGCCACTCGACCTACCCCTCGATGACGGAGATTCGCCCGAGCGAACGGGCAGTCCTCGAGTGCGACGCACCCCTCGAATACCTACCTCCTGTACGAATCCAGGAGCATTTAAGGTGTTCTACCTGCTCTCGCCTAACCTCGTGGCCATAGTGACGGTAACAGTTACGAGTATACCGGTCAAATCTTACTTTTACCTCCCATACCGGGGAATCTGGTGGGTCGTACCACACTATAACTCCATGCTGTGCACTGTGCCCCGTTCGACACTCCCTCGAGGCACATTTACCAATATCAGGCAACACCTCGAGGCACATTTACCATTATCCGTACCGCATTTCCCGGGGCTCGGCCTCATCCATTCGGGCCTCGACCCCCCTCGACCACCTCTCGAGCTGGACTTCGTCATCGCTGGTCAACACTCCAACAACTTCCGACGCGACGACTACAGAGATCCGCACGACCGTGCTTGGACATCCGTCTATCACCGACCATCAGCGGCGTCACCTTACGCATGAGAAGGATGGCCGCGTCATCTCCGAACACGTCGCTACAGGACACGCCATGCCCGACGCATGCCTCTACAACAACACTGACATGATCAGCATCATCTCCTCGACGTCAGCAGCCACGTCCGCCCTAAGATCCATGTACCCCTGTGCCCCTCCTTCGCCTATAAAAGGGGGCGCTAGGCCCTAGTTTAAAAAGGGCAACGAAATTTAGCCAGAAAACATAAGGCATAGACAGCGACCAGAGCCCGAAACGCTCAAGTCCTAGCTCATTCACTCGCACGCTTGTATTCACTCCTGTACAAGCACTTCGGTGTAAGATAATACAAACTCTTCCCTCAGCTGGACGTATGGCCTTCTATTGCCCGAACCAGGATAAATCTCGTGTGTTCTTCTTGCATCACCATCCGAATTAGGGAGCACGCAACACGTAGTTACTCGTCGGTGTTAGGCCCCCGGGTAGAGTGAGTGTGTCGAACCTGAATAATCAATAATATATAATCGTGTTCACCACATTTGCCACTATTTCTCATGCTCGCAGTAGCGCTATCGAGGCGACAATATAAAGAAGTGAAAGAGAAATAGCCATTGAACTATCTGTTAACATAGTGTCCTAGGAGATGTCCGAAGCATGGTGACCCAAGTTTTGCGAATACAAGTTTATTTATTTTCCTCCCTACAAACATATAGAGCACCAGTTTTTTAACATTTTCAACAAACTAGTACCATTTGAACATTTTCATATTTCCATGTAAACACAAACACACATTATGCACATAGCCTTTTAAACATTGAAGTCAAGGACGATTTTTAGTGGCATTTTAGTATAAAGCAAAAGGGCTTCAACTACTATATGTTAGCACTTGTTAGACAATTCTGAGTTATTTTTCCAAATAACCTGTCACTACATGCACGGAAACTTCTATTGCAGCAATCTGGAGAGTTTTAAGTGAACTTTTTCATAGTTATTCCTTTATCACTGGTTAGTTTATTTATTGGTGGTTTGGTCCACACTCTGATTCCACTATAATGACAATACAGTACATTTTGTGTATATTGACTTGGTTGCCAATGTAGTCTGCTACAACCAGTAGGAGAAGCTTCGCGTAAATATTAGAGGGGGCTGCCAGTACTCAAATATCTACTTTACATGACCGATATCTACTTTACAAACATCTGAACCTGTCGTCGATGCTCCTTGGGAAGTGACCTCAACCATTCTGAATATGAAGGGCGCCCTACAAATTAGAGTAGTGATGCTGCTGTGGTTTTCTCTGGACAGAAAGGAATGTAGTCAGAGAAAATTGCCGGGGCGCAGTGCTGAGGTCCTGGCAAGAAGCATCAGAATATTCCGATGAAGTATGCCAAAACTCCACCCAACAAGATTGGCTTCGGGTGAGAGAGAAAACCAATGGGCCAGATCACCGAACAGGGTGTGAAAACTGAACTGTGACGTGTCATTCCAGTCTGACAGCAACTCAGGCAGTTGGCGCTTTGTCATCAGGGACAACGATGGAGATGTGGTAACAACTGGAAGATGGAAAGTAAATCACCTGCTTACTGTTTCCAGGCCGAAGTGATTGCATGCCTCGATGGCGTCTAGACAGCACTGAACCTTGGTGTTGGGAGACTGATCCTAGAGTCCAATGCTCTGTTGGTCGTTCAGGCTGAGCTAGAGGAAAGCCTTGTGAATGAACTGAAATTCTTATTCTCTTCCAATTTCATTCAGTTTGAGTGTGTGTTCTAGGAAGGGAATGTAATACAGTAGCCCACGGGTTGGCTATTTTGGGGTATTATTGTGTTGAAGGAAATGAGATCATCTCGAACTCTATTCCTGATCACATTTCTGTAATTGTTGCTGCCGAATTATCAGCAGTTAAATAATGATAATCTCAGGTTCAAAAAAGAAAGTACAAAAGTTCAAAGCAATGGAAATTTTTGGGAGTATGTGACCCTTTTTGTCTCGATAATGAAGCTCCACCAGTGGATGAAATGAAACCTTGTTAGCTAGTTCTATAACGGAAACAAGTGTAGAAAGAAGATGAATGTCACCAATGGCTCAAATGCATTACAAATAAATTACCAAACACAATTGGCTTATATGACATAAACATTCAAATCAGTAAAAGCTACAAAAAATTACTTTTGAATATGACTTATCAAATCAGGCTTGCAACATATCCCAATTGGCCACCCAGTATAAAAGGCTATTCTGCCGTTAAACCCCTCAGCCATCTCCATGGAGTCTGTAAAAACCTTGGTGCTAGAGTTATAGAATTGAAGGTGATGACACTTCTCACTCTATATTGGTATAACATCTTTACTGACACTGTAATACCTTCTACCATTCTAGGTCATTTTGGATTCAACACGTTGGGTTGTGATGCCATCTGTTGGTTTTGTAGTAACTGGAGTGTTAGCGGAGAATTCATCCCATAATTTTGCTCCTGGCCCTGCAGTTTACGCAAGCATCTCATCTGATATTTGTATCACTCAATGCCATTAAATGTTTAGCTGTTCATTGTTATTGCCGGTACCTAGATGTTGTAGAGTAAGTGTTATACTTGCAGTAGCGCTATCGTGGCGACAATATAAACAAGTGAAAGAGAAATGACCATTGAACTACTACTATTGAGGCGACGATATAAAGAAGTGGAAGAGAAATGGCCCGAAGACATTGGCAGAAAGACATCGAATTGGTATTTTCGCTGATAGGTCAGGGGGATTCACTAATGCCCCATTTTGGGCGGAAACAAGGCAAATCCGACGTCGCAAATGACTGCAAAGTGAAGGGCCACCCTCAGATAGTCAAATGTGACTTTGAATCGAGTGTGGCATGTTAGTCGAGTGTTGCATGGTGGCCCAAGTTTTGTGAACACACAAGTTTATTTATTTCCCTCCCTGCAAACATATAGGGCACCATATCTAGTGT
This sequence comes from Bothriochloa decipiens, assembly GCA_023333625.1. NCBI lineage: Eukaryota > Viridiplantae > Streptophyta > Magnoliopsida > Poales > Poaceae > Bothriochloa > Bothriochloa decipiens. Next base: position 16,126,002 of record CM041647.1, on the reverse strand, counting down.
AATGTAATATGGCTGCTTTAATATATAATATATGCAGTTGTCAAAAAAAAATCCCTCCACGCAAGCATGTAAATTTCTCATTTGGGCCACATGATGTTGATGCAGTGGGGCACAGGGTAGAGAAGGAGGGGGAAAATTACCCAACCCCCCTGCTCCCCTTGGATCAACATCATGTGACTCAGAATAGAAATTTGCACGGTTACACAGAGAGTTCGGTTTGTACTAGATATGTTGCCAACATATAGAGCAGCAATTTTTTTCACTTGTCTCAACAAACTAGTACCATTTAAACATTTCCATATTTCCATGTAAACACAAGCACACATTCTGCATATAGCCTTTCAAACATTTCAAGGACGACTTTTAATGGCATTTCAGCATAAAGCAAAAAGGGCTTCAACTATTATTTATTAGCACTTGTTAGACAATTCTGAGTTATTTTTCCAAATAACCTGTCACTGCATGCACGGAAACTTCTACTGCAGCAATCAGAGAGTTTTAAGTGAACTTTGTCATATTTACTCCTTTATCACTGGTTAGCTCATTTATTCGTGGTTTGGTCCGCACTCTGTTTCAACTACAATCACAATACTCTACATTATTATGCATGTCCTCCAAAGTTTTTGTGTATGGTTACCAATATACTCTGCTGCAGCCAGTAGAGAAGCTTCGCATAATATTAGAGGGGGGCACCAATACTCAAATATCTACTTTACCTCACGAATGTTTAAGTGTTATTAAGTATAGAAGTTCAAAGCAATGGAAATTTTTGGGGGTATATGACCCTGTTTTTGCCCCAATAATAAAGCTCCGCTAGTGGATTAAATGAAACTTCTTCTATAATGGAAACAAGTGTTGAAAGAAGAAGAATGTCACCAATCGCTCAAATGCATTGCAAATAAATTACCAGACACAATTGACTTATATGACATGACATTCAAATCGGTAAAAGCAATCAAAATTTACTTTTGAAGATGACTTATCAGATCAGGCCTGCAACATGTCCCAACTGGCCACAGAGAAGATTTGGAGGCTCCCAGTATAAAATGCTATTCTACCATTAAACCCCTCAGCCATCTCATGAAGTCTGTAAAAACCTTGGTGCTAGGTGTTAGATGTTTTGGGTCATGGGCCAAACAATTTCAAATAAATCCCAAAAGCCCACTCACACATGCATGTATATATGAAAAGGTGGTGACTTTAGTCCCACCTTGCTACTTCAAGAGGAGTGAGGCCAACTTAAATAGTTGAGCTATCTCTATCTTGTTGGAGCTATTGGGGAGAGGAAAAGGAAGAACCACACGCGCGCTCGCTCGCCGCTGGGCCGGGTGGGGCTAATGGGCGCGCACGCACGACATGCACGTGAATGGTCCGTCGATTTCCCGCTCCGACCCTTGCGGGTGCGCGGACTTTGCCACTCCGAATTTTTGCATGCATGGAGAAAATTGTGCTGGCTAATTTAGTATAAGCAATTATTCTCGTACTATGGTAAGTGCACAAACGGCAGGTTAATTATCGTAATACTGTGATTGAGTGGCTAATTACTTTCCTTAGCTGCGACGCGTGTATAAATATGGGGCGAGACGTCGTCCTCAGTACTGAGAGATTCATCTCTTCATTGCCATAGTGCTGCGCTGCCGCCGTCTTCCTCATCCCGTCGCTGATGTGCCATCGGTGTCAGGAGAGCAGGCTCCGAAGCCTACGTCTCCTCGCGTCCCTGCACGGGGTAGGGGGCGTATCAGGTTTTTGGGAAGCGTCGTTGCGACTGCTCGCTGGGCGTCTTTTTCCCTCTACGCCGCTGATTCGGATCTCAATCGACGGTCTGCTACGTCTTTCTTTGCCGGCAATCCCATTATAAGAATGTCGATTCTCTCTTCGTTGTTCGTTCTCGCATTCTCTCTGTTACTAGTATCAAATCACATACCTGTGGTACATGCTGTTGGTCTTTTCCTCATTGTCGGAATTAATTTATGCATTGCTAAATTGCTCTTATTTCCAACACTAGAGTTATAGAACTAAAGGTGATGACACTTCTCATTGTTCCATGCTTTTTGGAATGTGTTCAACAGCAATAGTGTGCCATGAATCAAGACATCCAATGGCTTAGTAAATAATAATGGCCTTTCAGGCATTTGTATCTTGTAGTGCTTAACCCAAACACTTGTATTATTAGGATCCTTCAAGAGCCTTGAAAATAGTTATGCTATTACAGTTAAACTGATAACAAAGCAGAACAAAACTTCCTGGTTCCTAACCAATGTGTATGCTCTCTGTAATCATGATGGAAAAAGAGACTTTATGATGGTTCAAGCATTACAACATAAGGGATGATGCAAACTGGCTAATAGTGGGAGACTTCAACCTCTTGAGAAAATTGGAAAATAGAAATAATCCTGGAGGTGATATGAATGAGATGCTTCTCTTTAATGATGCTATTAGTTCTTGGGGCTGGTGGAGCTACCCCTCTATGATAGGCAATACACCTGGACAAATAAGCAACCCTCACCCCTCCTGGAAAGATTGGATTGGTTTTTCACTTCAAGTTCATGGACCACAAATTTTCCCAATACTTCAGTCAGCACTTTGATAATGCAAACATATGACCACTGGCCTTGCAACATTTCCATATCCACCAACATTCCAAAGGGACAGATTTTCAAATTTGAAAACTATTGGTTAAAGCAACCAAGCTTCCTAGCCACTGCACAACAAGGATGGTTTGACCCAAACAATCAATCTGACAAGGCAAAAGCTATCACTGCCAAGTACAGAAACTTGAGAAAAACCCTGAGAGATTGGAAAAAGAATATATCCAGCCTCAAGCAGACTCTAAGCAATGTCAAAATAATTATCTCCCTCTTAGAGAAGATTGAAGAATTCAGAGACCTTTCTCTAGTGGAATAATGGAACTTCAAGGAAATGCTACTTGAGAAGCTGACATTCCTACTTGAGCAACAAAAAGTTTACTGGAAGCAAAGGAGTAAAATCAGATGGGTAAGAGAAGGGGATGCTGGAACCAAACTCTTCCATGCCACTGCCACCATCAGGCACAGGAATAACTTGATCCCTCAGCTGCAAAAAAGCAATGGAGAAATAGTAGTAAGTCATGAAGAAAAAGAAAAGGTGCTTTGGGAAGCATTCAAGGATAGGCTACAAAAATCTGAGTTCACCTCAATGAGCTTCAACCTAGACTACTTTCTGGATAGACTTGATGGTTTGGAATGGTTAGAAGAGCCCTTGATGGTTTGGAATTGTTAGAAGAGCCCTTTACTTCAGAAGAAATTGACTCTGTTGTTAGATATCTGCCCAATGACAAAGCACCTGGACCAGATGGATTCAATAATGAATTCATCAAAAAATGTTGATCTTTCATCAAACATGATTTCTATGATCTGTGTGCTGCCTTTCAGGAAAACCAAGTCTGTATGCAAAGCATAAATGACTCCTACATCACTCTAATTCCCAAAGTTGATGGGGCTCAACAAGTAGGTAATTTTAGACCAATATCCTTGCTAAATGGCTCTATCAAGTTGATAACCAAGCTCCTTGAAAACAGATTGTAGATGGTGATAATGCAGATGATACACAGAAACCAGTATGGGTTCATAAAAACCAGGACAATACAGGACTGCATTGGATGGTCCTTTGAATATCTTCATCTATGCCATCACTCAAAAAAGGAGATAGTGGTCCTGAAACTAGACTTTGAAAAGGCCTTCGATATAATTGAACACAGAGTCATCTTGGAAATTCTAGCACACAAGGGGTTTGGAATCAAATGGATCTCATGGATAGAAGCAATCTTAAACTCTGGAACATCCTCTGTTCTTCTAAATGGGGTAGCTGGGAAAACCATTCACTGCAAAAGAGGTGTTAGGTAAGGAGATCCCCTATCTCTCTTGCTCTTTGTGTTAGCAGCTGATCTCTTACAATCCATTGTTAACAAAGTTGTGTAGCTCAATCTCCTAAAGCTACCAATTCCAGCACCAAGCCAAGACTTTCCAATCATTCAGTATGCAGATGATACCCTCATCATACTTGAAGCCTCTGCCCCTCAGCTCTTCTTTCTTAAGGGAGTCCTTCAGTCTTTCAGTGAATCAACAGGGCTAAAGATCAACTTCAACAAATCCATGCTACTGCCAATCAATGTCAGTTCAGAAAAGCTAGAACACCTGGCAAGGACTTTTGGGTGCCAGACTGGATCCTTCCCCTTTACTTATTTTGGTTTGCCTATGGGTTTAACTAAGCCCAAGGTTGATGATTTCCTCCCCCTCATGAGTAAGTGTGAGGAGAGACTGAATTACCTTTCCCCCTTCCTCTGTCAAGCTGGCAGATTGGAGCTAACCAACTCAGTCTTGACTGCACTCCTAACATACACCATGTGCTCCATAGTTCTACCAAAAACGGTTATAAAGCAGATTAACAAATACAGAAGACACTGTCTGTGGAGAGGAGCTAAGGCAAATGAAAAGAAAATTGCAGAAGCAGCCTAGCCCATAATTTGTATCTCAAAGAAGGAAGGTGGGCTAGGTGTCCTAAACTTGCAGACACAAAATGAAGCCCTGATCCTCAAGAACCTACACAAGTTCTTCAACAATTATGATGTGCCTTGGGTCAAATTGGTATGGGAAAAACACTATCAAAATGGGAGACTGCCAAATGCCAACTATCCAAAAGGATCATTTTGGTGAAAAGATACCCTCAAGCTCTTAGACAAATACAAGGGTATGGCTTGTGCTTTGGTCTCAAATGGTCAGACATGCCTACTCGGGGATGATGTTTGGAATGGACAAGTAAGGAAACTAGAATATCCAGAGCTTCAATCCTTTGCAAAGAACAAGATGATCAGTTTGTCCAAAGCTAAGGAGTGCATGGACCTGACAGAGCTTTTCCACCTTCCTCTCTCTGTTCAAGCTCACTCATAGTTTCTAGAATTGCAAGATGAACTTATGACATTAACCTTAAACAATCAAGATGACACTTGGTCCTATATCTGGGGTTCAATTCAATTATCTTCCTCGAAGGCCTACAAGAAACTCTCAGGGCACACCCAAGCTAGGCAAATTTATAAGAAGCTCTGGAAAACTTCATGTCAAAGCAAGCACAAGATTTTCTCCTGGCTAATACTAAGAGATAAACTCAGCACAAGAAATATGATGAGAAGAAGAGGTATGCACCTCCAAGAATACCAATGTGTTCTCTGCCAGCAGCAACTGGAAGAGACAGTAACACACTTGTTTTTCGAGTGTCCATTCTCTATGCAATGCTGGGCCCTCCTCAACTTCCATCTTGCTGACCCAATTCCCATTCCCCAAATGCTACACCTATGGAAAGATATAATGCAGGTGCAATTTGCAATGGATTTATTTATCCTCTTCTGCTGGGGAATCTGGATGGTCAGGAATGACATCATCTTTAGGAACAGACCTCCCCAAGTCCAAACATGCGTGGATTACTTCAAAACTGAGGTTCTTCTTCTCAGGCACAGAATCAGATCAAGAGTACTACCAAGTTTAGAATCATGGATAGCAACACATTTGTAGCCAGTTTAATTTTCTTCCTTTCTTTCTCTGTTCCTGATGTACTGCTATCTCTCTCTTCTTCAGTTTTGTTTTGCTTTGCTCTGTGTTTTTTGTAAGGACTGGTCTTTGCTTTAATATATTTTCAGTAGGAGCCCCTGGCTCCTCCTGTGCTTTCAAAAAAAAATATATTGGCATAGTGGCCACCCAAATCAGTGAGATGTTGTACGTTATGAACCATACACAAGGTTCCATTGAGCTCGGTTAGGGTAATACTCCATTTGTCCTCCTCGTTCTTGCGCCTCAACAGCGGACCTTTGATCTTCTTGGGCTTCCACTCTTCCCTCTCGAGGTCGAATGCAGCTATGAGTATCCTACCATGAGATGCTAATAAGTAGGTGTTTATGTTAAGCAAGAAGTAGAGGACGCCATTGACGGTTGCCTTGTGGTCGCAGGAAAATAAGCAGCCAGTCTCCAACAATGGCCCCAACAGCCTTGGCCTCCATGTCGGCTCGGCACCAGCGTCCATGATCGTGGCGACCTCACAACGCTGTCTCCGGCCATACCACGCGCAAGTTACGTGCAAGCGGAGGACCTTGTAGTCGCCGGAAGGTGCGGCACAGCCGAAGCTGTAGTCACTCACGGCGTTCCACGTAGACGACCTGTGTCACGAGGGCAGTGGGGGATCGTCCGTGCCAACGATGGTGAAGTCGCGCCCAGACACCGGATCCATGATCTTGGCACCGAGCTGCATCCTATCGACGAAGATGAGGCCGAGCCGCATCGGCGCCAGTAATGCTGGGGCGCCCCGGACGTTGAACACCTCGCAGACGTTGCCGACGTCGTCCAGCAGGCGCAGCTCAAGCTCTGGTGCTGATCCGAACATGGCGACAATGAGCGGGCCTGCGCGGCCGTGGGATCTCCATGCGGCGTGGAAGGCCGGGTCGGAGATGAGGGCACGCCAGCCCTTGCACACGCACCGCAACTGGCGCAGCCCCATCGCCGGCAGCCTGAGACCCTGAGTAGCACCTTCAAGATGATGTCTTTCGGAAGTGAGATGCCGTAGACGACATCGTCGCATTTGCAAAGCTTTGACAACACCTGCATTGTTGCTGTGCACGTAGGTTTGGCCAAACGTCCAACAGGCAGCAGCCGCGCAACCAAGTCGAGGGCCTCCTCCGATCTTTTTTCCCTTATTTAGCTAGTTCGACGAGTCTGTCTAGGATTCGGACGAGTCTGTCTAGGATTCAGTTCAGATGGCCGCCGCTAATGCCTACTGGCCTGGCGTATGGGAATTAGGCCCAATGACAGCTTATAGCCATCTAATCTCAAAAAAAAATTATATATACGGCGTATGGGTTATTATGACTTAGTAAGTTGATACATAAATTAAACTATGGACTTTGCTAATGCCTGCAAGCGGCCCGGCCTGCACACCCATATGACGTGCCACGTGTCCGGTGTCCCCACTCCCTCCTCTTCTCCTTCCATCCTGACCTCCGACCGCTCTGCCGCCCACCGCCTCGCTGCCAACTGTAGGGTCTCGCCGGAGCTCCGGTGAGTCCCTACTGTCAGCGGCGATCACCCTCTTCCCCTTCACCCTCCCGCTACCCCCACCTCCGATGCGGCCATGGCGGACTCTAACGAGCTTCAACGAACTCCAGCCATGACGCCCCCACCCTAGACCTAGCCCGACCACCGCCCCCACCGCCAGGGCTCCTAAGCCGCCTGGTGACCATCCCACCACCTGTCTTCCCTTCCTCCTTGTGACGTCCTCACTTCCTTGACTCCTGGGCCGCGTCGTCATTTCGTTTATGGGCCTGAGGCCATGTCATTCGTTCTTATGGGCCTGAGGTCGTATTGTATTTTGGGGCTTGGCCCATTAACCTGAACCATATGAACTCACCATGTGGGTGGTTGGGAGGACAGTGAGAAATAAGAAAAACCAAATTTCCTTCTCTCCTTCCTCATGCTCTGCTGAGACGGCGCCATCGTGCTCATCATCATGCGTCTAAGCTTTGCCAACTCCTACTTCCCATCGGCTAGGGTCGCCACAACTGGTACCGGAGCCTTCGTTACCCTGCTTCCTTTTGCGATCTATAAAATCCCGTTGAAACCCCGGCGAATCAAGATCGACGCGTATTCGCTCGACTGCTCGATTCTGGTGGCGGTTGTGGTTGGTCCGGCGAGGCTTCCAATCATCCGCCGTTCACAAGCGTAGCATCACCCACCCTCCCATACCCAATTGCGTTCCGCTTCCACTCCACATCCAGATCCATCACTTCCTACTTCACATCACTGGCGCGAGGTCCGACTCTCACAGCGCGTATGGCAACCGCCAAAGCCACTCTCGGCACGCTGTCGGAGCAACTGACCTCCCTGCTCAAGCTCATGGAGGGCTTCAATACTTGGCGCCCAGAGGCAGAGCGGCAGATTACCGAGATCCACAAGGAGGTGAAGACTCTCACATCATGCATTGAGGCATTGGAAGCCACATCTAATGTCTCCCCATCGATCCCGCCGCACGAGGAAGAGGGACGGGCAAAGCCATGACGCTGCACTTCACCTACAGGGGCATGATAAGGGAGACTCTATCCCTCAATCAACCCCTAGCCAATGGTCAGTATCATGGATCCACTTCCCAGGTTCATGATTATGGAGATCCATCTCAGTATCATCCTGTTCATGCTCATCATGTGCATCATTGTGAAGTTCATCTACCTAAGGCCGCTTTTCCCAAATTTGATGGCACCAATCCTAAGGGATGGCATGAGAAGTGTGAAAAATACTTTGATGTATCAGGTTCCTATGCATCTGTGGGTGGATTTTGCTACCATTCAATTTTAGGGTAGTGTAGATGAGTGGTTGCAAACATATGAGGCTCAACATTCTATTAGTAGTTGGCAGGAGTTATGTGTTGCTGTTGAGTCTAAGTTTGGTAGGGATCTCTATAAGATTTCCATAAATGATTTGCTAGTCATTAGGCAAACTGATGGTGTCCAAGAGTACTATGAGGTTTCAAACTACCATGCATAAGGTCTTAGTTCATAACAAGTCCTTAGATGATGTTTTTTGTCAGTAAATTCATACAAAGCCTTAAATCAGAGATTAAAGCTGCCATTCAATTGCATAAACTAAGAACTATTGATTCGGCTCTGTCCTTAGCACTTATGTAGGAAATCATGCTGGAGAATTAACCAAAGCAATACTTCAACAAGTCCAATCGATGTTTTGGCAAGCAGTCCTACAAACCCAATGCTCAATAGCAACCTGGCATTTTGGGAGCTCACACCACTAAGGAAACCAAGACTAAATGGGATGACAAACTCATTGCACTGAAGAAACAGTGACGTGCTCAAGGTCTCTGTATGACTTGTGGTGATAAATGGTCCAGGCAACATAAGTACCCTGATAAGATTTCCTTGCATATTCTCCAAGAGACTTTAGCTGCTATTCCTGATCCTAATAGTGGAGATGATGCCCAGGCAGATTCCTCTGATGATGATGATGATGAGGAAGTTTACTCTCTATCAAGTCATGCTGCTGAGGGAGTACAAGGCTAGAAGACTATTAAGGTGCATGGGATAGTTCAAAAAAAGGAGATTTTGATCTTAATTGACTCTGGAAGTTCTTACACCTTCATCGTGGCAAGACTATTCAGACCTTGGGTTGCCCTATGACTACTGCAACACCAATTTCTATGACTAGCAAATGGTCAAAAAATCACCAGCAATCAACAGTCACAGACTTCACTTGGTGGACTCAGGGTCACTCTTTCACCCATACTGCTAGAGTGCTTCCTATAGCCTGCTATGATGTGGTTTTGAGCATGGATTGGCTAGAGAGCTACAACCCAATGTGGATCCGCTGGAAGAGGAAGTTGTTGAGGTTCACACATCAAGGTCAACGTATTGCTTTGAAGGGGATAAAGGATATCCTGTCTACTTGTCCTAAAATCAAGCTTGCTAAGGTCAATGGGTTACTCAGGAAGGGAGGCATTGCTCAGGTTATCCAGCTCTATCCTGTGTTTGAAGAAGCAGTTGAGCCTACACCCATCCCTGTTACAGTCCAACAGTTCCTGGATAGCAAGGCTGATCAATTCAAGGAACCTGACAGCTTGCCTCCACCAAGAGCTTTTGATCACTCAATTCCTCTACTACCTGAGGTAAAGCCTATCAATGTTAAGCCTTACAGGTATTCTCCAACTCAGAAAGATGAAATCGAGCACCAAATCAAGGAGATGTTGAGCTATGGCATCATAAGGCCTAGTCAAAGTCCTTTTGCTTCACCAGTGATACTTGTTAAGAAGAAGGATGGGTCTTGGAGATTCTATGTTGACTACAGACAATTGAACAACAACACAGTGAAAAACAAGTACCCCCTTGCCTATTATTGATGAGTTACTAGATGAGTTACATGGCGCTGCCTACTTCACCAAATTAGATATGAGATCTGGATATCACCAAATCATGTTGAAGTTAGAAGATGAGCCAAAACTGCATTTAGAACACACCATGGACATTGGGAGTTCAGAGTCATGCCCTTTGGTCTGACTAATGCACCTGCTACTTTTCAAGCCTTGATGAATACAATTTTTCAACCTTTGTTGAAACAGGGTGTGCTCGTGTTTGTAGATGACATTTTTATTTACAGTAAATCCCTGGACATTCATTTAGAGCTGCTGCATCAATCTTTGACATCTTGGCTCAACATCAGTTGTACTTGAAGAAGTCCAAATGTTCCTTTGCCCAGCAGTCACTGGAGTATTTGGGCGACATCATCAGTGTGCAGGGAGTAGCCACTGATCCCAAGAAGACTCAGGCTATGGCTAATTAGCCAGTACCCACAAATGCTAGGCATTGAGGGGATTTCTTGGTCTATCTAGTTACTCTAGGAAATTTATCAAAAATTATGGTGCCATTAGTAGATCCCTGACTGATTTATTAAAAAAGCACACTATCTTTCATTGGAATCATCAACTACAAGAAAGTTTATATGCCCTGAAGCATGCTCTTATCTCTGCTCATGTTTTAGCACTTCCTGACTTCTCTAAACCCATCACTATAGAAATTAATGCTTCAGGAGTTGGCATTGGTGCTGTCCTATCTCAGGGATGTCACACTATTGCTTACATTAGCAAGGCATTGGGACCCAAGGCACGAGCCCAGTCTACATATGAGAAGGAGTGCATGGATTTGATTATGGCTGTGACCAAATGGAAGTCCTACCTCCAATAGAAAGAATTCACTATTCTCACTAACCACAAGAGTCTTATCCACCTGGGTGATCCGAAATTGATGGAGGGCATGCAACAAAAAGCTTTCATTAAATTGTTGGGACTACAATACAAGATCTACTATAAGAGGGGCTAGAGAATACTACTACTGATGCTCTTTCTAGGGTACAACAACCTTCTACTGCAGAAGTCTTAGCAGTTTCTTCTCTTACTCCTAGGTGGCTAGAGATCATCTTGGAAGGATATCAACAAGATAACAATGCTAAACGACTGCTAGCTGAGTTGGCTCTATCTGGTTCTAATGACAAAGGTTTTTCACTGGTTGATGGCATCATCAGATACAAAGGCAGAATTTGGCTGGGCACTCATACTGCTGCTCATCAAGCTGTGTTACTGGCTCTCCATGCTAGTGGCCTAGGGGGACATAGTGGCATCACCGCAACTTATCGCAAGGTAAAGGCCCTCTTTGCTTGGCCTGGCTTGAAGAAAGTTGTTCACCCAAGTCATTGTCGTCTAGCTGGCCTTCTCCAACCATTGCCTGTGCCCCCAAGTGCTTGGCACACTATTAGTATGGACTTCATTGAGGGATTACCCAAGTCCAAGCACTTTGATACTATTCTGGTAGTGGTGGACAAACTGACTAAGTATGCTCACTTCATCAGTTTATCCCACCCATATACTTCCTTATCAGTGGCTAAAGTGTTCACTAAAGAGGTCTACAAACTGCATGGTATGCCCTCAGTTATCATCACTGATAGAGATAGGGTATTTACAAGCTCATGTTTGCAAGAACTATTCAGGTTGACTGAAACAATACTGAATATGTCTTTGGTCTATCACCCTCAAACTAACGGCCTGACAGAGTGGTTAAATCAATGCCTAGAGACTTATCTACAATGCATGGTACATTCTTGCCCTCACAAATGGTCGCAGTGGTTACCCTTAGCTGAATATTGGTACAACTCCACCTTTCATTCAGCTCATGGTTTCACACCGTTTCAAGCTTTGTACAGTCATCCACTGCGCAACTTCGGTATTTCAACTCAGGATGCATGCATCATACCTAATCTTGATCAATGGCTGGGTGAAAGATGAATGATGATGTAGCATATCCAATAGAATCTAACAAGGGCACAGAACAAAATGAAATCCCAAGCTGATAAACATCGTGTGGAACCATCGTTCGCCATTGGGGATTGGGTGTATGTCAAGCTACAACCGTACATTCAGTAATCCGTGCAGCGTCGAGCTAATCATAAACTAAGCTTCAAGTACTTTGGGCAATATCTGATTACTCAACGCATTGGTTCAGTTGCTTAAAGTTGCAATTACTAGCTTCTAGCAAGATCCACCCGATGATTCATGTATCACATCTCAAGAAAGCCTTACCACCGAGTGCCGCCCGATCAACTGATGCTAAATTATCCTTGCTCACTTAATTTTTCATCACTTCTGCTCACTAGGTATTGGCTAATCACGTGCAATGTGTCAGTGGGCGTATGAAGCTGATGACTCTGATGCTCCAGGACCAATGCCCACCTCACTGGGCAACCTAGGAACCAGCTCCTCCTACACCAACATACACGGATAAGAAGGAGCGTCAGCCAAAGTAGCTCAATGTCAGACTCGACATAAGCCATCATCACCTGGTACATTGGCTGCATCGGCTCCATTCAACATTTAGACAACGTGAGGACACGCTGTGGCTTAAGGGGGTGTGACTTCCTCACTTCCTTGACACCTGGCCGCGTCATTGTTTCATTTATGGGCCTGAGGCCATGTCATTCATTCTTATGGGCCTGAGGCCATATTGTATTTCAGGGCTTGGCCTATTAACCTGAACCATATGAACTCGCTATGTGGGCGGTTGGGAGGACAGTGAGAAAGAAGCAAAACCAAATTTCCTTCTCTTCTTCCTTGTGCTCTGCTGAGATGGTGCCGCCATGCTCATCGCTGTTGGTGTTTCTTAGCGAAAGCAGCAAAATCTGCAAGCGTATGGAAATACCATTGTAGCACTTCACCTGGTGGTTGACAAGGTATCGTAAATTTTACAAGGAACGGTAAGTTCAGGATAGATCCTAGCAAAGACACCCAGAGGTAGGAGATAGATAACTAATGGCTGATCCCTAAAAGGAAGGTAACCGAGACGTTATGATCTTACTTCAGGCACCAGAGTGCGCCTGGTCTGCCAAGCGATACCCGCCTGTTGCTCTACGCTGCACCCGAACATGGGGGATTACGAAGGACAGACGGGACTAGGTCACTCCCCGCCGCCTACCCCTCAACCGTGGGGTACGAGGCAAACGACGGTAACTCCTAGGTTAGACACCACGTCTACGCTATTCTTTATGACTCTAGCATTGGCTAGGAACTTTCATCTTTATCAGGAGTTCTCTACTAGAGCCCCCGCCCCTAAGGACAAGTAGCGAACTCGTAAGATAATAACGAGCAAGTGTAACTTACTAAAAGGTAAAGCACCAAAAGGTAAACACGAACCTCTTACTTCAAGTAGTAAGATATCACCGAGGTACAAGCGAGGAGTGAGCCGACAAGTCCGGCACTCCGCCCCGAGGAAGATGAAGCTTCCGAGAGCACTTCGCAAAACTCTCTACTCTTGCACCTCTCTCACTCTTGCTTTTGACTAGCTATGGCTAAATACTATAGCTCTACTCCTCCTCTATAATGTAGCTTGTGGGAAAACTAAGAGGTACTTCTCCCTCTTTTGAGAGGAGAGAGCCTAGGCTTATATAGGGGAGTGGTAGGTTGGTTTTGTAGTGTCAAATGACCAACGCACCCCTGAACCACCTTAGGGAGCATTAATGGCACCGCCTAACCGAAGCTGGGCCTGTTTGCTGACCAGGCACGGGTGCGCGCCAGGCCAGTGGCGCGCGCCCTTGGTTGCCACCTTCCCGTGACCGACCTTGGTAGATCGGTTCCTGGCTGGTCTTGGGCTTGGACCATGTGGTGCGCTCGAGTCAGTTTGCTCTGGTTGGGCTGGGTCCTGGTTGGTTTTCTTGTTTTGCCATGGGCCAATTTGGTGGAGTTTGAATATTTGTTGTTTTTCCTTTATTTCTTGGCCCAAAGTGATATATTTCATGATCAACCTGCAAAACAAGTAGAAACACCAAAACTGTGGAACTTTTTAGTATAAATTCATTTTTCTATAGTTTTAGGTATTTCCTATACTAATGTTGGCGGGGTTAGAAATGAGTTAAGGACCACCAACAATCTCCCCCACACTTAGCGCTTTACTCATCCTCGAGTAAAGCTAAAGGACTAAGGTGGTTAAATTCCTCTAAGAAGTTAACCTGCATATAGATTATTCCAAGCTTTACCTGTATCTATGAACATTCATGGTGTCTACCATGTCATCATAGAGTGATTGAAAGATGGAACAATAGAGATTCTAGTCAACCTACTCTACTCCTGCTCAGAACTTGGGTTTTTAGAGTTTTTGCAAAGAAAGATGGCATTGCTCCTCGTATGATACTCTCAGGACGCTCTTTTGAATCTTTCCTCACCAATGAGCTTTATTGCTCATCCTATCTCTAGCAGGCTTATATCTGGAGTTCATGGGTATGGATGAGTTGCATACTTACCTTGCATATATTGCTACGTCAAACCCTGGATCCTTGGAGGGAAGGTCATAGCCTTAGATCGAACATGTGCATGTGTGTGCAATATTTGTGGAAGTCCTAATCATGCCCTTCTCGTTTTATTTGGAAATCATGGGCTTCCTAAATATTTCTTCTTATTCTTTTTCTTTATTTTACTTCTATTTCTTCTTCATACCACCTCGGTATGTTTTCTTTCTTTTTTTCTCTTTTCTCTCTTTCTCTTTTCTCTCTTTTTTTATCTCATACCAAATGGGGTATGGAAAGAAACTGAATTTTTCTTGTACTAAATGCCCATGATTCTTTCAGGAATTTGATGAGAAGGGATCATGATCAAAGATTGGTGGAGCTTTATTTGGATGGAATGGTGCGCAACTCTCAGTGTGAGAATTGGCGATTTTTGGGTGGATGGTGGAAATGCATGTTGTGCACGACATCTCATGGTGAGAGTCGGCAGTATTTTTAGTGGGTGCAAGTGGTATTCGATCTTGGAGCTATGAAACTTCTCTCACACAGATCTCAGAGCTTGACACAACCTCATCACTAAAGTAAGCAGCTATAGGTTGAAAATTATATATATATGTATAAAAGGCTCTGGTAGGAATTTGTTTATCATAGAGGAGCATGCTATTTATTTTGAAAATTTTATAAATAAATCCCAAGTCATATTGCAAGAGTAAGGCAAGTCTTATATCATCCTACCATCTCACATCTGTCAATAACTTAGATAAAAATGGGGTCCCTACTAAAAGTTGTTCACAACATATTAGGCATTTTAGCGAGGAATAAAAAGTATGCAAGTTGTTTTCAATTGGTGAAATTAGGAGTGGAGCATTGAAGTTTTAGTATATGAATTATTTAGAGCAGCAAACTTTGATACTTTCAATTGATGCATGTTTGCTTATTCCGTTTTGGTGCCTCCCCCACACTTGTTTTTGTTCCTATCCTTTCTTGATCTCACGTGCAGCAATATATATATAACAAAAACAAGTGGGGACACAAGAGACACAATCCAAATATATATATATATAAATATATATATATAATTCAAACTTTTGGATACAATAGGTGCACAATTAGGTAATTGAAATGTAAAGGAAAATAAAGTGCGTGCTGAAAATAAAATGCGTGTGTGCGCCTATTTATTAGTAGAGGGGGTGGGTGCACCCTCTACTTGAGCACGTGTGCCACATGTGCAGCGTGCGCCACCTTCTCTAGCTTGAGATTGAAGCTATGATGGAGATTTCTAACTTCTCCCAGTAAGTTTTTGTGCTTCATATCTCTAGTCTCTGTCTGTTGGGTTATGAGAGTGCTACACTAGCCAGAAAACAAAACTTTTCTACCTCATAAACCAGGATCTATTGCCAGATATAGGTCATGAGATTACCACTAGACGCACATGTGCAGCGGAAGACTTGATGTAGTCAAACGCGTCACAGCAGTGCCGTGTAGTTGCGTAGTCATTCGTCAAGTATGTCCTTCGCTCGCGGATCGTCCCAGCACGTGCCTGACCAATCCAACTAGTCGCCGACCAGTTGCCAACCACCGTGATCAACTAGGTCCGTCCTTGTGCCACAAATGCAGCACCTCCGAGGTATCACACACGTGCGGGAAGAAGTAATGCACAACCGGACTGCTAGGTCCACGAGGAGCTAAGGCATGAGCTTGGGGTGGGCGACGGCGTGGAATAGATCAAGCAGATCAGGTTTGCCTCGCCCCTACCCCTTGCTTATATAGGCGTCCCTATGTGACCCTGACCTGGAGGCCCATCAGGAAACCCTAAGCCTTGTCTAATTTGGGTCCAACCCGAATTAGGCTTCCAACCCTTAAGCGTACGACCCTATGGGTTCACACACACATAGACATGGGCCGAGTACTCCTACTCACCTAATAGTTGATAGCGGCCTCTAGCAAGATGTGAAAACTCCTATGCATAAGCAAAGATCATATCTGATGAACCACTACGACCATGTACCAGTTATTCCCTTTGCCAAATGATATATGGTTCAACTCATGGGTTAATACTTAACCCAAGTACGACCATGCATTTGTTGTTCCAATCACTTGAGTTGTAACAACCCTAAAAATCCAAACACCAAAAATCACAACCAACAAAAAGTTTTCTAAAAGTATCCCATTGTTGGTGAGTGACATGTAGGAAAACACCCAATAGTTGCACAAGTAGCACCAATGTTAGTTGGAGCATTTGCATTCTAATCACCAGAGTATGATTTGTCTTATTTGATTTTATGTGATGTCTAATAAAATCAAATTACCTTTTATCACATGTATATATGTCTACTAACCATGGAAATGGATCCATCTTTACCATGAGACCCTAGTAGACCTATCATGACACAAGTGTCATGATCACTAACTTGGTTTAGCACTAACTTGACCATGGCATAGCGGGAGGCTTAGGAAAAGAAATAAAAAGCAATTAGTAAAGGAGGGAAAAAGGAAATAGGCAAAGCAGCCCAGCTAGCTGCGCGGCCTAGCAGCGGTCCAAGCCTCTTGCCGCTGCCCCGCGCCTGCTTGCCACCCCGCGCGGCTAGCCCAGTTGACCGAATCGGCCCAGCATGGGCCTGCCAAGCGCCGCACGCCCGCATCTCTTCCCCAGTAGCCGACCACCGGGCCCCACATGTCATAAGTTTCTTTTCCCTTTTCTGTGTACTCGCCCGTCCCATCCTTCAGGCCAAAAATGGCCATGGCTGGCCTCCACCGTTTGACCTCGCCCTGCATCACATGATGTCATC
Source organism: Bothriochloa decipiens (assembly GCA_023333625.1). Classification (NCBI taxonomy): domain Eukaryota; kingdom Viridiplantae; phylum Streptophyta; class Magnoliopsida; order Poales; family Poaceae; genus Bothriochloa; species Bothriochloa decipiens. The sequence continues at coordinate 16,108,877 of CM041647.1, read as the reverse complement.
AGTCCGCCCGTGGCCGCACACGAAAACCCTAACCCTAGCTCGCGGCCGCACTCAGCCGCTGGATCGGCACAAGCCATCCATGCCGTCCACCTCCGCCCGCCATGACTATAAAGGGGAGCTCACCGGTCCCGTTAGGGTTTCCTGTACCACACAGTCACCTTGACCGTGCCCTCACCACTTGCTACTGCTAAGGAGGAGAGGAGAAGTGAGGAGAAGAGGAGGAGGGGAGAAGCAGTCCACCGGGAGTAGAGCATCGCTGGAGCCGGAGCTGCGCGCGCCGCTGCCGTCCGTGCCTCTGGAGGAGGACCCGAAGCCGTTGCTCGACTCCACCAAGCGGACCGCGAGCTCAACTTCTCGACCTAGGCCGTACCGCAAGCTCGCCGCCATCGGAGCTTCGTCAAGGTGAGCTCGCCCATGCCCACGGCCGCCGGTCAGCTCACCACGATGTACCGCCACTACATTGAGCCTTAGGCTTCTTTAACTTGACCGATTGTTTCGTCTCATTCTAGAATGTGTTCTTGGCAACTCTTTGGGAGTCGGCATGGACCACAGTTGGGACCACTCACCTTTGCAGTCCCGGTCTTCCTGGACTCCGCCGCCGGAGAGCCGCTGTGGCGTTCTTCGCTGTCACACCCCAAAATTTCTATTTTGGGATGTGAACCGAAAACAATAAATAAACTAAAGGATTTATGAATTTCTTTAAAATTAGCTAAGATTTTATTCTTTTGTTATCATTATAAAATGATGAAAAGTGTGGCTTTATAAAACTTTTATGAAGATAATAAAGATGGGTTTGTGCTTGGTGCCTTGCTTTGTTTTGCTGGTGTTTAAAAAAGAATTTCTAAAATCCGAACAAGACACGGCTAGGTTCTTTTTGTGTTTGAAAATAAAGTTTCGAAAACCCAAGTTTGCCTCAAGAAGGTTTTGGGAAAATGTTTTCGGAAAAATCCTTTCTCTTGCTTAGATAGAGAGAGAGAAAGAGAGAGAGAGCTTTTCTTTTTCCTCTGTAGTGTTGGCCATCGCTCTAGCTAGACACCAACCCCTATCTAGCCCTAGCAGGCCTAGTTCAGTCTCTAGACATCCCTGGCTCGCCCTAGCCTATCCTGGCCTAATCTAGCCTCTCCTAGCCTCAGCTAGCCAACCCCAGCCGACCATGGCCACCCCGGCCAGGCCAGCAGTAGCGGTAGCCGGCCATCAGTGGCCAAACTTGGCCATCAGCAACATTCAAGTCTAGTAACCCTTTTACTATTCTCTAAGACATCCTAACTTGCTTCGGCCAGCTCCAACCTAGCTTGGGTCACACCTGGCCTCACCCAGCCTCATCTAGCCAACACGGCCAGCTACAGCCACCTGTGGCCACTATCAGCCGGCCACGGTCATCTTCGGCCGGCCATAGCCAACACTAGCTTGGCCACAACGGCCACAAGCCAGCCTAGGCTACAACCTAGCCCAGCAGCTAGCCGTGAGTAGCCATAGCCTTCCCCGGCCACTTTGAGCCTTTCCTGGCCTCAATTGGCCAACTATGGCTAGCATTGGCCAGCTCTAGTCGGCCGCGGCCATCTCTGGCCGGCCACAACAAGCAGCAGTCGGCCAGCAATGGCCAAGCCTGGTAATCGGCGGCCAGGGCCAGCAGCAGCAGCGCAGCTTGCTGCAGTAGGCCACAAGCGGCACAGCCCAGCCGCCAGCACCAACTGCAGCCTGCTCAGCGTGTTCGCACGCACGCGTTGGGCCGGCCACAGCAGGCCAACCGTGGCCCGGCAGTGGCAGCGGCTTGCCCCGTCGCGCAGCTCCACACCCCAGCCGCTGCCAGGCGGGCCTCGTAGTCCGGCCCCACCCATCAGCGCCTTCACCGCCTTCCTCTCTCCCGCATCGCGCGGAGGCGCGCCACCGCCGCCCGATTCAGCCCCGAGCGCGCACCCCGAGGATTCTCGACGCCTATAAAGGGTAGACCTAGTGTGCCGCGCTCCCCTTCGTAACCCTAAGGCGGCTGCCACCACCCGCAAACCCTAGCCACGTGCCATCTTCACTATCACCGCACCGAGCTTGGAGCCGCCGCCGTCTATCTCCACGGCCAGCGTGTCCCCGTCGACGAAAGCACTACCACGAGCGTCGCAGCAAGGTGAGCCACCTGTCGGTACCATCCCCGTCCTCTCTCCCATTTCGTTCTCGCCGTGTGACCTCGCTGACGTCACGACGCCGTCCCAGACCGCTTCCCCGCGTGCTCCGTCGCTCCTCGCAGCAAGCCGTCGTGGACGTAGTGTGCATCGCGCTCGCCTTCGCATGCGCTACGCGCCCGTGCGCTTGCGCTGCCCTGTGGAGTCCCGCAGCGCCTCACCGCCGACCTCCGGCCAGCGTCAATGGCGTCACCACACAGCCAGCCGCCTTCGGCCATCTCCTACAGCCATAGCAGCCGCAACCGAGTCCGCGAGGACGCGCTCGTCCCTCCTGTGTGCTCCGCTTCGCCAGCCGAGACCCAGAGCTCCCTTTCGGTCAACTCCGACGAGCCTCCGGCGACGCGCCGCCGCCTAGTGCACCGCTCCGGTGACCTGATCCGTCGGCCAAATCCTGGCCGTCAGATCGGGACCCAACGTCCCAGATCTGCTGTTGACCCCGGTCAACCGCGGGTCAACCCGGCCCCGCTCCAGCTGACGTGTCAGCCGATGTGGCTGCCACGCGGGCACCACCTCAGCGCCACATAAGCAACGACAGGTCAATCTGGTCAACAAGCCGGTCAGCTCTGGTGTTTTTGTAGAAAGGTCCCTAGACTTTTCTGTAATTACTATTTTGTCCACCGCAGTTCAAAATAGACTGCTATTTTTACAGTTTGAACCCCGAAGTCGTCGGTATTTTTGCTTTAGGTCCAAAATAGGTTTTATTTCAGTTTTGAAATTGTTTTTAAATACAAAAATGGTTCTGTTATTTATGGTTATACCCCTGACCTTGTTCTAGCCATAAGTTTCACGTTTTAACTCCGTTTTTAGCAAACTTATACTTTTTGGAATCGTATCGATGTAAGCTACACGATCTTAGTGACATTTACCATGTTCTAGGCTTTTCAAAATGTGACTTATTTGTGGGTTAGAATAACAATCTATCAATGCCTTTCTAACATGCGAATAGCCTAGATCAACCTCGTTAGTTGTGCCACCACAACGATAGCTCCTTTGTTGGTCACTCTTACACTCTCGTGATCGTAGTAATGATCTCTACCGTGTAGATCGCTCTCTCTTTAGTGTTTCTTTTGATTGATATTTGTTCTTAGCTTTGTCTATTTGTGTTGCTTGTTTGCTACGAATAGACGAAGAGCAGTTCATGAGTGCTAAAGATCGGGAGCTGAGGACCGACAAGTATAATTGGAATAGGAGACCAAGAGTTCTTCGATAACCAGAATTAGTAGTTCATCAGGAAAGCTTTGAATGAGGCAAGTATAGCTTGGGTTTTATTTACGTGACTATGATCTTGTGACTTAATTATTGTTTAAGTAATAAAATGATAAAAATGACTTTTAGCAACTTGAGGATTTATCTGTAACAGAACCTCTGAGATTTACAGTACAACTGTGAGGGCTATATGGCTCTGGCTTTAGCTCAGTATGAGGACCTTTTCTAGCTTGTTAGAGGTTGTCGAGTTGGGTATAGGATAGCCTCTGTCCTTATGTGTATAGCTGGGAAGGAATGTGCCATATTGGAAGGGGTGTTCCTACATCTGATGATCCGGTAGCCCTAGTAAGCTAGACGAACCTTTGAAAGGCTTCATAGTGAACCCTACCGGTCCTCCTTGGTAGTGGGCTAAGAGGTTGGCCGGCTCGCGCAAAAGGGTAAATCACGGCTCACAGTGAAAGTGTACACCTCTGCGCAGAGTTTAATAAACTGGTATACTAGCCTTGCTCAAGGACACGAGTGGCCTTGGAATCTTTACATTAAGATGACGATTTTTGTTTGCTAACATGTTCATGGTTTACCGTTTTATGCTTTATATTATTTATGTTACATTGATCATGAGTTGATGGGTACTGCCTTTTTGCTATACTTGTTGAGTTCGACATGGACTCACTCTTGCTATTCCCAACACACCTAAGGAGAAGTTTTAGGCTTGTAATCAACCAGTCAGTTGGATCCAGTGGAGTGAAGTTTACACCCGAAGTTCAGAGTCGTCTTTTCGCTGATTGTTCATTAGGTGATCTTTTATATATTGTGTACGTTATATTTAAAGCATTGTAATTGATACTATTTGTAGCTATATGTGAGAATTATCCTTTAAGACTCACATATAGTGTATATCTGGTTTTGTCCTTAGAATCGAGTGTGACATTCACCGCGTGTGCCACCGTTCCTCTGTTAGATGCACAATAGAGTCCTTGAGCTCCGAGCTGCTCAAAACGATAGGAGATGAAGAAGATGGAGCATCACGCCATGCCAATTTGAAGCCCGGCCGCTCGCCATCGCCACCGTCCGCCGCCGTCGACCGCCGACCTACAGGCCCTTTTTGCTCAGATTGAAGCATGGTTCTTGTTCGCCTAGGCCTCATGACCCTGTTGCGCACGTCAGAGATCTCTCTGCGCCACTGTTGCGTCCCGCTGCTGCGTCAATGTCGCTCGGTGTCGCCGCTGCGCAAGCGCCGGTAGCAGAGGCCCCGTGCGCCCACCTGCGCCCCACAGCCGCGCTAGACTAACCGTTGCTGTCGGTGTTTCGACCCCGGGGGTCAACACCAACGAGTAAATTCATAATTGCGTGCTCCCTTAATCCGGTAGGTGATGCAAGAAGGACACGACGATTATCCTGGTTCGGGCAAAGAAGGCCCTACGTCCAGCGGGGGGAATAGTTCGTGTTATCTTGCACCAAAGCGCTAGTATAGGGGTGAATACAAGCGGGCATGAGAAGCGTGAGCTAGAGCTTGAGCGTCTTGGGTGCTTAGCTCTCTACTTTACACTGTCTCACGGCGTAGTTCTGTGATCTAAAGCCTTAGTGTATGAAGCTCTCGGATCTTGGCCCCCCTGTCCCAAGCCCTGGCGCCTCCTTTTATAGGTGAAGGAGAGGCACAGGAGTATATTTTTTTAGTGCTAACGTGGTCGGTGACGTATGACGCCAATGCCGATCATGTCGGTGTCGCTGTAGAGGTGTACGTCGGTATGGGAGGTCCTGCAACCATCATGTCGGGAGTCGTTGAAGTGTTAACCGGAGTTTGTTGAAGTCTCACTCGAGGGTCGGCGTGACAGAGCCGAGGGGCGATGGTGGAGGCCTCAGGTCGAGTCAAGGGGGTCGTGGCCCTTCGGATAAGGCCGAATCCCGGGAGATGCAGGGAATGTGTTGACTTTCGAGCCTCGAGGAGGTGCCGGATGAGACACAGTAGCCCCCGGGCCCCTGCGCGTGTGCTGGCACTCAGGCAGGGGGTCAGAAGTTGGGAGTGAGGTGTGGTTCGGATCTTTCCGTGGGGGGCACGAGCGTCCCCCAGGGGGGTAGCCCCCGAGGCCTCGGAGGAGCTGGGAGACTCCTTCGAGGGCTTTATTTGTCTTTGATCGAGGGGTGCTCGTCCAGTTGGGTATGGACCTGAACTGGAGTCGTGGCGCTTTACCGAGGGGTATGTCAGAACATCGAGCCACCAGGGGATTTTTGACCCCCTTTCGTTGAGGGGTGCCGGACACGATCGGGCTCCCGAGCCTCATGCGGCAGGGGCGCTGTCGGCCTTGGCGTTCATCTCACGAGTCCTTTCGATCGGACATGAGGCGAGAAGCGTTGGACTACCCTCGATAGGGCAAGCCTCGAAGTTCTCAGTGAGCTGGTAACGGGAGAATCCAAGTGAGAGCCTGATCCTCGTTCGATAGAGGTCGGCAGGAGGCCCGGAGGTGGTCTCATTAAAGCAAAATGCAATGGACCTACGGATACCGATTCCATTCGATAGGTCTCAGCGGCTCGATGCCTCCCTTCGGGGGATTCCATAAAAGTCCATAGCATTTCACCTTGGATATGTCTAAAGAGGTCTCGAGAGTTCATTCTTGAGCAGGGCCTCATGTTGGCTCCCCCTTGGTCACCCCTGACTCGGGTGCTCGAGGGCGGCTGTCGAACCCTGATCGAGGGCCAGCCTTCGCTCCCTCAAGGCTTGTTGTGGGGCCAGAGCCTCTTTACCTTCTCCTGGAGGAATCCACTGATAAGTAACGTTTGTTTTTTCTTGTCATCAGACGCGTCTTTTGAGGAGGAAGGTTAAACGGTGCAGTGGTGGAGATCATGACGGGCCCGGGCAATGGCTAATTGCCTGAGGCATGACACATGTATCTGGCCGAGAATCGAGGGGGAATGGTTAGGTAAATGCATTAACTGCGGGGAGTTACCTTTTTCTTCCGCTGGATTCCGCCCGTTGCTCTTCCTAGGTATAAGACCAGAGGGGGCAAGCTTTGTTCGCCCCTACCTTTGCCACCTTGCCTTCACCACTGCTAGTGCTCCTGAGTCCTTGCTTTCCTGCGCGCGAGGGTAGGAACTTAGAGCAAGAAATCATGATTGGGAACCTTCTCGGTCGCCCGTCCACCGAGGAGATCCGTGTCGTCGCCGCGGCCGCTGCACCCATCGATCAGATCCGAGCCGCTACTGCTGCCATGGCCCCCATCTTCCATCCTGCCGAACCCTGGCGCCTGTCGACCGTGATGCGACAGAGGCTAAACGAGTTGGTGAGGGAAGGACTTCTCCACCCCGTCACCGATACGACTCGGCCGGAGTAGATCGCGCTGCTGAAGAGCCACCCCGAGCCAAACCCACCGGAGGGCTACATGGTGAGCTTCCTCAAGTACCACCGGCATGGGCTCGGAGCGCCCTCGAGCGAGTTCATGTGGGGGCTGATGAAATTTTATAGCGTCGAGCTCCAACACTTCTCCCCCAACACCATCTCCAACGCTGCCATCTTCACGGCCGTCTGCAAGGGCTACTTGGGGATGGCGCCCCATTGGGAGCTGTGGCTCCATCTCTACAAGGGTGAGTGGTTCACCTCTCCGGTGGGGTCAGGCGTGAGGTGGATCGTCAGAGCGGGCTGCCTCAACTTTGTGTTAAAGACGGTCAAGTCACAGGTGCCGCTCGAGTACATCCCCACCGGGTTGATGTCCAACTATTCCCGGTGGGACGAGCAATGGTTCTACCTCCGCAATGATGGAGGCTACCTCCCGCCGTACACCGGGCGGCTCATCACCGAGCGACCATTCAATTGGCCGCATGGTGTGACGGGGGATCTTTTCCTCCCCTCGTCACCGCGATGAGGACCCTTTGATAGGCGAGCCTAACAGCGGGCGTGGTGGTCTTGGCCTTCCATAGTTGACAGGTGCTCCCCTCGATGGAGCGCCCACTGCGGTTGGATGAGATGCTCCCCGAGGTAGCACCCGAGGTGCTCGAGAAGTGCCGGATGTCCAGCGAGGGGATATCCACTGCGGAGATCATTGCGCGGGTGAAGGGGATGGTCGCGGGTTCATTCAGGGTAGAGGACGTCAACCGCCTCCCCATGCAGCCAGAGGAAGGGTGCCTCGACCTGGTGAGTGCCTCGACCCATGCCTTTCACGTTTACGTTTCGTCCCCTTTTTTCCTTACTCTTATCCTCACGACTGAATGTTTTCGTGTAGGGTAGAATCGACTACCAGAGATTGAAGCCCCCGTTAAGGGATGATGCTCCTGATTGTCAAGTGAGATGCTTCAACGCCCAGCAAGAAAAGAGGGGCAAGGATGAGGAGAAGAAGAAAAAGGACAAGAAGCTTCGGGAGCGTGAAAAGCGCGAGAAGCGTCGTGCACAACAGAGGCGCGATGGGCTCCCAGAGGAGGAGTCTCCCTTCGAGGATGAAGGAGACGAGGATGATTATGATGATGACGATGATGATGTTGAAGGGGTGGTGGGACATCTCGAGCCCCTTCTGTCTGCTCCCTCCCATACTGACCGTCTTTCGGTGCAGGAAGGTGCGTCGGAGTAGCGTGCCCCTCAGCCGGCGATTATGGCCTCGGAGCACCAGCGAGGGGAAAGGTCGACCACCCCCTTGACTTGGGGGGTTCGTCCTCCTCACGTCATCTTTGTGGGAGGACTCCGCCCACTTTGACCCGGGAGACCCGGTCCCGGTCATCGGCGCGGGCGGAGCAGGGTCGTGCCCAGGAGGCCTCGTCGGAGCAGGGAGGCACGGCGACCTCACCGACAACCCCTAGCAGCCCCAGACCTGGGAAGAGCTTGACCTCGGGTGGGGCCTCGGGGTCTGCTGGCGGCTCGAGGGGGACCCAAAAGGCCTCTATCCCCTTTGGGTAAGTGTTGTCAATTTAAGTCTCTTCTCGTTGCTTTCCCATTCTATGGTTCATTAAGTTCTCTACTATCCTGCTTTTTGTCCAGGCCAAAGCGCCACATCGAGGAGGCGACCCTTGTGCCGGCCAAGCGGCTCAGGGTGGATCCGGCCACAAGGATGGGGGCCTCATTCACTGGTGCGGCGTCGAGGCCCTTGGCACCGTGGGAGGTGAGATGGCTGTCCTTAGCCCTCGGGGCTATGGCTCACGGTAGGCTGATGGGTTCTACTCTTGCTGCAGGGTTGAGCGACTCGAGGGCCGTGACGGGCGGTGACTCTGAGCTGAGGAAGACACAGGAGGGGGAGCGCCTCCCTCATGTCGACGTCCGTGGTCCCTGAGCTTGGCTCGGTGCCAGAGAGCGGAGCCCCGGCGTCGGGAGCCCCTGACTTGGGCCAGCCCAAGGTCTCTACTTCCATGCCCAAGGCAGGAGCCCCCGAGGGCCACAAGTCAGGAATGGATGTAGCCCCCATTGACCTCGAGGGTGAGGAGGCCATCACCCCTCCCCCTTCGATGGGGGAGCAGAAGCTGTGACCGACAGGGCTACGCGAGTTGGAGGCTCAGCGGAAGCAGGAGCTGTCGTGGATGCAGCAGGAGGAGAAGGAGCCGCAGGAGCAGCAGGAGGAGGAGGTGAGCGGGGAACGGCCCCAGCACAATAAGGAGTAGCAGGCGCTGTTGGGGGATGTGACACTGCCAGACCTATTGGTGCAGCAACCGCCCAAGCCGTCGGATGGGGAGGAGACCTCGGGACTCCCAAAATAGTGGGTGTCCATGATCACCCTCGATGAGCTGCTACATGAAGCGATGCTGAAACCCTCGACGCAGCTTGAGGAGGGGACCTCGGCACCGAGCCCGCCGGCAGATGTGTCGACGGTGGACCTGTCGGCGCCACAGGATGTGGCATTGGAGGAAGCGACGGCCTTGTCCCCTCCACCACCTCAGGAGGCGCCTGAGCCAGCATCGAGCCAGCCACCGTAGCCGTCAGCTGTGTCATAGGAGGAGCCAGTGATTTCTGGTCTGCAGGCGAAGCAGCCGGAGGAGACGGCGACCGTCATCGCATTGGGGGCTCCTGGCCCGTTGAGGAGGAGGTCGACGTCCGACCCCGGGCTAGGAGGCACCGGCGCCACGTCAGAGTTCCCCACCTTGGCCAAGTTAGCGAAACACCACGGTGCTCCACGCGACGTGGTGGAGGAGATCGAGTCCTTGGCGTGAACCAAGGTCGAGACGCTCTTCTCTCATTGGGGCAAGGTGTGTGTCTTGCTCCAAGAGCTTGGCGACTCCAGTGCTCCCAGGATCGAGATGGATGACCTGGCAGAGGTCGAGTGCTGGGAGGGCGTGGAGCAGTCCTGGGCATGGCTGCAGCACTTCCTCAAGCTGGGTGTCGAGCTCATTTTGGATCTCAACCAGAGTCTCGTGGTAAGTCCCCGTTTGGATCACATACGATTTTTGGCTTTTCCCGTATGGATCACCTTAACCCTCGATTTCTAATTTCTAGGACTTGCGGAGGCGTTCCCACTCCAAGTCATACTTCCTCCATGAAATGCATAACAACCGGGAGAAAGTGCTTCGCTAACTCGAGGCCGGCCGTTCTACGCAGAGCAGGGTGGCCGAGGTCGAGGAGGAGGTGAAGCAAGCCAGAGAGGAGGCCGCCAGGGCCAAGGAGGCTGCCCAGGAAAAGGAGGACGCCGAGGCAGCTCGAGGCAAAGCCGCCTAAGTCAAGGAGGAGCTCCGGTGGGTCAAGGAGGAGGTCGACGCGGCCAGGGGTGAAGCGAAGGAGGCCAAGAGCGATGGCACTCGTGCTCAAGAGCACGTCAAGCTGCTCGTGGAGGAGGCCCGAGGCTCTGTGGAGCATATCCGCTTGCTCAAGGCCAGTCTGGCTCAGGTCTCCATGGCGCACGACACCCTCTCTGCCTTGGTCAAGGAGCAGAAGGGTCGAGCCGACAGCCTGGATGCCAAGCTCGAGGCGATGAAGGCTACCCTTCGAGAGAAGGAGCAAGCCATCATCTTGGCTGGTGGCGCCCTCGAGACCCTCCGGTGTGAGAAGATCGACTTGACTCGGGCTTTCAAGGAGGCCCAGCTGGAGCAAGATGTGGCTTGGGAGGAGCGTGATGCCATGCTGGAGGACTGCAGCGCCATCCAGACCCACTGTGCCAGTGAGTTCCTTGGTGGGCTTTGACCTTTTTCTTTCCGTGTGACTTGTTTAACTCTTGTTTTGTCTTTCAGGCCTTGAGTATGAGCTGCTCTCCACTCAGACCGCCGCCAAGGCACTACAGAAGGGCCTTGTAGCAAAGGGGGCGCTTCTCGGCAAGTTTCGGGTTGCCATCAACAGGCTCTGTACCTCCTGGGAGGTCGATCTCGTCGAGGTGGCTGAAGAAGATGTCCCGGGGGCCGCGCTCGTCGACCAGCTCTACCACCTCGATGCCACCCTTCGGGATCGCATGCGGGAGGCGCTCCACACCAGCGTGAAGCGCGCGCTGGCGGTGGTTTCCTCTGGCTTCATCTTTGACATGGACGTCATTGCCCAAGGCTTCATCCCTGACATCTTGAAGACCGATGCCGAGAACGAGGAGCAGTCCTGGGGGCTGATCTAGGATGCCAGGAGGCCGGGGGAAGCGCTGGCGAAGCTGTTTGAGGATGAAGTCCTCCCCCCGAAGATGAAGGGTACACCATCGAGGAGGGCGGCGACTGAGACGGCGGAGTGGGCCTGTAGGGCAAAACTGGGCGAAGGTGCCCGTGTAAATAAGTTAGTTTTTGTAACTTATATTCAGTATGGCCTCGGGGGCCTTTAAAACATCTATGCATCTATCGTAATGCATTTGGATATTTCAAGTTCGAGTCTTCTCTGTTTTCTTTCACCTAGATTTTGCTTTTTTGACTAAGTGTTTGATGCGTGCTCGTATCCCTTGAGGGGGGAGCGAGTGGAGGTACCATAGCCCAGAGGCATAGGAGAGCTCCTGGCTCGATAGCCCTCGACCCTTAGGGGATTCAAGGCATTTTATTCTTAGTCGCGAAGCGTGTCAAAGCGAAGGAAATAAGAGACGCCTGAGCTTTGATCATCTGACCTTTGCTTTTCGACTAAGTGTTCGACGCATGCTCGTATCCCTCGAGGGGGGAGTGAGTGGAGGTGCTTCTGGCTTGATAGCCCTCATCGACCTCGAGGGAGTTCGAGGCGTTTTCTACTTAGTTACGAAGCAAAAGGAGACGCTCGATTTTTTGAAAAATCGTTCGTATTTTTAGGAACTTAGGGGGTTCCCCCGTTAGCCCCCGAGGGAGGCTCGACTCTGGTGAGACAGGGTCGAGGCTACCTCTTGCATGTATAATAATAAGTTTGAACTTATAATCGAAAGTACTTCTTATATTTGCCATGCGAAAATGTATGAAACATGCGAGAATGTACAAGGGCATCGGTGCCCTAGGGGTAGAAACGACGTAGCTATTCGATGTTCCATGTGTTGGTGAAGGTTTTGCCCTTGTTGTTTGCCAGCTTGTATGTTCCAGGCTTTAGCACCTCAGCTATAGTGTATGGACCTTCCCATGGTGGAGTCAGCTTGTGACACTCCTAGTTGGTCTGTCGTCGACGTAGAACGAGGTCTCCAACTTGGAAATCCCTCGAGCGCACGTGTTTGTCGTGGTAGCATTGAAGTTTCTGCTGATACCTCGCGGAGTGAATCAGCGCCATATCTCAAGCCTCCTCGAGCTGGTCGACGGCGTTTGCGAGGGCTTCTTCGTTGGTTTGCTCATTATAGGTCTTTAGTCGAGGGGAACCATACTCGAGATCAGTGGGGAGGACGGCCTCGGACCCATAGACCAAGAAGAATGGTGTGAACCCCGTGCCTTGACTAGGTGCTGCCCTTAAGCCCCACAGGACCCAAGGTAGCTCTGTAGCCCATTTCTTTCCGTGCTTGTTAAGGTGGTTGAAGATTCTCGGCTTGAGGCCCTGCAAAATCATATCATTGGTGCGCTCGACCTGGCCGTTAGTTCGAGGATGAGCAACTGCGGACCAGTTCATATGGATGTGATGGCGATTGTAGAAATCCAAGAATGTCTTGCTAGTGAACTATGTGCCGTTGTCAGTGATGATGACGTTCGGGACCCCGAAGTGATGGATGATGTCGGTGAAGAACTCAACCGCCCGCTCGGAGCGGATGTTGCCAATAGGCTGGGCCTCGATCCATTTGGTAAACTTATCGACAGTAATGAGTATGTGCGTGTACCCCTTGGTTGTCCTCTTGAGAGGCCCCATGATGTTGAGCCCCCAGACCACGAACGGCCAGGTGACGGGGATCATCTATAGGGCGTGAGCTGGGAGGTGCGTCTGCTTGGCGTAGAATTGACACCCCTTGCACGAGCGGACAATGTTGATGGCGTCAAAAATGGCGGTTGGCTAGTAGAAACCCTGTAGAAAGGCGTTGCCAACGAGGGTCCTCGGCGCTGCGTGGTGGCCGCAAGCCCTCGAGTGTATGTCCTCGAGGAGCCTCCTGCCTTCTTTGATAGTGATGCAGCGCTGAAGGATACCCGATGGGCTTCGCCTGTAGAGTTCCTTGCCAATATCGTAGATGACCTTGGGCTTGGCCCATCGTGTGATCCAGTGATCCTCGGTCCGGTCTTCCAAGAGTTCCCCTCGAATGAGGCAGTAGAGGAAAGGGACTCGCCAATCCGGAGGTGGGCTCGACGGAGGAGGTGTCCTCTCGATCTCCATGACCTCGGCCCCGGTCAAGGGGGCCTCGGTCGAGGCAAGGGGTTCGAGTGTCAAGGGTGCGGTACCGTCCCTCGAGCCCAAGTTGACAAAGGGCTTGAAGAGGTCTCTCGGGAATACGTCAGGAGGGACAGTACCTTGAGTTGATGCGATCTTTGCGAGCTCGTCCGCAGCTTCATTGTAGCATTGAGCAATATGATTGAGCTCGAGGCTGTGGAGTTTGCGCACATCTTTGCAGTAGGCTTCCATCTTGGCGTCGTGGCAGCTCGAGGCCTTCTTCACTTGGTCGATGATGAGTTGCGAGTCACCTCGAACGTCTAGGCATTGGACCCCGAGTTCGAGGGCAATACGCAACCCGTTGACAGGAGCCTCGTACTCCGTGACATTATTGGAAGTGGCAAAGTGGATGCGAATGACGTAGTGCATGTGGACTCCGAGGGGTGAGATGAAGAGCAAGCCTGTGCCTACTCCTGTCTTCATGAGTGACCCGTTGAAGTACATCATCCACAGCTCGGCTTGGATTTGAACTGGCGGCAACTAGGTGTCGGTCCACTCAGCGATGAAATCTACCAGCGCCTGAGATTTGATGGCCTTCCATGGTGCGTAAGTGATGGTCTCACCCATAAGCTCGACCGACCACTTAGCAATTCTTCCAGCAGCCTCCTGGTTTTGGATGATCTCCCCCAAGGGGAAAGAAGACACCATGGTAACCGGGTGGCTGAGGAAGTAATGCTGGAGCTTGCGACGCGTAACGACGATGGCGTAGAGCAGCTTTTGCACCTACGGGTAGAAGATCTTGGTTTCTGAAAGCACTTCACTGATGAACTAGACCGGCAGCTGGACGGGCAAGGCATGCCCTTCCTCTTGTCTCTCGACCACTATGGCTGCGCTTACCACCTGAGTGGTCGCGACGACGTAGAGGAGGAGGGGCTCGGGCGGTTCAGTCAACGTCGCTGATCGAGGAGGGACGAGGATCGGGGTGGAAGTCAGCATGCTCTTGAGTTTGTCGAGGGCCTCCTCGGCCTTCGTGGTCCATACAAAGTGTTCGGATTTTTTCAAGAGGCGGTACAGGGGCAGGGCCTTTTCCCCCAATCGTGAGATGAAACGGCTGAGAGCCGCGAGGCAGCCCGTGACCTTCTGTACGCCCTTGAGATCTCGAATCGGACCCATTCACGTGATGGCTATGACCTTCTTGGGGTTGGCCTTGATCCCGCACTGGGAGACGATGTATCCGAGGAGCATGCCTCGAGGCACTCCAAAGACACATTTCTCAGGGTTGAGTTTTATATTCTTGGCTCGAAGGCATCCGAATACGATTTCGAGGTCATGGATGAGGTTGTCAACTTTCTTGGATTTGACCATGATGTCATCGACATAGGCCTCGACCGCATTGCCTATGTGTTCGCCGAAAACATGGAGCATGCATCGCTCCTGGTGTTTCAAAGGCCGAAAAGCATGGTGACGTAGCAGTACATGCCGAAAGGTGTGATGAAGGAAGTCACGAGCTGGTCGGACTCTTTCATCTTGATTTGGTGGTAGCCAAAATAAGCGTCAAGGAATGAGAGGGTTTCACATCCCACGGTAGAGTCAACAATTTGATCAATGCACGGTAAAGAAAATGGAACTTTGGGACATGCTTTGTTTAAACTAGTATAGTCAACACACATTCGCATTTTTCCATTCTTTTTCTTAACTAACACAGGATTAGCTAACCATTCGGGGTGATGAACCTCCTTGATGAATCCAGCCGCCAAAAGCCTATGTACCTCCTCGCCGATGATCCTGCATTTCTCCTCGTCAAAGCGGCGCAGGCTTTGCTTCACCGGTCTAGACTCGGCTCAGATCTCCAAGGCGTGCTCGGCGACTTCCCTCGGTATGCCTGGCATATCCGAAGGACTCCATGCAAACATATTGGTGTTCACGCGGTGAAAGTCGACAAGCACTGCTTCCTATTTGCTCCCGAGGTTGGCACCGATCGTCAGCACCTTCTCACCGAAGCAGCTCGGGTCGAGGGGGATTTTCCTGGTGTCTTGCGCTGGCTCGAAGCTGCCGGCGTGACGCTTAGGTTTGGGCACCTCGTCGGTGAAGCGCTCAAGGGTCAAAGCCATCATCGCGCTTTGCTCGATGGCCTCTCCGTACTCGACGCATTCGACGTCACAGTCGTACGCGTGCTCGTAGGAGGAGCCGATGGCGATGATGCCTCTGGGTCTCGGCATCTTGAGCTTGAGGTAGGTGTAGTTTGGGACCAGCATGAATTGCGCGTAGCTTGGTCGGCCGATAATGGCATGACAAGTCTTGTGAAACCCGATCACCTCGAAGGTGAGGGTCTCTTTCCTGATGTTGACAGGGGTGCCAAAGCAGACAGGAAGGTCAATGCGGCCGATGGGAAGAACCTTCTTCCCTGGTACGATGCCATCGAAGCCCCCGGCGCTGGGTTGGAGTTGGCACCTCTTGACCCCCATGAGGTTGAGGTTCATGAGGTAGATGATGTTCAGGCCACTGCCGCCATCCATGAGGACCTTCAAGAGGCGGGTGTTGACGATGATTGGGTCGACGATGAGCGGATAGGCCCTAGGGTTGGGGACGCGATCCGGATGGTCGTCGCGGTCGAACGTGATGGGTGCATCGGACCAGTCAAGGTAGTGGGGCATCACGACTCAGATGGAGAAGACTTCTCGACGCTCCCTCTTGTGCTGTCGAGGTGTGAGCTGGGTTGAGGGGCCTCCATAGATCATGTAGCAATCATAGACTTTGGGGAATTTTCTATCTTCCCCGTTGTCTTCCTCATTGCCGCCCTGGTCTTTCTTGTCGTCGCCCTTTTTGACGCCCAGTTGCTCGAAGTGCTTTCGAAGCATGCGGCAGTCTTTGAGTTTGTGTTTCGCCCCGTCCTTGTGATAAGGGCAGGGCTCCTCGAGCATCCTGTCAAAGATGGCCCCTTCGGGGGGACCTCGATGTTTTTTGCATTCGGCTGCTGTGACAAGATTGTCGTCTGCAACCTCACGCTTGCCTTGCTGATTCTTCTTCTTCTTGTTGTTGTTCTTCTTCGAACCTTTGTTCGAGCCCCCAGCATCGACTGTCGATGACCTTCTCTTGTCTTTTTCATCATCAAAGAAGGCTTCGACCGCCTCCTCACCAGCCACATAGTTGGCGACCACATCCATGAGCTCGTCAACGGTGTTGGGCCGGTTGTGCCCCAACTCATGAACTAGGTCCTTGCAGGTCGTACCCGCAACCAACGCTAGAATTACGTCGAGATCAGAGATGTGGGGGAGTTCGGTTCGGAGCTTGGAGAAACACCGAGCGAAGTCACGCAGAGACTCCCCTGGTTTCTGCTTGCAGTTGCGCAGTTCCCAGGAGTTTCCAGGATGCACGTAGGTGCCCTTGAAGTTCCCCTCGAAGATCCAGACCAGGTTGACCCAGTCGTGAATCTGGTCAGGGGGAAGCTCCTCGAGCCACCTATGCACGGTGTCAGATAGGAACAGGGGAAGGTGACATATGATCGCGCGGTCATCACGTGCCCCGCCTGCCTAACAAGCCAGTCAAAAATCGGCTAGCCAGAGCTTGGGTTTGGTTTCACCGTTGTACTTGATGATGCTCGTGGGGGTCGAAACTTGTCGGGCAGCCGGGCGTTGTAGATCATCCTGCTGAAAACTCGGGGACCCGGTGGCTCCGGGGCCTGTCGGTCTTCATCGCTATCGTAACGTCCCCCATGATGGGCGCTGTACCCTCGATCCTCGGTGTCCCTGTGTTTACACTTGTAGTTCTCGATGATATCAAGGCGCGCATCACGTGGGGCATGGTTGTCGATGATACGATCTCGGGCTGGTGTCTTCTTTGCTCAGGGGGCCACCTCTTGATCGACCGAGCCCTCCCTTTCGGGCTAGGAGGGCTCATCCTGTGGTTCAGGAGCTGCCCCTCGATGCCTCGAGGCTGAGTTCTTAGCTTGCTGAACAGCAGCAACTTGGAGGAGACCCTCGATCTCGCGTTGTACCCATCGAGCTTGCAAGTTGGATGGCGCGGGCATATTGCGAAGAAGCATAGCTGCCGCGACAAAGTTCTAGCTTGCTCGAGGGTAATCGTTGATGGGATGTTTGGGTGCCCCGCCATTGTTGATCTGTCGGTTGACCTCTCAGGCCCTGGCTCGGGCTCTTCCACCGGGTGGTGGTCGCTCCTGCTCGAGGGTTCGCTTGAGCTAGCGCAGTCGTTCCTGGTCATCGGTGAGTTTAGCCTGCAACTCTTGAATTTGTGCCAGCTGTGCCTCCTACTCGTCAGGACGGGGGCATGCCACTCGGGGTGCGACTGGTTGTCGAGCCTCTGCTCTGGGAGGAGCCCCTCCCGCCGCTGCGGCAGCCGCATCGGTCATCGGATCGATAGTGTCTTCACTGGAGGCAACGTCACCGCCGATGTGGAGACACTCACGGGTAGGGTCCCAATGGTCAGAGTTAGAGTCAGGGTCACCACAGTAGAAGATGGGGAATTGTCCCCGTGCCTCCTCCTGCAGCTGCTATCGGAGTGCGCCGACGGTGTACCTCTGGGGGCCGGGTGCTCTCGCGACCCAAGTCCACGGAGGCCGGCATGACCGTTCCCATGTCCGTCATTGCTCGAAGGAGGGTGCCTGGGCGGTCCCCTATCATGCTCATGTTGGTGCGGGTCAAGATCAAGAACGCCTTTGCGACATTGTTGAGGCCGAATGGGAACTGTCGACGACGCTCGAACAGCTCGTGCGGAAGTAGGCTCGATGTAGTGGGGGTTGCACGCATCGGGGGAGCTCTACCGGGCTCCCTCAATGAGTGCATTGCGAAGGTGAAGTTGAGGTTGTCGTGGAGCCCTGTCGGTCCGTCCTCTGCTCCCGAACTCAGGTCAGATAATCCCCCAACAAGGGGCTCCTCATCACCGGTCAGGAGCGAGGGGAATGCAGCGGGCACTAATCTCGACTCAGGTTGATGGCGATGACGGCGCCGATCGCGCCTCCTTATGGTTGCGGCATCATGGTGGCGAGACCGACGAGTGGCCCCTCCTGAGCGTGGGGGCACACTGCGACCTCCACTTGGGTTACTGATCGAGAGCAGGGTCATGTCATAGCCTTGTCCGAGGGACATGAACTCCAGGCTTCCGAACCAGATCACCGTAGCACGAGGAAGTGGTGAAACTGAGTCGCCCATCCGGAAAGAATGGCGGGAAATTGTTGGTAACACGTAGGATCCCCTACCTGGCACGCCAACTATCGGTGTTTCGACCCCGGGGGTCAACACCAACAAGTAAATTCGTAATTACGTGCTCCCTTAATCTGGTGGGTAATGCAAGAAGGACACGGCGATTTATCCTGGTTCGGGCAAAGAAGGCCCTACGTCCAGCGGGGGGGAATAGTTTGTGTTATCTTGCACCGAAGCGCTAGTACAAGGGTGAATACAAGCGGGCGTGAGAAGCATGAGCTAGAGCTTGAGCGTCTCGGGCGCTTAGCTCTCTACTTCACACTGTCTCACGACGTAGTTCTGTGATCTAAAGCCTTAGCGTATGAAGCTCTCAGATCTCAGCCCCCTATCCCAAGACCTGGTGCCTCCTTTTATAGGTGAAGGAGAGGCACAGGAGTACATTTTTTTAGTGCTAACATGGTCGGTGACGTATGACGCCAATACCGATCATGTCAGTGTCACTGTAGAGGTGTACGTCGGTATGGGAGGTCCTGCAATCATCGCGTCGGGAGCCATTGAAGTGTTGACCGGAGTTTGTTGAAGTCCCACTCGAGGGTCGGCGTGACAGAGCCGAGGGGCGACGGTGGAGGCCACAGGTCGAGTCGAAGGGGTCGTGGCCCTTCAGATAAGGCCGAATCCTAGGAGATGCGGGGAATGTGTTGACTTTCGAGCCTCGAGGATGTGCCGGACGGGACACAGTGCTTGGTATGGCATAACAGTGGGTACGATCCACAGGATTCTGGGGTATGGGCGGTAAGAGCAGGATTTGACTGTCGTACTCGCAACTGTTGCTGTAACTATGACCATACGGTTAGGCGGGAGTAGGTAAAATGCATTGAATGTGCCTGGATCTGTACGGGGGGTAGGTAGTCGAGGGGTATACTGTGCTCGAGGGCTGCCCATTCACACGGGCGAAGTTCCAACCTCGAGGGTGGGCTCGTTCACTCGAGCGAAGTTACGTCCTCGAGGGGTTCTCGGATTGTACCCTCGAGCGTGCAGTCTTGGTCCGCGTGGTAGCCCGTCGAGTAGGCTATGGCTTTGGGCTATCGACGCCTGTTCGTGGGGCGGCCCAATATGCCTTAGCCTGTGGGCTTTCGAGCGATAGTGAGGGATGTCGCTAGAGGGTTTACGTTGCTGACTTCGGGGATTAGTCTGATTAATCGAGGGTTTGGGGTACCCCTTTTCCAGGTACCCGACAGCTGCAAAGCCGTATCCACGCTTGCGAGCCAGCAAGCGCGGCCAGAGCCGTAGCGCCGCCCATCGCTGGAGAGCGCCGTGCCCGGCCACCGCGCGTGCGAGATGGAAGAAGGGGATTTTCCCCCTGTCCCGCGTGGACCATGTCCACTGGGTCCACTAATGGTCACGTGGACCACTAAGGGAGGGCCATGTGAGCCCTGTGTCTCTGGTCCACCACGCGCTGAGTCCAGCCAAGTCTCTGAACCAGCCACCGTGGACCGAGCCTGTCAACGGCCCAGAACGCCACATGGCTGCACCGAGCGCTCGACATGTGTCCGGGCCGGGCTGGCCCAACACGGCCTAAGACCGCCCTACCCGAGCCCATCCAGGCCCGGTCTAGGCCCGGTCCGTGTTGACCGTTGATCGATCACTGTTGATCATTGACCCCGGGTCCCACACGTCAGCCGCTGACCCGCCTTTGACCAGCCACGCGATGCCACGTGTCAGCCTGTTATTTAACAACTCCTTTTCTTTTTTAGAATATGTTTTAATCTTCTAAAATTCATATCTTCTTCATATGAACTCCAAAAAATATGAACCAAGTGTCCAAATTTTCATAAAAATGAGCTCTACATCGTAGGCTTATGTATGATTGCATTTGGAGTTATTTAATTTCATTTGGTTCTTTGTGATACTCTATAGGAGTCGCTAATGCGACTATTACGTTTTGTTTCAACGGAGGAGCAGTTTGAGGAGGACGACTATGACTACGAGGAGATCCTGTTATGCATGGCATAATATCTAGTTTGCTAGTGCTTTATTTATGAATATCACCTGATGATAGGTTGCATGGTAGAATTGCTTGATGAGCCTTTACCTTGTCGCAACCTTACTCCTGCACACCCTGCTGATAGGCTAGATGCATGCTCTTTTACTTATGCTTTACTTCTACTACGCTTTGTATCTGTGATGTGATGCGTGGTGGAGAGTATGGTTATATGGTCAAGGCACGTGGTGCCACTTTACTTGGGGAGAGTGCTACGTGTGTCTTAGGGGTGTGGTGAGGGTTTGAGTCGATCGAACAGGATTCTATGATGAGCCTTTGGAGTGAGTCTTGCCGGGGGGTGTGTTCTAGGCATCCCCATAAGAGGTGCCTGTGGCGGGTACATTATGAGGTCTATGGAGATCCCAGGGCCGAGGGCCTTTGTGGAGCGAAGCCCCGGATAGGAGGTAATATTGTAGCATGGACTGTTGTAGTCCCTATGAGAAGATATTCCTGTCTGATCCCCCCTAGGACCTGATATCTCTTGAGAACCGGAACCTTGGGACCTACGTGCTCACCACTTGCTCTTGTATGGACAAGAAACAGATGTCTGACTAGCTAGGATGGTGCCACTACTACTCGGTTGTTAGCAGTAAGTGTCAGGAGGTACGGGCATGAGGACCCACACCCTCCTTAAAGCCGCATAGTTACCTTGGTGGCCCGGGTAATACGCCTCATAGTCTCAGTGTACCGGTGGTACCTATCCGAGATGTTCCAGTACTGAGTGGTAGGGTGGCATCGCACCGGTTAGAAAGCAGCCAGAATCAGCCTAGGTGGGGCACCGCCGATGATGGTGATCTTGTGGTTACGGGAGTACACACTCTGTAGAGTTTTGAATTTATATATAGTTCACGGCCTCGGTTTGGTCCTTTCCTCGACCTACGCTTCTCAGGAGTAGTGAGATGAGTCCTTCGTTTTTTCCCTTGGTGTTACCCTTTCGACTGTGAGCCACTGAGATAGGCTCCGAGAGAGAGTTGGACCTGTCTACTGAGTGCGAGAGGGTGAGATGTGTGTGATGGTGATGGGATGAGAAAGATGTGTGGATGAGATAGGTTAAAACTTGATGAATTACTTATATATATAATATTGGTCACTACTTGCATAGGAAACCACAACCATATATAAGTCTCTTCGATTATATCTTTTGCATCCACCAAAATACTACATAGCAAAAGCAAAGCATAGGGTGGGACGAGTGGCCAGTACAAACTGTACTGAAAATTATTTGGCAGGTGAACCCGACTACGACTTCACTGATGAGGAGTAGACATCTCGTTCCTATGCTCAGGCTTCTTTTAGAGATTTGTTGTTGCTTTTGCCTACTACAGCTATTCCAGATGCTGCTACTCTGATGATTCCTACCAGTGTGGTGATGTACTATTTATATAATCCCTTTCAATTGTACTCTTTTATTCGATGTATGGATTTCTATATCAACTATTGCGACATAATGTGATGGTTTGAGCTTCAAACTATTATATTATTTGCTATTCTATGTATTTTCCCTTCATAAAAAATTGAGGATGTTTCAGTTGGTATCAGAGCGTTCTCAGTCAAGACACGAAGAAGCTCGATCTACTGAGCCATCACGTCTACCCCCCGCCTTGCTCAGGACCGCCAGGTGTACGCTCGTGCTGCACCAGGAGGTAGCACGTGGAAGGCCGCCGTGCCAACCCCCACAGGCAGGGCGACCTACACTTGCTTCACTTGTGGCCAGCCAGGTCACAAGGCAGCCGAGTGCCCAAACAAGGCTGCACCTGCTACACCCGCCCCCGCCAGGCAGAACTAGGGTACCCTGTACAAGCAGGTGCCGACTGAAGCAACTCGTGGCCGCCTCGCCAACCTGACAGCAGAGGCTGCCCAAAGTGCCCCCGACGTGGTGTACGGTATGTTTTTAGTGCATGGAGTTAAGGCCTCCATGCTGTTTGATTTAGGTGCTACATGTTCTTACATATCCACCAAGTTTGCATGAGAGCACCATATACCTGTCACTCCACGAAAAGAACCAGTTCACCATTGGGCAACATTTGTTGTACCAAAAGATGTAAGCGAGTGAGTATCACAATCGAGGGTCTTACCTTTTTAGCCAATCTTACCTTGCTACCCTTCGAAGGCCTAGACGTCATTCTAGGGATGGATTAGTTGACACAGAATAGGGGAGTGATATCTTGCTCACCTAGATTTGTGGATAGAACCCATCCAAGTTGTTGCCAGATTAGATGTGAGCCAAACAAGGGGACAGATGTTTCCATGCTGTGTGCCCTTGGAGAGAAGTCACTCAAGGAAGTGCCTATAGTTCATGAGTACCCCGATGTCTTTCCTGAAGAGCTACCAGGGATGCCACCAGACAGGGATGTCGAGTTCATGATCAACCTATTGCCTGGTACGAATCCTATTTCTAAGCGACCCTACCTCATGGTAGTTGACGAGCTTAAGGAGCTTAAGAAACAGCTTGAGGAGCTATCCTAGAAAGGGTTCATTAGGCCCAGTGCCTTGCCCTGGGGGATCTCTTATTCTATTTTTTAAGAAGAAGGACGATACGCAGAGGATGTGCATTGATTATAGGAACCTGAATGCTATGACCATCAAGAACAAGTACCCCCTACCGAGGATTGATGACCTGCTAGACCAGCTGCGTAATGCTAAGTACTTCTCCAAGATTGACCTTAGATCAGGCTACCATCAAATGAAGATCAGAGAAGAGGACATTCCCAAGACAACTTTTGTGACTAGATATGGGCAATTTGAGTACACCGTCGTGTCCTTTGGTCTTACGAATGCACCGACTTATTTTATGAACATGATGAATAAAGGTTCATGCAGGAGCTGAATAAGTTCGTGGTGGTCTTCATTGATGACATTCTTTTCTATTTTTCCACCGCTGAAGCGCATGAACAGCATCTGAGGATAGTGTTGGAGAAGCTGCAAAAGCATCAGCTCTATGCCAAGTTCAGCAAGTGTGAGTTCGGGCTTGAAGAAGTCGCTTTCCTAGGCCTTGTACTCAATGCTGATGGAGTGGCTATTGATCCATCCAAGATTGAGATAGTGAAGGAATGAGAGCAGCCATAGAATGTGACCGATGTGAGAAGTTTCTTGGGATTGGCTGGTTATTATCGCCGATTCATTGAGAACTTCTCCAAGATAGCTCGCCCCATGATCAACCTCCTGAAGAAGACCAATGAGTTTGAGCGGACGCCCCAGTGCAAACAGAGTGTTTAGACCTTGAAGGAGAAGCTCACCACTATGCCTGTTCTTGCCCTGCCCGATATCCACCAGGACTTTGTGGTCTATTGCGATGCATCTTGCCATGGGCTTGGTTGTGTTCTGATGCAAAATGGGAAAGTCATTGCCTATGCTTCCCTTCAGCTTAAGGAGCATGAATAGCGTTACCCTACCCATCCATACATTGAAGATTTGGAGGCACTACCTGATTGGAAACAAGTGTGAGATCTACACCGATCACAAGAGCCTAAAGTACTTTTTCACTCAGGAAGATCTGAACATGAGGCAATGTCATTGGGTTGAGTTGATTAAGGACTACGATGTGGAGATCCTTTACCACCCAGGAAAGGCTAATGTAGTCGCTGACGCTCTTAGCCGCAAGAGCCATTGTCATGCCTTGTTCACCACTGCTTTGCCCAAAGAGTTGCTAGAGGATATCGACGAGTTATAGCTTGAGGTGATACCCCATGGCCTGTTAAATGAGCTTCATGTGCACTACACCCTCATGGACAGGATCCATGAAGCCCAGCGTCATTGCCCAGAGATTTGGGAGATACACGAGCTCCTGACATAAGCCAAGTGCCCAGAATTCAATGAAGATCAGCATGGTACCTATTGGTACAAGGACAAAATTTGTGTGCCTGTAGACCCAGCTATCCGCAATGAGATCCTAACAGAAGGACATGACTCCAAGTATTGTATCCACCTAGGCAGTACCAAGATGTATGCTGATTTGAAGAGAAAGTTCTGGTAGAACAACACGAAGACAGATATCGCAGGACATGTTACTAGATGTGACATTTGCAAGCGTGTTAAAGCCGAGCACAAGAGACCCGTAGGACTACTGAAGCCACTCAAGATACCTAAATGGAAGTGGGATAGCATCTCTATGGACTTCATTGTGGGTTTGCCTCAAACCCCGACGGGCCACGATGCTATATGGGTGATAGTCAATCGTTTGACTAAGGTGGCCCACTTTCTAGCCATAAAAAATGGCGACTGTGGGGGTATAGACCCCGTATACCCTCGCGGCTAGACTTTGGGCTGCTCGGTATAAGACGGCCCAGACCAAAGAATGAAGGCTGGTCCATCATCACCTTGATTGATGGGCTAGATGACAAGACAGAGCCCATGGACCGCTACCGCCTAGGTCGGTGGGCCGCACGGGTGCTGAAGGCTGCTTGGCATGCAAGGAGTCTTAGTTGGTTAGATCTTCGTGTCCTCCAAGGATACGGTACAATGTAACCGACCATAGGAAAACCCTAGATATGTAACCTTGTCCCTTAGCTATATAAGGCAGATAAGGACCCCCTAGAACGCATCTGATCTTTCATCTCATTGTACTCCGGTACTCATCAATACAACAACAGAGACGCAGGACGTAGGGTATTACGCTTCCGAGCGGCGTGAACCTGGATAAACCCTTGTTTGTCTTGGTTGTTTGTCTTGCATCTCATATCTAGGTCATAGATCTTAGCGTGCCCTCACCGCAATCTACGACCTCGGGTTATTCGATGGTAGACTGCCGACGAGGTTTCATCGACAGTGGCACGCCAGGTAGGCGGTGCGCGATCTGATTAGCAGGCGATCAAGATGGTTTCATTCCTGGCTTCCATGAACTTCGAGATGGGCGTCTCCCTCACCATCGGCACCTTCACATGGACCACCGGCATGGCGACATCGCCCACGTTCATGGGAGTAGTGCAGCCAATCCCAGCTCTGGCTGCAACGCAGTTGGCACCAGCACTGACTGCACCAACCACTCCACCGACAACCTAGATCTCAGGGCTGCCCCCGGGACCCTCACATCCACGGGAGCTTCCTCGCTACCAGGGGAGGCAATCAACAACTATGATCTGATTGATCTGATTGATCGACATGGAGAGGGTCTTGCTAAACTCCTCGAGTATGTGGAGTCCACTCCGACGCGGCTCCATGCAGAGTACTTGGACTTCACCCCTGTCCAACCATGTCGATGCAATCGCGCCAACTAGCCATGCCGCACAGATCCACATCTGTCGGTGGCTCATGGGCCACCACCTGTCCACCAGGATGGCAATGCTCAGCACCAGTGAGGTCGTACGCACCAAGCTGGTGGTCCACGCCGGCCAGATCTAAATCTGGTTCCGGCCCGAGCACCGCCTACTAACCATAGGGTGGGACCTCCGGCCTTTCACTGAGGCGGGCCTCCTACTGTGGTTAAATGCCGTTGACAGTAGCCTATGCCTGGCTAGGGGCACCATCCACAGTGCCACAGGCATAACCAAGCACGCCGCCAACGCGGACCAGATCCAACTCTGGCCGCCGTGCGCGCTCCACCCCCAGTTAGGCTCGACAAGTTCATCAACGTGCACCAACGTGCGCGTAGGCCCGACCGTGCCAGTCGCCAAGACCGGGCCGCGCAGCGACAGCAGCGCTGTGCACAGCAATGCATGCCAGGGTTGGCAGATCTAATTGCCCCTGGCCCAAACAACACACCTGTCTTCCCGCATGGGTTGAGAAACACAGCCGCGTCCTATGTGAGGAAACTGCCGACTGCTCCCTAGCGGTGTGACGACCTCATCCTGGATCTAGATCGAAGCCTGATCCCGGTCCTGGAAGACCCAAGACCCATGATTGGCATGGTGGCCATAGAGCAGACTCCCTCTGGGTTGACCACTATGGTCCCCAAGGACAGCAACGTATCCGGCTCACTTTCAGGGCTTGACAAGCCACCCTCCGGCTCCTTCGATCTCACCGAATACCTCCTCTCCGACGAAGAGAGTTTTAAGGTCCGGAGTCAGGAGAACGTTGAGGAGGAATGTCTGTCCACGCCAGTTCACTAGGCGCAGTCTGATGACACCACGCCGGACAGCCCTGAGTTTCCACTAGGATTCCACGGCGTGATGTTCATGGTTATTGAAAACGAGCCCCCGTCCCAAACGAAACAGAGTAGGACAAGGTGGCAAGGGAGGCTTGCAACGCCAACCGTGAGCGCCAACACCTCGCTGAGGCATAAGCAAATGCTGCTATCAACAATGGCGGCAATGGAGGCAACGGTGTGGGCCCTTAACCTCGCCGCCTTCAATGCGATGTCAACGGTGAGTTCAACATGGTAGGAGACCAACTCATCAAGGAGACTCGCACGGCCAACATCATGGTAGCCATGGATCGGCTCAATCAGCTTCCTCCGAACACACCCGGGGTCAAAGCAATCCATGATTTTTTGATCGTCGCCAAAGCACAAGTGGTTCAGCTCTGCTCCGTTGGCTCATTGACCACATCGCATCGGTCATGGTGGTCCAGGCAAAGCTGCCGCCACCAACCCACGGTGAGTGGCATAGACAATAAGTCCAACCGCGGTGGACCTCCTCCGAAGCCACACTGACTGGCGACGATGCCCCGTGTGAGGTACAACATGATGAACAGCACCAACACAGCAATCGCCAATGTGCTAACTACCAACAGGCTAATCATCGCTAGGCATGACTAGGAAGTCGAGCAGCCCTGGGACCGTGATCTTCGTGAACACCTCGATGAACGCTTTCATGCTGACCGACATGTGAGTGGACTAGCCCCGTTCTCAGAAGATCTCAAGGCCATCGACTGTCCGAAGAACTTCTAGATTGGGGACGTCAAGATGTATGATAGGCAGGACGACCCCGAGCACTGGATCATGCTGTACGAGGTGGCGGCCGAGCAGCAGGTGGTGACCACTATTTCATGGCCAACTACCTTCTGGTGGTCTTAAGCAATGTTGCTACATCCTGGCTACTCTGCCAGTGTGTCGGCAGCATCCATAGTTGGCCTCAGCTGAGGTAGATGTTCATTGACAATTTCAAGCCCACCTGTGTGCAGCTGAACACTAAGTATACCTTGGCACAGGTGCAGCATCGTCCAAGAGAATCACTGCGACAATACATCTAGCGCTTCTCTGATGCATGGAACCATGTGATCGATGTCACCCCGGCTGAAGGGATCGACCTCTTCATCACCGGCTTGGTCCAGCCACGTGGTCTAAATCTTCAGAAGGAGTTGCTCCTCGAGCAACCAAGAACTATGAAAGGGCTCCTCGTCACCGCCCACAAGTTTGCTCATCTCGACGACGGGCTGAACAAAGGTGACCCTGTCCCTTCAGATCGCAACTACCGCTGTGACGACGACCATGACCACGACAGCAATAGGATCACTGACCACCTCGATGAGACGATCGCCATGGCAACTGTCATGGCAACCGTGACCCTGACCACCGAGATGACGATCGCTCCTTCAAGCACCATGGCCAGGAAGCCGACGAAGGTGGTCGGTGCAACCACAATGACTCTTCTGTCAACGCAGTAAAGGGCTAAAAGCGTGTGAACGATGAAGAGCTTGACAAAGTCCTTAGCCAAGACTGCCCTCACCATCCTGGCAAGGGCCATACGCTAGGCGAGTGCCAGGCCTTGAAGGAGGCACTCAAGAAGATGGCAAACAAGAAGCCGTGCCCGGCCTCAAAGGCTAAAGCCAAGAAAACCCTCCAAGAGGAGGACGCAGAAGAGAAAGAAGCTCAAGACCAGGACTCACGGCACATCTATAGGGACCCTGTGAAGAATGTAACCACCGTCATCTTTGGCGGTAAGGTTAGATTAGAGAATGCCTGCGACAAGAAGCTACTAACACGGGCCATCATGGCGATCGAGGAGGCAGACGGTTTCGTCGCGGACGTCAAGGTGAAGCCCTGGTCCGAGCAATCCATATCATTCAACTGTAGCGATATGTGGGCCAAGATCCTCGATGCTGGTCGGTTCCCGCTAGTCCTTGACCCAGTGATAGACGACGTCCAGTTCGAGAAGGTGCTCATCGATGGTGGCAGTGCCCTAAACATCCTATTCTATCCGGCCTTCAAAGAGCTAGGGCTGACAAAGGAGAGCCTCAAACCTTACAATTCTCCATTCTGGGGCATCATGCCGGGCAAGCCCTCATATCCCCATGGGCAGATCACTTTGCCCGTCTAGTTCGATAGGAAGCAGCACTTCCACACCGACCATATCAACTTCATCGTGGCTGACTTCAAGGGCATCTACCATGCCATCCTTGGCCGACCAAGGATTGCCAAGTTCATGGCGGTTGCTCATTACGGGTACCTCGTGCTCAAGCTCCCCACCAAGCAGGGATCCTATCCCTGCGCGACAACATCTACGTGGCTCATGTGTGCGAAACCAATGCCTATGCAACTGTAGAGTTCGAGGACTTGAAGCACGCCCTAAAGCATACCAGCCTAGGGGTCAAGGACGCCCCCCGTGGACCTCGAGATCCCAGTCAGGTTTGCTCGGTGACCTACCAACAAGGTCAAGCAGCACAAGGCGGTCCAGCTCGACCCGACTGATCCCTCAAAGGCAATGAAGATTAGGGCTGACCTTCCCTCCAAATAGGAAGACACGCTCATCCGGTTCCTTCGGGAGCACATCAGTGTGTTTGCGTGGAAGCCATGGACATGCCCTGTGTTCCCAGGGAAAAGGCGAGCACTACCTTGATGTCTCGAAGACCGCTAAGCCGATCAAGTAGAGAATGCGATGGTTCACTCATGACCGCAAGGAAGTCATTAGGGTAGAAGTAGCCAAGCTTCTAGCTGCTGTCTTTATCAAAGAGGTGTATCACCCAAAGTGGTTAGCCAATTTGGTTCTTATAATAAAAAAGAATAATGAATGGAGGATGTGCGTTGACTACACCGATCTCAACAAACGCTGCCCTAAACAAGCTTTCAATCTCCCTCGAATCGACGAGGTTGTAGACTCAATTGCAGGTTGTGAACTACTTTCCTTCCTAGATTTCTACTCAGGTTATCATCAAATAGCCCTCAAGAAGAAGGACCAGGAGAAGACTGCTTTCATCACACCCTTCGATGCTTTTTGCTACACGACCATGTCGTTTGGCCTCAAGAACACCGGAGCTACCTACCAGTGGGTCATCCAGGCTTGCCTTGAGAAGGAGATCGCCAATGACCTTTTTGAGGCATACGTAGATGATGTGGTAGTGAAGACTCGAGAATCTAGTACATTGGTGGCAGACCTCGAATGGACCTTTAAGGCCCTCAACAAGTTCTAGTGGAAGTTAAACCCCAACAAGTGCATCTTTGGCGTCCCTTCCGGGATCTCGCTCGGCAATGTGGTCAGCCAGGATGGCATACAACCAAATCTCGAGATGTTTAAAATCATGCTGGATCTACAACCACCACGAAGCGTCAAAGACATCCAGAAGCTAACCGGATGTAGCCCTAAGCCGCTACATCTCCCGCATGAGCGAGAAAGGGCTTCCCTTTTTCAAACTACTCAAAGCTAAGGAGAAGTTCGAATGGATAGAGGAGGCCAACAAGGCTTTCTGATAGCTCAAGGAGTATCTCGCGACTCCCCCAGTACTCACGGTCCCACGAGAGGGCGAGGAGCTTCTCCTCTATATTGCTGCTACGACTAACGTGGTCAGCACCATGATCATGGTCGAGCATGAAGAACTCGAGCACATCTACGGTGTACAGCGCCCAGTATATTATAACAGCGAGGTCCTTAACGAGACCAAGTAGTGCTACAACCATGTCCAGAAGCTACTCTACGTGCTCCTGATCACCAAGCGCAAGCTCCACCACTATTTTCATGCCTATAAAATCACAGTGGTCATGGAAGCTGCGATTGGCGACATCCTTCGCAACAGAGATGCTAGTGGTCGTATTGTCAAATATGCGTTGGAGCTCTCTGAGTTCACGCTGAGTTTTCGCAGTCATAATACTGTGAAGTCTCAGGCCCTGGTCAATTTTATTGTGGGGTGGTCGGACCTTAACCTGCCCCTGGCTGATACTTCTACCGACCACTGGCGAATGTACTTTGATGGTTCCCTAAACATCGAGGGCACCGGAGCAAGGGTTTATTTCATCTCTCCATCTAGAGACACCCTCCGCTATGTCTTGCGTATCCACTTCAAGGCGTCCAACAATGTGGCCGAGTACGAAGCCACCCTCCACGGCCTCCTATCATAGTCGAGCTGGGTATTAAGCGGCTCCTGGTGTACAGAGATTCTGCTCTTGTCATTTGGCAAGTCAGCAAGGATTGGGATGTCGTCAACGAGAAGATGGATGCCTATGTGGCAAAGATACGCAAGCTGGAGAACAAGTTCTACGGATTGGAGTTTCACCATGTGCCTTGTTCCAAGAAGGTGCCGACGAGTTATCTAAGCTCGGGTCTTCACGAGCTGAGGTACCGCCTGGTCTTTTCGTCGATGATCTGATTAAGCCTTCGATTCCTGATCAGGCTTACAAAGCACCCACGCCTAGTCCCGCTACCGACCAGCTCATAGCGGTGCTCCGCGGCAAATATCAAGTAATAGAAGATGATCACATTGGCTAGAGGGATCTGACGAAGGTAGTGAGCCGCCGCTGGCTGACGAGCCAGCTAGGTTGGCAGCACCTCCCCAGCCAGACTGGAGAGAGCCCTTCGTCAAATACCTGAATGACCACCTTGTTCCAGAGGACGAATCGAACATCAATAGCTGGTCCGCCGAGCCCGTGCCTACCTCATGGTTAATGGGGACCTGATGCGCAAAGGTCCAAGGTCCATGATTTACTAGAAGTGCATTACCCCAAAAGAGGGAAAGGAGCTTCTGAAGAATATTCACGTGGGAACTTGTGGCAACCATGCTGCATCCCAGACGCTAGTCAACAAAGCCTACCGAGCAGGGTTCTACTGGCCTATAGCCATCTCTGATGCAGAAGATTATGTGCGCTGGTGCAAAAACTGCCAAATGTTCGCCAAGTAGATTCATGTCCCTACGCATGAACTCCAGACCATCCCGGTCACTTGGTCGTTCTCATGCTAGGGACTCGACATGATCAGCCTTTCGAAAAGGCCCCTGGCGGTCACACTTGCGTGTTTGTGCTCATTGATAAGTTCTCTAAGTGGATCGAGTACAAAGCCATCAGGAAAGCCTCATCAGAAAAAGCGGTGCAGTTCGTTGATGATGTCATCCACCGTTTTGGCATACCTAATACCATCATCACCGATTTGGTCTCCCAGTTCACCAGTATTAAATTTTTTGATTTTTGCGATGATAATGGCATCAAGGTCAAGTACGTGTCCATTGCTCACCCCCGAGCAAACCGACAGGTGGAGCGAGCCAACGGCATGATCATCGATGCCTTGTGCAAAAGGGTATACCGGGATGACAAGGACCTCAAACCTGGTCGGTGGTTCAAAGAACTGCCTGCTGTGGTCTGGGGACCCCGTACCCAACCCAGTCACAATAGTGGAGTTTCCCCATACTTCATGGTGTTTGGTTCTGAAGCTGTGCTACCAGCTGAAGTTGCTCACCTCTCGCCACATGTCCTGCACTATGATGAAGAAGCCTCCAATGATACCCGAGAAGTAGATGTCATCGCCAAAGAAGAGATGGCACTTGAATCCTATGCTAAAACGGCTAAGTACCTGGCTTTCGTACGCTGGTACTATTACCGCAACGTCAAGGGAAGTCTATTCGCTGTCGGTGACACGGTGTTACAATGAATACAGAAAGAAGACGGTATGTACCAGTTGTCATCTAGATAGGAAGGCCCATTTAAGATTTAGGCTGTCACACGCCCAACATCCTACTGGTTGGAGACGATGAAGGGTGTCGAGGAATCCAATTCCTGGCATATCGACCACCTCATACGCTTCTATCCATAGAATAAGATATGTACCCAATTTTTGTTATTCTGTTATTTAATAAAGTTTCCTTTTTTGTCCTATTTCCTATCACAACTCTTTTTCTATGAAGTCATCTATCATACATGCGCCCTAAATAAGTCATAATTAAACTTTGTTTTCTGCCCGACGAGAACGGCTTAACAAGGCACTGTCTAGAAAACTCTTATGATGTGTCATAGCTCCGTGCTACATGGCACTAGGAGGTTTTAGCAGTCACTCTCTAATAGTGCTAGGTAAGTAGTGATCCTGGTAGTCCTATGTTGTTCACTAGTGCATCCCTAGTTACCCGACAGAGTTAGCTCGCTTCGAGGGTGGGGGCAAAACTTAATTGTCGATATTTTCTGAAAAATGAACTACGCATAAATATGAATCTGAAAATGGCAACATGTTTATCACCTGCTTAAACATGCCTAACATGTCTGCATCAAAAGGCTAAAAGTTTACGAGCACCCTCTGCTCGGCACAACTTACAAACAGTGTTTTCCATTGCAACTACATTGTTTACAGCCCACTGACCACCATCATTTTCTGCAGGATCTTCGATGAGCAACATGTCATCAACAAGGGTTGGCATCAGCAGGGGAAGATGTGGTCCAGAGGTCCTCGGCGGTGTTCTCATTCAGCTCTGGCACAATGCCGAGCGCGACTTCCACTGGTTGCACCTTCGGGTACCTGAAGTGGACCACAGCCAACGCGGTAGCAATTGCGTATCGCCCAGCATCGACGACGAACCCTTGGAGTGCCAGCCACAGCCTTTGGCACTGGTCCACCACAACCACTGCCTCGCCCACAGGGTCGGCAGGGTGCTCCTCTCCTCAGAAGATGGCCCTCAACGCTAGCTTGAGTGATGGAGCAACGTTTGACAGTCCCTAAGTAGGTTATTTCACATCTTGAGTACATATCACAATCTCAGGTCTAAGGACATAACGTACATATCATGAATTGAGACTTTCTTAAGTTGCGTCAGTCCAGCCTACATGTCTCACATGTGCCCACATTATTAGTTTGACATCTCCATGTCCATGACTTGTGAAACATAGCCATCAACTAATACATGTGCTGGTCTAATATTCAAGTGTATTCTCACAAGAACGTCAACCAAGGACAACTTTAGAATAAACATTCAAGTAAAGAGTTCCATAAACAATTCACATAATTGTCAATCAATACAAGTTGTCCATAATGAATATTCAATGAACACTTAATGCATGTCATAGATACAAGTAGAATATCATCATCTCTAATATTACCTCTAGGCCATATTACCAACACTATCTCTCCCTCTAAATCTTCTATGATGCTATAAAATGTGTTCACTCTCTCATTGAGAAAGTTTAGCGAGGGAGGACCTCTAGGTGGTGGCATGGGGGAGTTCCCACTAACAAAAACACGTGGTGCCTGCCTCACATTCGTAATAGGCACCTTTAGCGGTGTCCCCGAAGATGCTCCATTGGATCTAACAGCACGCGCCTTGGAGGGTTATGAATAACATCCTTTCTACACCCACCGTTGGGCTTGTCAACTCTTATAAGGAGAAGAGAAGGGCTCCCAACAGCGGTGTGGTAAGAAGACGTGCCTCCTGAAGTTGTTGCCATGGACCGTTTACCCAAGGTGCTAGCGCTGGTCTTCTTGAGGCCGATGGCACCTATGGTTGGTCTCCTTGGTGGCGCCGGCTCGACCTTAGCGCTGGTGGGTGGAGGCTTGGAGCGTGCTATCGACTTGAGGCTGTCTCCCTTGCTTGAGCCATTGCTGATTGGAGGGAGATAAGCAAGGGGCTCCATGGAGATAGGTTCTTCTATGTCAAGGTTGATTGTTGGTGAGAGAGAGAGGGCCATTAAGGTCATGATGATTGAGGGGAGAGTTGTAGAGAGAAATGGAGTGGTTTTCCATGGCTAGGACCTTGAGGTACTAAGCAATCTTACTGGTATGTGATGGAGAAGAGGTACAAGAAGAACTGAGCTAGAGAATTGTGAATGAGAGAAGGAGAGGAGGGGGTATATATAGGGATGGAGAGGCCTCCTCTGCTTCGCACGAATCGAATCATGATTAGTGCATGATATGAACAACATCAGCATGATTCAGTGATCATAGGGGCAAAAATCAGGGGCAAAAGGGGACAAGATCAGGGCATGTGACCCAGCCCTAGCGCGCGCTCGAGTCCTGGCTCAGTTGCCTCCCAAATTTGGCCCAGATGTTGTATCGTGTCAGTGATTGTTGAAAACATGTGGGATTCGATCAGGTTTGATTCAAAACTTTGACTTATCTCATGTGATATATTGTCAAATGAGGAGATTAAGTCAAAGATATTTAGATTTTTCTATAAAATATATTTTGAAAATATATAAATATGTACTCCTTTTTGAAAATATTTTTGCTTTGACCAACATGTTTTTATAAAAAATAAAATAATTTGAGAAAAATGCTGGTCACATTTATTTAGATAAAATATATTTTTTAAAATTTCTTTTCAAGGTATAAATTTATTCTATATATTTCTTGGTTAATTTCAGATAAATGAGAAGGTATAAGGAAAAGTTTGAGTCACTGACCGTTCACCTTGAAGGTGTTACCTTCGTCGTCTTGGACTGTGATTGCTCCGTGTGATGATGTGTCGACGACGGTGTATGGTCCCTTCCACTTACTCCACAACTTTCCTTCACCAAATAATTTTACTTTGGAGTTGAAGAGCAAGATTTGATCGCCCTGTTGAAATTATTTTGACTTGATTCGGTGGTCATGCCATCTTTTTGTTCTTTCCTTATATAGCTTGGCACCGTGATATGCCTTCCCACGCCATTCTTCAAGCTCAGCAAGTTGCTTTTGGCGGTTGCGGCCTGCTAGCTTGATATCCATATTCCAGGTCTTGATTGCCTAGTGAGCTCAGTGTTCAAGCTCTACTGGAAAGTGACAGGTCTTTCCATAGACCAACTAGAATGGTGACATGCCGATAGGGGTCTTGTAGGCAATTCTGTATGCCCAGAGTGCATCAGGTAACTTGCTTTTCCAGGCTTTCCCCATATCATTGACCATCTTTTGCAGAATGTTTCTGATTTGCTTATTGGACATTTCTGCTTGGCCACTTGTCTGTGGGTGGTATGGTGTAGCTATGTTGTGCTTGGCCCCAAATTCCTTCAAGAATGATCTGAATGTTTTGTCGATGAAGTGCGATCCTCCATCGCTTATCACCATACGTGGTGTTCCAAAGTGAGGGAAGATGATCTCATGGAACATTCTTTGGGCATGTTTGGAGTCAGCTGCTCTGCATGGCATAGCTTCTACCCACTTGGAGACATAGCCAACAGCGACAAGGATGTATTCACAATCTTAGGACTTTTGGAATGGCCCCATGAAGTCGATACCCCACACATCAAATATTTATATTTGAAAGTTATAGTGGAGAGGCATCATGTTGCATGCTGTAATACCTCCATGATATTGGCACTTCTGACACCTTCGAACAAACTCCTTGGTGTAAGCATACATCGTCGGCAGAAGAATCCGCATTGCCAGATTTTGGCTTGTGTGTGAAATACTCTATAATGGCCTCCATATGGCGACGAATAGCCTCTTTCAATGATTTGTTGCCCTTCTACCATCGGTACACATCTCCTTAACAGGCCTTCTAAACACTACCTGTACAGGTATGGGTCATCTCAAAGGTGACGTCGGCTTTCAACTTCTAATTTCCTCATATTCTCTCCTAGCAGTACGTAACCTGCAACCATATAATTCACAATGTTTGCATACCATGGGGTGGAGTCTGTCACCTTCAAAAGCATGTCATCGTGTAGAAAGTCATTGATTGGTAGTTCCTGCATGTTAGTGACATGCGTATGCGATAGATGATCCACAACAGTGTTCTCTACTCCTTTCTTATCTTTTATTTCTAAATCAAACTCTTGGAGTAAAAGAATCTAGCGAATCAAGCGAGGTTTAGTGTCTTTCATAGTGAGCAGGTACTTTAGAGCAGCATGATCTATAAACACAACTACCTTTTGCTCCTACTAAGTAAGATCTAAACTTGTCTATAGCAAAGATAACGGCAAGGAGCTCTTTTTTCCGTGGTTGCTTAGTTAAGCTGTGCTCTCGTTATTGTCTTGCTCGCATAAGCTATTGTGTGATGCTTTTTATCTTTGGTTTGGCCAAGGATCGCACCAACAGCGTAGTCACTAGCATCACACATGATCTCAAAAGGAAGAGACCAATCAGGCGGCTGGATTATTGGAGCCGAGATGAGTGCTTTCTTAAGAGTAAGAAAAGCTTGCAAGCACTCATCTGTGAACTCGAAGGGTACGTCTTTAGCTAACAAGGCTGTGAGGGGTCTAGAGATTTGTGAGAAATCCTTGATAAATCACCTATAAAACCCCGCATGCCCTAGGAAGCTACGGATCCCTTTTACGTTCACTGGGGGAGGTAGCTGCTCTATTCCCCGTTCGGAAACTAGATGCCCAAGAGCGATGCGTTCACGGACCATGAAATGGCACTTTTCCCAGTTTAGTACTTCCTTCTTCATTACTTCCTGCATCGCATTATTGAGCCTTCGCTTTGGCTCTCATGATGGGTATGGAGTGTTGGGCTTATTCCCTTAAGATCTTGCAAGGAATACCCAAAAATTGACTTATGCTTTTCTAGAACGGCTAAGAGTTTAGTTGTCTCTTCATCGTTAAGCTTGTCATAATGATGATGGGAGTGTGCAAATTGCCACTCAAGAACGCATAACGTAAGCATGTGGGTAAGGGTTTAAGCTCAACCGGAGGTTGTGTCAGTACTTCCTCTTTGGGAAGGTTGATGGTTTTGCCCAAGTCGTCTATGTTATCGGTAAAGAGTTCTGCGTCTCTTTCTAAGGATGACTCAGGTGACTCAAAAGGTCCAATCAACATAACTTCCATGGGCAAATCATGAACCGGGGGAGGTTCTGCCACAGAGTTTTTAGCTCATGTGACTTGTATAGAAAATGAATTTCTCCACAACTTAACGTTCATTTCCCCTGTCCTCAATGGATTAGCGAAAAGCTTTTCCAATGGGTGCTCAATGAGGATGCCGAAATCTCGGATATTGAAGACATGAAAGTCTAGATCTAATTCGACATTCTTTATCTGGAGAGTGGCTTTATGTAGAATCCTAAGTCCTTTTAAGATTGTGTGTGGTGCTATTTGGAAGGACTTGTTGGTCGGGGTAAGTGGTTTGCCCCCTAAACAAGATATTGCAAAGGATTTGGACATTATATTTACCCCGACCGTGGGATTGTACATTGCATCCACCCAGTCTCTATTGAGCTTGCAGCGAATGGTCGAACAAGGAGCACGGATCTGAATTTCTCTAGAAGAAAGTTCTCCTTCCACTACCCATTCTAAGCGCATGATATCCGCTAACTCCCTAACGGATTCCTTAAGAAAGACAGGGTCTAAGGGCTCACTAGGTGTCTTAGGGACTGGTGGTCTCCTTTGACATTCATAATTTGAGGTGTTTCTGAATTCTTTGAAAAGTTCATCCTCGAATACGGGAAGATCCATGGACTGGGAATCTTCCTTTGTGCTGCCTGGTTCGGATGAGGGTCTCTCTATTGATAAGACAGGTTCGGCAACTGCCGAAGAGACTTCCTCAACGGTGGGTTCGGGCGTGAACCGTATAGGTTCTAGAGGGGGCGTATTTTCCAGGATATGCTCTAGGAGTGCTTCGCCATCCGCTGTGGATAAATGCGCGAACGAACCACCGGCTGCTATGTCAAGTTGTAGGGCAGACTCTTTGCTAAGCCCTAACGAGAAATGTTGTAAAAGCACGTGGTTGGGGATAGAGAGGTCTGGGCCGGATCTGGTCAAAACCAGAAAATGATCCCAGGCTGCACCTATAGACTCGTTACCCTTTTGCTGGAAGCTGATTATCTCTTGTTGTAAGGAAGCGATGCGAGATATAGAGAAGAATGCGACGCAAAAATTGTTTTGCAAATCCACCCAATCTCTGTTTACCTTTCCTACGATATGGCCGTACCATTGTTTCTCCTTCTCATTTAAAGAAAAAGGAAACAACTTCCACCGCAACATTTCTTGTGACATGCCTGAGATGGTCAGGCAAGCACAGAGCTGCTCAAACTCCCGTAAATGGTGGTAAGGGTTTTTCATAGTCCAAGCCTGAAAAGGCTTGTTCCTGAACCATGGCTATAAAGCCCGGGCGGAGCTCATAACTAGAAGTTGTGATTGGTTTTGAAGATTGTGGTACTGAAATGAGCTCGCCCTTCGGAGCAGAAAGGTCGTAAATGGTAGGCTGCTCCATGTGAGTTTTTGAGATAAAAAAGGGCGAACTAAGTTCCGGGAAAAATCTTGCGTAACGTTTCCACGGCAATGGCGCCAGAAATGCTTGTTGGTGTTTTTAGCGAAAGTAGCAAAATCCGCAAGTGCATGGAAATATTGTTGTAGCACTTCACCTGGTGGTTAACAAGGTATCATAAATTTCATGAGGAACGGTAAGTTCAGGCTAGATCCTAGCAAAGACGCCCAGAGATAGAAGATAGATAACTGGGGTAGTGAGGTTTTCTAATGGTCGATCCCTAAAAGGAAGGTAACTGAGATGTTATGATCTTACTTCGGGCATCGAAGCGCGCCTGGTCTGCCAAGCGATACAGGCCTGTTGCTCTACGCCGCACCTGAACGTGAGGGATTACAAAGGACGGATGGGACTAGGTCACTCCCCGTTGCCTACCCCTCAACCGTGGGGTATAGGCAAACAACAGTAACTCCTAGCTTAGACACCACGTCTACGCTATTTGTTATGACTCTAGCGTTGGCCAGGAACTTTCACCTTTATCAGGAGTCCTCTACTAGAGCCCTCGCCCCTAAGGACGAGCAGCGAACCCGCAAGATAATAACGAGCAAGGGTAACTTACTAAAAGGTAAAGCACCAAAAGGTAAACACAAACCTCTTACTTCAAGTAGTAAGATGTCGCTGAGGTAAAAGCGAGGAGGGAGCCGACAAGTCCGGCACTCCGCCCTGAGGAAGACGAAGCTTCTGAGAGCACTTCGCAGAACTCTCTACTCTTGCACCTCTCTCACTCCTTGCTTTTGACTAGCTATGGCTAGATACTATAGCTCTACTCCTCCTCTATAATGTAGCTTGTGGGAAAACTAAAAAGTACTTCTCCTTATTTTGAGAGGAGAGAGCCTAGGCTTATATAGGTGAGTGGTAGGTCGGTTTTGTAGTGTCAAATGACCAACGCACCCCTGAACCGCCTTAGGGAGCATTAATGGTACCGCCTAACCGAAGCTGGGCCCGTTTGCTGACCAGGCACGGGCACGCACCAGGCCAGGGGCGCGCGCCCTTGGTTGCTGCCTTCCCGTGACCGACCTTGGCAGCTCGGTTCCTAGCTGGTCTTGGGCTTGGCCCATGTGGTGCACTCGAGTCAGTTTGCTCTGGTTGGGCTGGGTCCTGGTTGGTTTTCTTGCTTTGCCATGGGCCAATTTGGTGGAATTTGAATATTTGTTGTTTTTCCTTTATTTCTTGGCCCAAATTGATATATTTCATGATCAACCTGCAAAACAAGTAGAAACACCAAAACTATGGAACTTGTTAGTATAAAAGCCCTATTTCTATAGCTTTAGGTATTTCCTATACTAATGTTGGTGGGGTTAGAAACGAGTTAAGGACCGCCAACAATCACCGCGCGTTTACGCCGGCCAACTCCTCCTTCCCGTCGGCTAGGGTCGCCACACTCCCATGGCCGGCCAACCATTCTATACCCGCCAGAGTTGGGGAAGAAGGGGAGAAAGCTTACCGAAACCCTAGGTTGGAGGTCAAGGAGAGAGGAGATAGAAGAGAGGAGGAGGAGGAATCCTACTTGGCATCACTGTGCCCGGATCCGGCGGGTCCACCGCCTCCGCCATCGAATCCGGTCGATCTACGGCCGCCGTCACCAATGGCGACAAGGGATCCGCTTGCTGCCGCGGGCGTGGGCGAAGGAGGTGCTGTGGCACAGGCAAGGGGGCACTGGGGCGCGGGGAAGATGCCGCTGTGT
The DNA here is from genome assembly GCA_023333625.1 of Bothriochloa decipiens. Lineage (NCBI taxonomy): Eukaryota > Viridiplantae > Streptophyta > Magnoliopsida > Poales > Poaceae > Bothriochloa > Bothriochloa decipiens. The sequence continues at coordinate 16,068,788 of CM041647.1, read as the reverse complement.
GTGTGTGTGAGAGAGAGAGAGAGAGCACGTGGACATGGGCCGCGGGTGAGAGGAAGGCGTGCAGGCGCGGAGGTGCGCATGCTGTGATTTAGCATTTAGGTTAAACTATATATACAAATCTTATAACATAAAGAATACAAATTATGTTTCATGATTTATTTCCACGGCCTCTACTATTTATCTTATAAAAATAAAAATGAATCAAAAGGACATTATTTGTAAATTTTCCTTCAGTGTGCTCTTAAAATACAAGCAACACATAACTTGTCTAGAAACCTAAGAAAGACTAATAATAGTTTATCTTTTTTTTTGTGACGACCAATAATAGTTTATCTTAGACCCCGTTTAGATGCTTGGAATTGCATTTATTTTATACACTAGTGGATTCCCTGTGTGTTGCGACGGGTACGAAAGAGAAATATAAATAGATCATAATGTCAACTACAAAAAAATGGCATAACAATTCTAATTTTCTCCTAGCGCACTTGCAAATTAGGCATGTCTTTTGATTCACCTGGACGTACTACTGGATACCTATAGGATTGTATTCACAATTTACATTTTTATACATATCGAAAACCATAGAGGGATATATGTATATGCAGGAAAGATAGGATTTCTAGATAAATGCTTAAAGCTTACCACTACAGACATACAGAATTGCTGGTAATGGAGAAGGCCATCACATATTGTTAATGGAGGACCATGCACACAGCGGCCCTAAAATATGGCTGCACATGTGTGATGGAGCGAGCGCTCAAAATGTAGGGGTAGGGTGAAGAGAGACGATCACATCGGCCTGTTGACTACCTGTGTATCTCTTTGGCTCTGCTATAAATAGGCCATCAGATGTGATCAGGCACCGTGGAGTAGTGTGCATGCTTTTAATCGCCGCTGCTACCAACCTATGGGAGGATATAAATTGCTTTTGGACTCCTCAGTGCATGCTTAATATTACTGCTGCTGCTTCCGTTGCATGTATGCATGGGAGAGGAGATGAAGTGTTGCTGCGTTCGCTGCAGAGATAAATTGCCTATGGACTGCTCGGCTGAACAATAATTGTTGCCTGGTAATCAAGATGTTGGTTTTAAGACTATCCGCACTCATCAAAGTCTAAATCTAACCTCTAAAAGGAATATTTTATCCTGGTCTAAATCTAACTTCTAAAAGGAATATTCTATACCAATTTTTTCCGCACTCATCCAACCTCTATATGTCAACCTCTATATCAAATACCAGCAGCAGGCCCACTTGTTAGGATTCTTTTTATTTTTTCTCTCCCCTCCCCAGTCACTCTCTCTCCTCCCTCCTCTCTCCCCCTGCTACTCCCGGCGGCAGCTACTCCTCCCTACTCCCTCCGCCATGGAGCATGCAGGCCAGGCCGCCGACCTCCCTCCCTTTCCATCTCCCGTGAAGGCCGAGACCGCATCTCCAGGCGCGGCTTCCTCCGATGGCCGGCGAACGGGCACGGCTCCCTCCCTGTGGGGGCCAGCGGCGGGAGCGGCTACCTCCCTTCGATGGCCGGCGGTGGAGGTCCGGAGCTCGCCTCGCGAGCGCGGCCCGGCGGCGGAACTCGCCTCACAAGCTGACCAGCGGCGGGGCTCGCCTCGCGAGCGTGGCGGCAGAGCTCGCCTCGCTGGCGTGACCCGCGGCGGGGCTCGCCCGCACGGCCCGGCGGTGCTCCCAGAGAGGCCATGGACGGGGCTCCCTCCCTGCTCCAGCGAGCTCGGCGCGGCGGGGCCCCTCTGCTTCCTCTCTACCTCCCCCGGTCTCCCTCTCTGTTTGCCCGCCTTGCTCCTTGGCGCGGAGCTCGCGCTCACCGCCGGCCGGCCGCGCGCCAGGCTCTGAGCGCGCGTCTCTTCCCCAGCTGCGGGGCTCGCTTGTGCGCCGCTCCCCTCCACCGCCGGCTGCACGGTCGCCGTCGCCGGGATCGACCTCAACCACGGCGGGCGAGCGCGTGGCGTGCTTGGTGGGCCCGCGCGCCGGTAGAGGACGACCGGGTTCGGAGAACGAGGACACGCGGCCCCGCGTGGTGCATGCAGGCCGCTCCGTACCTTCGTCACCTTTACCGTCCGGGAGGGCGTCCGGGGCTTTACAGTCCACTTTACCGTCCCCCGGTGCAGCGATTCCGATCTGTAAATGGATTTGCAGGGACCTATGCAGTTCCCCAGTGCGGGTAGTCTAAGTCTTAGTGACTTTTGGGACCCTCGATGACGTGGCCTCACCAAATCTCAAAGAAATAGATAGTGGGCTTTAGCTTTATAGGAGTTTAAGATATAATTAAATATAGATTAATCAAGCTAATATTATTGTATATAGAATATACATTTGTATATTATGGACAGGTAGCCATACAAGGGAGGTATTATATATGTTGCATTTCTATTATTTTAAAGTGAGTTGAAAAACATATTATAAGTTGCAGAGTAGAAATATAGCACTATGTAAAACCGGAGAGCTGATTTACAATCCTTGTAGATACCATTGAAAGAACTAACAATATTAATATTTTTCCTCTATCCGTTCCATCCGCTCTAGATCACGTTGAGTAGAAAAGAGAGTGCAAGCAAAGTATATATCAAATGGAGTATACAAGACAACAGCAAGAAAAATATTAATATGTGACGGTGAAGACTAGGGCGATGATTTGCGTGCGAGCGACCCATGCCGTTGTGCATCTCATCTCCTTATCCTATAATTATCTTCTTCCCCTCTGTTGTGACGGCACCAACAAATCAACGACAAAGAGTACATATACAATGGCAAGTTGGCAACATGAACCATCAAAGGAAAAGCACAGTGTTTTATGATTTACCAAGAACCTGTTTGATAGAGCTTCACTTAATTAGTGGTTTTTTTCTTTTTGGCTTCAGCTTCACAACTAAATCAGAAGTTTTCATACCTCGTTTTATATAACAACTTCTTATAATGAAAAAAACAAACGAAAAGACTTAATACCTTTCCTTTCCCCCCCTTTTATCTTCCTCATTTACCCACATGTTGTTCAACCTCCGTATTCTTTCCTAGCAGCCCTCGCACATCCCTGAAAATGGTGCCCTCTCTACCGATGGCCATGCTCCTCCCTAACGACCTCATGCTCATACGCATCGACAAGGGTAGAACATGTCTCTTCAGCCTTCACCTCTGGTGTCCACGTGGATGAGGTGAAGTCATTATTTTAGCTCAATTGCTCCAAACTCTATGAGAGCATGTTTTAGGGGCTTCATTGATGGAACCATTTTATTTACCCCACTTGACATAAAATGGCTCGGCTTCCGTAAACCGTGAAGAAGAATCTCTAAACAAATCACTTTACAATGTTCTTGTAAATCCATTTTTTTCATGTAATATTTGACTAAACTAATTTCTCCACTGCGAAAACGAGATTGGAAGACGGCACAGTTAGCAATCAAAGCCGTGGGCCCCAGCTCGAGGCTCCATGCGTCCATGTCCCACGACGTCGTTTTACATCTTCCTTGATGGACCAATAAAACGAGAGGAAAAGCAGCGAGGCCCGGACCCTTTATCACGGCATTTTACCCAGAGCCCCCTGCTCGCCCTCGCAATTTACACCCCTGCCATCCTCCCTCCTCTCCGCCGTCCGTCGTCGCCGTCACCGCCGCCGCCGCCGGGGATGGGGGGAGCGCAGTTCCTCGGCGACAGCGACGTCGTCGTCGCAGGCCGCGACGGGGAGGAGGTGGTGGACCCCCGCGACGTGGGCAAGATGGAGCACGGGTGAGCGAGCGCGCCCGCGCGCCTCCAATCCTTCCTTCCTTCTTCGTGCTCCCTTTGCTTCCGACGACGGAATCTTCGATTCGCTCCTTCCGGTGCTGAATCGCTCTGCGCTACATGAGCATGGCTGGTTGATTTGCTCCCAGTGCTCGGTTTCATGTGGCTGGCCTGATTTTTGCTCGATTGCGTTCTCGTCCTTTGGTTTTCCCGATCCAAGGCGGCCTAGCTCCGCACCGCTATGCCTCATGATCTGCTCACGTCAGCGATTTGCTCGTTGCCGCAGGTGCGAGCATTACCGGCGGAGGTGCAAGATCGTGGCGCCGTGCTGCAACCAGGTGTTCCCCTGCCGCCACTGCCACAACGAGGCTACGGTGAGCTAGTGTCCCCTTTTCGTTTTCGCAGATATCAGTATTCTGAGGCTCTTTCGTAAGTACAACAGTACTGTATAACATAGCGAGCTTGTCTACTTAGGAACCTTATGCGTGCTTGCCAATTAGCTAGCACACTGGTATGCATTTTTGTTTGCACCAAGGGGGATGGTATAGGCATACTTATTACATTTTGTGACCTGAAAGGTTGCTAGTTTGGCTGTACACTTTGTCAGTCTTATATTGACTGTGTTAGTTTTGGTTAAATCATGTACATGATAGATCAAAATATGGAATTCAGTTACAGTGATCTTGTGGCGTAAGTGTTCGTGCAATAAATTGTGAAATGAGGAACAATTTCCTTAGCAGATTACATATATGCATCTGTGGTTCTTGCAATAGGAACTTGATAGTAGATTTCTGAAATTGTGCCTTTAGTCATTTTTGGAGCAATGAAACATAATGGATGTATGAGATTGTGCCTTCTGAAATCGAGCCATCTGGTTTTGGCATTCTGGAATGGGAACTTGATAGTAGATTTGCCTTTAGTCATATTTGGAGCAATGGAACATAATGGGTGCAAATTGTGCCTTCTAAAACTGAACTGTCTGGTTTTGGCACTATATGCAAAGAACAGCTATTGCTAGAACACTTCTTTTTCTTAAAAAAAAATCTGAATCGTATTGATTCTTTCTTCACTGCAGGCTTCTGGAGATCGGCATACAATATGTCGTCAGGATGTTAAAAAAGTAAGCCTTCCATGTTTTTCTCTTTTCTACATTAATTGAGTTTACTATGTTCAGCAAATGTGGAAGGTTAACTCTCTTCATTCCTGCAGGTAGTTTGCCTACTCTGTGAAACAGAACAGCCGGTATGGCTTAACTACTGCAGGATTTTATTCAGTTACTGATGTAACATAAGGGTTATCATGCTTAAACTGAATTTTCATTTTTGCTGTTTAGGTGTCACAAGTGTGCGAAAGCTGTGGAGTCAATATGGGAGAGTACTTCTGTGATATATGCAAATTTTATGATGATGATGTAAGTAAAAGTTTGATTGCTTTTATATTTGCTTTGTACCATTCATACCAACTGATACATGTTGCTTCTTTTACAGACAGAGAAAGGGCAGTACCATTGCATGGATTGTGGCATATGCAGGTGAGCACAAAAGAAACTTTCACCAACATATAAATTATTACGCTGATTTCTGATCATGTGTCAACTGAATTCAACCAGGGTTGGTGGCAGGGAAAACTTCTTCCACTGTGTAAAGTGTGGTATGCTTTGCTTCAACCAATTTGATTATGTGATTTTGAGTTGAATGTTCTTCCATACTCCATGGTGATTATTCAATGTTTTTCCCATACGCAACAGTGGTGATTTTGAGTTGAATGTTCTTACATACGCAACAGTGAAATAATTGAAGTCCAAATTCTGTCAACTTTTTGTCTCTAGGTAAAAATTTCATGGCCCCAAGTTGAAGTTTGCAGATGGTATCAGTATAAATTAACATTAACCATCTAGGGCGATTAAAATCCAGCAACAAAGAAACAACATTCTAAATTTTATGTTCACACTGGTAAAACTCGCATGTGCCTCTGTGTGGTAATGCTTATATGTTCTATTTCTTTCTGTTCCTTTTCTGCAATGCACAGGTTCTTGCTATTCTGTTCAACTGCGTGATAACCATCAGTGCGTGGAGAACTCAATGAGGCAGAATTGCCCAATCTGTTATGAGGTAACATAAATAGCTTGTGCTGCTTCTGAAGCTATCTAGATATTATAACTGGGACTATGTCTGCAGTATCTATTCGACTCATTACAAGGAACAAGAGTTCTTAACTGTGGACACACAATGCACTTGACATGTTTTGAAGAGATGGTGGAGCATAACAAGTAAATCTCTACACCTTTGTTAATATAGAATTGTATTGATACTAATTCGTTGAACCTACTCTCCAAGACAGTTTTGTTTATGTTAACTTCTACTGGTGTTTGATGCTACAGATACACTTGTCCAATATGCTCTAAGACAGCTCTTGATTTGACAAATCATTGGGCGATGTTGGATCAAGAGGTATAATATTCCTTTTTCGCTGCTAGAAGCTTGTATACTGACAGAGAAACACTTTGGTTGTAAGTTAAGGTTCAGAATTCTAGGATGTGTGTTCCTGTCTATTACTAGAAATCATGTGGAAGCAGCATCAGAAAAAAATACCTTTCAGCAATCAGGAGACATTCTTTCCAGATGATATTATATAGTAAAAATAGTATAATAGCATTTTGGTTGGACATGAAAAGCGTCACTCCAGAAATATACTTGTGTGCTAATTTGTTTTGTTCTGGGCAACTATACTATGGTGTTTCCTGGTGCTTGCTGAATGACTGATGGCTGGTTCCTTGTCACTTTTGTAGATCGAAGCCACAATCATGCCTCCTGTATATCGGTACAAGGTATTCTTTATTCCTTTCTGGTGTACTTATGCATCCCAACTCCCAGCTAGCTTAGTACATTAACCCAAGGATACTAAGTTCTTAACTCTGTTATTGGTATGTAAATTTGAAGCCTTCACTGATTGGCATTTTTCATAACCTACCTAGAAAACCTCTCGGCAGTTTTCTTATACTGATGAATCATTCATGCTAGTGGAATAATAACCATCCTAAAGGAGGGTTCTCCCTTATATTCACGTTCTGTTCTATTTTGGCTAGCCATTTGAATAGATCAAAAGATAATATTGCCATGCTGGTTCATTCAATGTAACTAATAATGTTTTTGTCCTCTGTATGTGAAAATTGGCAGATTTGGGTGCTTTGCAACGACTGCAACAAGGTCTCAGAGGTGAACTTTCATGTAATCGGCCACAGGTGCAGCCACTGCAGCTCGTACAACACCCGATCGACATCACGCCCTGCAGATTCATCGGGAAGCAGCTCACCTTCAACAGACTCATCCGACAACAATATCTAGAGAAGAAAACCAGTGCCAGAACCAATACGATAGAAGAACTGAAGAAGGAACATTGTTTCGCGGCGTGCATGACTGCCAAACTTGAAGACTCCCAGCCGTTCATTAGCCCCTGTTTTGTCGAGATTCAACTCATTCCATGGCTGTCATGGGAAAGTCCAGCTTGGGCGTTGCTGGGTTAACCCACATGGCCAGTGTAGATGTTTGTTGAATCTTGGTGGCAGCCGTGATTGTATCACTGTGGGTGAAAACCCAGCATGTTAAGAATCGATACTTACTGTATAAGCTATAGGGGAAGATGGGTACCCGGTACCCCTGACTGAACTGATGCCTGGTCTGTTTGTGTGCTTGTGCTGAACTGTTTCTGAATTGCCGTGTTGTTCACTAGAACCATATATTGCGTTTGTGTTTTCCGATAATCTATCAGGGACCGCCAAGTGTGCGGTGAAATTGTTTCACACACTTGCAATGAATAAATAAAATCTTATAACAGAAATATTTATTGATGGCAAGCTGTGGAAAATCACCATAGTCAATGACAGGTGGTGGACCTGCTGACTGCAAATTCAACCTGTCCATGGAGAACATTTCGGCCGGACGGAGGGACCGTGCCGCCACGGCCCTTCTAGCCGCTGGCTGACCTGCTGCTGCGAGCTCTGGCCTGGCCGTCTTCGCCAAGGTACGTACTTGCTCTCATGTGGCAACTTCGCCGGATTGCTGACCCTGCCATTGCTAAGGTTCAGCCCGGCCGTTTCATTGGTTGCTGATTGTGATGCATTCAGTTCAGGCGTTCAGCACACCATGCCCATGGTGCTGCGGCCTGCCGTAGCGAACTGAAAGGTGAAAAATGCATAAGCTATTATCTGTTGCTTTGGCCACTATTATGCGTTTGTGCCCTGCTACCGGATTTGTGAACCAAATTTCAATCTCTACTGCCCTGCATTGCATTGATAACGATTGTACATGCTTGGATAGAGTGTATTTGTGTTGCTGCGTTACTGTTGATTTTGGGCCTTTTCATACTCTGTTTTATTGTTGAACAGCACAAGACGTTCAGCTCATGGATTTGGGCAGCCTTACCTTACACAAACACAGCCCTGCTTCTGCTTCCTACTCTGAACTTCAGAAAGCATCCTACCAGCGGCTGCAGCATGGAAACACTAGCACATTACATTAAATCTTGAAATTTCAACACGGCCTTTATTGTCTTCGCACAGATCATTCTCACAAGAGGTCAGTCGCTGCCTCAAACTTGTGAGAAGATTAATGAATCCATAGGATAAGTCATCTCTCTAATTTTCTTTTCTCTTCTGTTGTGATAATAGAAAACCAGTTTTCTTTTTATTTTTTTCTGTGGATCTTGACATGTCTCTTTCTTTACCATCGTCGCCTGTTAGCCCTCAGGAGCTTATAAATAACAAGTGATGATTTAGGACACACATCAAATTGATATGATACTGCAAAGCACACCTATTTGGACATGGGTGTTTTATGGTATGGCTGCATTATCTCCTTGAGGTTGAACACCATGTTGCAGATGCCTTAACGAGGGAAATATAGTCACTGAAACACAAAGAGAAAAGATATGCTGCCCGAGAGGACCACCCAACTTGGAAGACTTAGGCAACCATGCATCCGGCATCCGTACGTACATTGTGCATATATATCTTTTCCATCTATACGTTGCCTATCTTTCTCTTCTTTTAAAAGAGTGGTATATGGATGAGGTCAAGAAAGATGCGCCGGTGGCCATCGCTACTGTGACGCCACGCCGCACATTGATCCTAGGGGATCCTTAGACAGAATGAAATATATCATCATCGCTACTTTGACGTACAGCAACATGCTCGATGCTTAGGGGATCCTTAGACAGAATGAAATATATCATCATCGCTACTTTGACGTACAGCAACATGCTCGATGCTGAGGGGACCATCATCCTGCCCAGGGCATCGCTGTATGCAATTCGTCACGGAATCGATCCATCAAGGTCATGGAGTAGTAGCAATGCTCCTCTTGGTGTCAACGATCGTACAATCTTGCATACTGTTCTTTGTTTTATTCGCACTACTACACAATTGTAGCTATAGTGCCACCACTACACTATTGATAAGGGCATGCATAAAGGCGATTCTTTGCAAAACAGGTGGTATCAACTCTGAGATTTAGGTCATTTGCCCAAGTACATGTCGTACCTGGAAACTTCATCTCATTCTGTTAAAGTTTTGTGGGTCTGAAATGCTTTAGTTTGGTATATGGTTACACACTTACATGCTTCTTTGTTAGCTATGCATTTGAAGGTTGAGATGCAATAAAGGGCCTACCCAGTGCCGTAGGCTCCCGCACTACGGGGTCTGAAGAAGGAAAAATAGCCAGCAGCCATCTCTGCATAAATGTGTAGAGGCTGGGGCTTCAACCCTGGGCCTCTTGGTCACAGGCGGTAAAGCTCTACCCGCTTGCACCAGGGCCGCCCTTCTTTGAAACATGTGGTTCTAAAACTATATCATGCCTCTTGCACTGAAAACAAAGACATTGTGCATCTTGAAAGAACAGAACAATGACAAGAAAGAAGCATCCAAATCAACACAGCTTATCCAAAGGGGATTTCGTGAAGGTGACGATGAAAGGATGATAGGGTCAGTCTCTTAGACCTCATCGCGTAGGTACGTAGGGTAGAGTCATAGACATAGGTACGTAGGATAGAGTCATAGACATCAACTGGTCCCAATTGCCATGTTTGTATTGCAATTCAAATTGCTTACATTACATGGATGGATAGATTTTGATATGTTAGGATCTGCTAAAGCCAGTCTGGTTTTGGTTTGAGCTAAGGAGCTACGTGTGATGCGTATGTGAAAAATGAACTTCCATTCGCAGATACTAGAGACCACTTGGAGAAATGGGATGGCACAGACCAAGGCATAAGATCCTCGTAGGTGTCGGCACATCATGGGGGCATAGAGCAACAGTGTAGCTCTCTAGGTTAGGTCTTAATGTCTTGTGAAGCACATGGTATGGAATCATAAGCACAATGTGAATTGTGCCATCACACGCGTATATTTCTCTACAGAATATGAAAGCACTATCATTCGTTCTAACTAAAAGTTGACTCGTATGTCTCTGACAGTTTCTTGAACTATGGTTTTGCAGTAACTGCCGACGAATCAAGCTATGGTTACCTTCGTCACTCATTTAAATTCTGTAATTTTCTTTGCTTGATTGAAATGATGCACAGTAGGATTGGATTTGATACGCCTAGAGGTAAACTAACTAACTTGTTGCAGGAGCCACAATGTCCCTTGTGAAGCTGAGGAGTCAAGTACTACGCAAACACCAAAAGGAATCAAAGGATTCTGGAGCAATGGAGACAGAGCACTAGCTTTTCCTCCCTCCTTGCTTTCTTTCTTTTCCAGGTGAGCATTATCAAGGCCGGTATAGCGGATACGAATCTCTCTATCCAAATATTCAATCTTCCATGCTTGTGCCGGATGTTTGCGTCATGTATAGAAAAATATTGGAAAAGAAAATAGAGAAAAGATCAGATAATATCTGACTTTCTTCAGATGCCCCTGCAGCATCATACAGGTAGATAGCAACTGTGCCACAACATCTTTTGTTCTTGCCTTGATAACTTTTGTAGGGAAGGATGAACCCACCAAGGGATATTTAAAGAAAAGATTATTGCAGCGGCGGATCCTGGCATCGCAACGCCTCATTTCTGATAAGGTCAGTCTAGTTTTACAAAGCAGCGGCAGCTCAATCTGCTGAGAAAAGCCGCGTGCAAGCAAGTTGCATGGTTGATAGATTCCGTGCCACAGATAAGGCTGCAGGTCAGTGAGGCGATGAGTCCTGCCTGACTGGCTGTTTCAATTCGGATGCTATTCTGAAACTTGCTGTTGCTGAGGGGATTGATCCCTGGTTCCTTCGAAACCGGCTCTATCGATCGATCAGCCGGTCGGAGTTGGTTCCATGTGTCGTATGACGAAGAGCACTGGCCGTACCATACTAGCATTCCCAGTCACTGTTGTTCTTGGCAGTTGAAAATGCAGGAGCTTCACCACAATAATTTGCTGTACCAGCTGTACATTCAGAAAATTCAGGTCTACGCAAGGCTGTGTGCATCCAAATATTGTATACACACAACTCATCCTGAAGATCAGTTTGTGTTTGTGTCTGAATTTAGCTGTGATGACAAGCAAAAAGGGGAAAATTGTAAGCCCCATATTAAACGAGGGAACTTTCACAATGACAAATAACTCACAATTCGGTATTCTTGTAGAGTTCTTATGCATGCCCATGTCCTAGTTGTTGATTGTTTAGCGTGTGATGATAACACCATGGTTTTCATCGCTGGATCATCTGCCAAACCCGGTGCTGATTTTCGTGCCACTGCGCCCTACAGGCTTTTCAACCAGTGGTAAAACATTATCACTGCCGGTTTTAGTTAAATCAGTGGTGCGGTGAAAACCGTGCTGCAAAAATGATATCTGCAGTAGTGCGAGCCGCTTGCTTGCTAGCTCCACTTACGTAACCAAAGACATGTAAAAAGAGAACAATTCTGCCTTGTAGTTTTCTGGTGAAATTGATTTCCTGCCAACTTACCGAATAATATCAGTGCACTACTGCAGATTTTGAGATTCCAGTTAAGTCCAAATCCCATCAGATTTGGCATCTGCCCACGCACTCACGTCCGGTACTTTATCCCTTGCCGCTATAGATTCCAGCCATCATAATCCAACCTGCACTGCAGCTCTCTACGCTCTCTAATAATGAAGTCGCATGCCATTTGTCAAATGTGAAGATATCTGAGGTATCAAAAACCTAGGGGATCAAATCCCTGCAGTAGCACTTCAAGAAATCGAAGCAGTAAGCCAGTAACCAGCCAGTTATGTTACTGAAAGTTAAATTTGTTATTCAGAGTATGGTGATCAGATCAGAGAAAACGATATTTAAACAATGTAACAGAGGAGCTAAATATTTTAGGGTTTTTTACAGGGACTATATTGTTAGAGTACAAGAGCTTTTGCCCATTGTCTTCTTTGCTATTATATACAAACTTTAATTATCAACTAATACCATTTGTTATATGTACATGCTTTAACACAGCAATACTAACTTTAGAAACTGATAGCAAACATTATAATGACACAACATAGTGCGTGGTGCTCTTAGAGGTGAGGATAAACAGATTATCTGACCATTCTTATTCTGATTTATCTTCTGAGATCAGTAATCGATAAATTCGTATATCCGACCAACACATGTGGCCTTTGCAGCCCCGGCTTCTCAGCAATAATCAAGCCAATATACACGACCAAATCAATCAATAAATTCTATCATGCGTCCTTTTTTAAATTTTTTCTGCTCAAATAGATATTTTGTTGGTAGATAATCGATGGATTGATTCGTTTATTATCGCTTTTTATTTCAAAATCATGGAATACACAGACTAGTGTGCTAGCCCTATCTATCTACGAAGAATCTTGATTATGCTTGCTTTCAATCTATTCCATATAGGTAGACCTAGCTAGGTGGCTAGGCACATCTAGAGTTGACAGGGAATCAAGGAAAATCTATTATACTCTCACGAGTATGTACTTCCATCATTAATAAACCACATTGGGTATGTGTTCATACTTGTTTATCGGTTTGAGTATGTTTATATACTCATATTCAGATATTCCAGATCTTAATACGTGAAATTTTTTCAAAGAAACTCATACTTTTTAATATATTATTAAAATACCACTATTGTACTATATAAAATAAGTATGACCACATACTCTATGTATACATGCATACTTGACATATATACCACTTTAGGTGATTTAGTATGATCATATACTTCGCATATATGTATTTCGCTCAGTCATATACATCCTAAATCTAGAGATATAGAGATGGAAGTACTCGTAAGAGTACGAAAAACCTGTATATATATATATATAATTGGGTCCTGTATTAGATGAAATTTCAACCATATAGTTATTTCAAGCTAACAACTAAAAGAGAGCGCAAATAGGTCTTCTAGCTAGTTTTCTTTTGTTGTGCATGTAGCGATTTCTGCTAGTGTCACAACATTCTTTCCATAGTTGGAAGATGAATACTTCTATTACCAATATCTTGGCCATGAAGGCGTCCTTTCTGGCAACTTGGTAACTGTCATGTGTGAGCTGTTAGAATGAATAGAGCTGTTAATATGAAGCTCATGCAAATGATGCCTAGTCTGTAATCACAATGCTGCTATTGATTCATCCAGTTTCCTGTTACCTTGTGACGTTATGATGACTGAATGATATGAGCTGGATGACTGAATATTACGAGCTGCTTTGTTAGTACTTGTCAACCAACTTGGAAGATTTGTCCTGTTGGCCATTGTTAACAGGGACAAATTGTCATCATTGTTAATAGGGACAGGTTTTACAAGATGAAGTAAGCGTTCAGTTTACTGCCATTGGTGCACTGGTCAGCGTCCTTCCACTGCCATTTGACAAAATTGTTGCTACTCAAAGTAGACAATTATCAGGTCCTTTTATTGTGCAATGAAACAGATTTCTGAATGGTTTGTTCAGTTAAGCAACGAACATCAATCTTTAGTCGAAGGCTATACATTGGCTGGGACTTACATGGACCAGTGAAGAATGCCTTGCGCAATCTTGACATGTCATTGGATTAGTGTTAATTGAGGGTAGCTTTGATCTATTATCTCTGAAATAGCAACACACAATGTTATACAAAATTGTATTCATTATTGATCTCTACATGTAAAGCATTAAACAACTTGTGTAGACGATTTGCTGTCTGAGTGGTCAGATTCGAAACTCTTGCAGTACCCCCTGTCTGTGTATTGTACATGCCCTAAGAGTGAGCATGTGCTTTAGTTATTAGGTCGTTTGTACTTTTAAAATGTACCATTAACAGGACTGTATTTGTAACAACCCTAGAAATCCGGATACTAAAAATACGGGCTTTCAAAAATTTTTCTAAAGTTTACCAGTGTATGGTGGATATCATGTAGGAAACCCGCCAATAGATGCACAAATAGCACTCAACGTTAGCCCAAGCATTGCATTTAATTACCAGAGTTTGATTCGTCTCTTATTCGATTTTATGTGATGTTAATAAAAATCGAATAACCTTTTAATACATGTATATATATATGCCTGCTACCGACCCCCGCGCTGGCCCAGCCAGCGGCCCAGCCCCGTCACGCGCTCGACCGCCGGCGCACACGCGCTCGCTCGCACGCGCACGCGCATGCACGCCGACCTGCCTGCCCGAGCTCGAGGCCCAGCTCGGCCTGCCGCGCTGCCGCCTGCCCGCTCGCTCGCGCGCTCGCCCGACCTGCCTGCCCGAGCTCGAGGCCCAGCTCGGCCTGCGCCCACGCGCTGCCGCGTTTCGCCCGCGCGCGCTCGACCGTCCGCCGACCGCCGGCCCAACAAGGCGGCCCACCAAGGGCCTGCCGCCGGATGCGCCCGCGCCCCTCCCCTTTCTCTCGCTGACGCGTGGGACCGTGCTGTCAGCTTCCACCTTTTACCACTTTTGGTCGACCGCGCGTCGCGTCCGTCGCACCATTTTTGTGCACCGCGCACCTCCGCCGTCCGCCCGAGTACGGCCGCGTCCCGCGCCGTCCATCTAACCGCCTGCTTGCACCACGCTTCACCGAACCCTAACCCTAATCGTGGCCGCGCACAGCCGCCCGATGGGCATCTTCTGCCTCCGCCGTCCATGGCCGGCCGCCGTGCCTATTTAAAGAGGAGCACCCTGGCCTCTAGGGTTTCCCCATCGCCCCGCCGTCTTTGTGGAGACCCGCTGCCAGATCAGTCGAGCGAGAGAGAGAGAAGAAGGGAGGAGCAGGAAGGAGGCGGAGCTAGAGCGCTGCTGCCGCCGCCGCCGTCCGCGCGCTGAGGAGGACCTGGAAGCGCCGCATAACCGCCTCGACGCCCCGGCTTCGCATCCCCTGCATCGAGCCGCCACCAAGCCCGCGTCACCTGCCTCGACCGTCGCTACGTGAGTAAGCATCCCCGCCCTCGCCCTGCTCGGCCATGGCCACCGCCAGTACATCGTCAATGTTCTTTCTCCCCTTACCCTGTTTCTTTCCTTACCGCGACCGATAGCTTCGCCGTAGTCTAGAGCACGTTTTTGGCAACCTCTAGGAGCCGGCACGGGCCACAGTTGGAGCCACGCACTTTTGCAGCTCTGGCCTCCCCGGACTCTGGCCGCCGGAGCGTCCGCCGTGGCCGCCGAGCCGCGCACGCCCCGCCGTGCCTCGACTAGCCCCGGTAGTTAGCTCATGGAGATCCCAGCTTCTCCCATCGAAGGGCAAGAAGGAAGATGGAGACCAACACCCGGTTTCGCCGGCAGATTTGGCCTCGCCGTCGCCAGATGCCGCTGCCGCGCCCCACTGACCGCCACCGGCTTGAGGGTCGATTTCCCCAAGTTGGAGCACCTAGCCGACCAGCCACGTAGCTCAGCTTATGCTCCGACATTCGTCGAGGGTCCGACCGACGAAGTCGAGGGTCCGCCCGACATTCGTCGAGGGTCCACCCGACAAGTCGAGGGTCCGCCCGACGAAGTCGAGGGTCCGATCGACGAAGTCGAGGGTCCGCCCGACATTCGTCGAGGGTCCACCCGACAAGTCGAGGGTCCACCCGACATTCGTCGATGGTCCGCCCGACGAAGTTGAGGGTCCGCCCGACGGAGTCGAGGGTTCACCCGACGAGTCGAGGGTTCACCCGACGAGTCGAGGTCCGACCGACGGAGTCGAGGACCTGGCTCTAATCGAGGTCCTGCCCGAGTCGAGGGCCCGGCTCGAGGCCAGAGGTCAAGTCTTGAGGGGCACACTGTTCTCGAGGGCTGCCCCTTTCGTGCGAACAAGTCCGTCTTTGAGGGCATGCCCGTTCGCCGGGCGAGGCTTCGTTCTCGAGGCCAGCCCGTTCGCCAGAGCGAGCTCTGTCCTCGAGGGGTCGCTCGGACCGCACCCTCGAGTGTACAGTGGCGACCCAACCTGACCCAGAACCAGCCCTGTCCAGACCTCCGAGGCCCGGTCGAGACCTGTCCACATTGACCATCGACCTGGCCCCACCTGTCAGTGACCAGACCCGTGGTCCCCACCTGTCAGCCACTAACTGGACCGTCGACACTGACGTCAGCATAACGTCAGCACATCCCCAGCTGCACTGTTCCTGCGCGTCGCGTGGCCCAATCAGGAGTTGCCACGTGTCAGCTCCAGGTTAATCTGCCCTTTTTCTTTTTCCGAAAATAGAATAAACTTCGGAAATTCATAACTTCTTCATACGAACTCTGAAAAATATGAACCAAGTGTCCAAATTTTCATAAAAATAAGCTCTACGTCATAGGCTTGTGTATGAGTGCATTTGGAGTTATTGAATTTTATTGCTTCTTTGTGTTAACTCTATAGGAGCCGCTAACGTGGCTATTATGTCTCGTTTCAGAGGAGGATCAGCTTGAGGAGGACGACTACGAGTACGAGGAGGAGCTCGGTGATGACTTCACAGGTGCCACACCCCACCCAACCTCGTAGATCCTATTACGCATGGCATAATATCTAGTTGCTAGTGCTTTAATTATGAATATCACCTGATGATAGGTTGCATGGTAGAACTGCCTGATGAGCCTTTACCTTGTCGCAACCTTACTCCTGCACACCTGCTGATAGGCTAGACGCTTGCTTATTTCACTTATGATGCTTTACTTCTACTACGCTTATATCTGTGTGATGATGATGCGTGGTGGAGAGTATGGTCAAATGGTTAAGGCACGTGGTGCCACTTTACTCGGGGAGAGTGCTGCGTGCGTCTTGGGTGTGTGGTGAGGGTTGAGTCGATCGGACAGGATTCTACGATGAGCCATGTGGGCGAGTCTTGCCGGGGGATGTGTTCTGGGCATTCCCATGTGAGGTGCTTGTGGCGGGTACATTGTGATGCATAAGGAGATCCCGGGGGTGAGAACCTTCATGGAGCGAAGCCCCGGGAAGGGGGTGCTGTTGTAGCACGGACTGTTGTAGTCCCAAAAGAGAAGATAATCCTGTCTGATCCCCCCTAGGACCTGATATCTCTTGAGGACCGGAACCTTGGGACTTACGTGCTCACCACTCGCTCTTGAATGGGCGGGAGACGGATGTCTGACTAGCTAGGACGATGCCACTACTACTAGGTTGTTAGCAGAAAGTGTCGGGAGGTACGGGCGTGGAGACCCACACCCTCCTTAGACAGCATAGTGACCACGGGGGCCCGGTACTATATCTCACAGTCTCAGTGTGCCGGTGGTACCTATCCGGGATGTCCCAGTACTGAGTGGTAGGGTGGCATCGCACTGGTTAGAAAGCAGCCGGAATCAGCTTAGGCGGGGCACCGCCGATGATAGTGATCTTGTGGTTACGGGAGTACACGCTCTGCAGAGTTTATGAATCTATATATAGTCCGTGAGCCACTGGTATGGCTCTTTCCTAAGACCCACGCTTCTCGGGAGTAGTGAGAGGAGTCCTTCTATTTCTCCCCCTGGTGTTACCCTTCCGGCTGTGAGCCGCTGAGACAGGCTCCGAGAGGGAGTTGGACCTGTCGACTGAGTGCGAGAGGGTGAGATGTGTGTGATGGCGATGGAATGGGTTTGGATGTGTGGATGAGATGGATTAAATTTGATGAACTATATTATATAATATTGGTTACTGTTTGCATAAGAAAATACAGGCACATATTAGGTCAATTTGATTATATCCCTTGCATCCCACCAAATACTACATAGCAAAAGCAAAGCATAGGGTGGGAGATGTGGCCAGTACAAACCGTACTGAAAATTATTTGGTAGGTGAGCCCGACTACGACTATGACGACGAAGAGGAGTAGATGTCTCGTTCCTACGCTCAGGCTTCTTTTTGGAGATTTTATTGTACTTCCGCTTTTCGCAGCTGTTCCAGACGCTGCAGCTACTCTGATGATTCCGCCAGTGTGGCGATGAATTATTTATGTAATTCCCCCTAATTGTAATCTTTTGTACGATGTATGGATCCTGTATCGACTACTGCGGGATAATGAGATGGTTTGATGCTTCAAACTATTATATTATCCGCCATTCTGTGTATTTTCCCTTCGTGGAAAATTGAGGATGTTTCAGTTGGTACCAGAGCCATGCTTGACCCTAGGACGAGACCCATAGGATTGGACGATAGAATTAGGAAAATCTTGAAATCTCTCGGTTATACACCGACCATTGCATACGCTTTTATGCATGGCTTACCTCTCTCTGCAACTTTTCTAACTTCTTTCTCGTGTCACCTACAGATGGACCCCAACTTGCCGCTTGGTCCGTTACCACCAATGGATATCGTTGAGTTCAGACTCGATGGAACAAGAAGTCTGAGGACCTCCATACCCCCAGCACCATCGACAGGGGCCCTTGTCTCCCATGGGGAACCCTATCTTTCGGGTATCCTATACGGCAGCGTGGATGGAACGCTATTCCAGCACAGCGGCCTCACCATGACCACCACCGTCGTTGCTGCCACCATGGCCCCAAGCCGCGATACTCAGTATGAGGCACCGGCGGAAGACCAGGGGGCTACTATGACCGCCCTCTGGTGCAAGGGGGCAGCCATGATCGTCTACCACCGTAGACACACCGTCTCGAGTTCTCGTCCTACGACGGCTCCGAGGACCCTTGAATTGGCTCAACCACTGTGAGCATTTTTCAGGGGCCAACGCTGGCCAGCCTATGACAGGATGTGGATCGCATCGAACCATCTTCAGGGCCTATCACAAACGTGGTACTACGCTCTTGAGCAGGATGAGGGCATGCCCTCTTGGGAGCGCTTCATCAAGTTGTGCCACCTCCGCTTTGGACCACCTATTTGCGGCACTAGGTTGGCGGAGTTAGGGTGCCTACCATTCCAATCCACCGTCCAGGAGTTTTTTGACTGCTTCTAGGTCATGTCCTACCCTGCACATGGCGTCTCCGCCTAGCAGAAGGCCGATCTCTTTGTCGACGGCCTTCCAGAGTACATTCGGGTGGATGTGGAGATGCATGACCTGCGGGATATCCAGACGGCCATGTACTTGGTGTGGGCCTTCAAGCATCGGGCGGTGGCCATTCTTATAGCACTGCCCCCGTGCAGCACCTGACTTCCACCATGCCCTAGCCTACCATCGTGTGTCTCGACCCAGCAGTGGGGCCCCAGCTCAGTCGGGGGTTGGACCGACATGTGATTAGGGCACTCCTCCAGTTTGCCAGTTCTGTCACTTCACACCAGTGGAACAATTGAAGTGCCACCAGCAAGGGCTGTGCTTCAACTGTGACGAGCCCTATGTATGTGGCCATGTGTGCCTCTGGCTGTCTTACCTCGAGTCTACAGACTATATCGATGAAGAAACCGGGGCGGGGGCTATTGCAGAGGCCAACACAGCAGCTTACCTAGAGGAGCCAGCCGGCCAAGGAGTGGCCGACGATGCAGCAAGTGCAGCTAACGCTCTCGCCGTTTCTCTCCATGGTATTGCAGGAATTCGTCCACCCATCGCCATGCTGCTACCGTCACTGTCAAGGGCGAGAGTTTGCTCGCCCTCCTCAACACAGGCTCCACTTACAACTTTGTGAAAGGGGCTACTATGCATCGTTTGGGCCTATCTCTAGCTAGTGGCGAGCACCTCCATGTCATGGTCGCCAATGGTGATCACAAGGCATGTGAGGGGATTGCACAGAACGTTCCCATCCACATCGGTGATGAGGACTTCACCATCAAGTGTGTTGGCCTCAACCTGGGTGCCTTCGAATTCATCATCGGCTTCCACCGAACCTAGACATTGGGGCCCATGCTGTGGGACCATGACGCCCTCATAATGGCATTCTAGAGGGAAGGCTATTGCGTCACCTGGCAGGGCATGGCTGGCCCTCTAGCACCCACACCACAGCAGGCGTTGGCCACGGTCACTGCTGACCCACGGTTACCTCTATTAGATCGCCTCTTGGAGGAACACGATGACATCTTTGATGAGCCTATTGGGCTTCCTTCAGCGTGCCCCTATGACCACCAAATCCACTTGTTGCCCAGTACGGTCTCAGTGGCGGTGCGCCTATACCGATACCCGCAACTGCAAAAGGATGAGCTACCAATGTGCAGCTATGCTTGCCCAAGGGATCATTCGGCCGAGCACTTCTCTGTTCTCCATGCCCGTCCTGCTGGTGCGGAAGGCGGACAAGTCCTGGTGCTTCTGCATTGACTACCGCACCCTCAACGCCAAGACCTCCAAGGACAAATTCCTGATCCTGGTGGTTGATGAGTTGCTGGATGAGCTCCATGGGGCTCGTTTCTTCACCAAGCTCAACCTACGTTCAAGCTACCATTAGGTGCGAATGCACTATGAGGACATCACCAAGATGGCCTTCCATACTCATCACGGCCACTTCAAGTTCCTAGTGATGCCATTTGGGCTCTCCAATGCCCCGACAACCTTCCAGGCTCTGATGAACGATGTCCTTCAGCCCTACCTACGATAGTTTGTGCTGGTATTTTTTTTGATGATATATTGATTTACAGTTCATCATGGGCCGTGCACCTGGAACATGTCAACATCATCCTCAACACGCTACAGGTGCACCACCTTCACCTAAAATTCTCCAAATATTCATTTTTGGTGTCGTTAGTGGCCTACCTGGTCCACGTGATCTCCGAGGGCGGGGTCGCCATGGACGCCGACAAGGTCGCCGCCGTGGCTGCGTAACTTCTTCTGTATTCTATGTGCGGCCTGTGTGGCTTCCTAGGCCTCGTAGGCTACTATTAGAAGTTCATCCAGGACCTCGGCATCATCACCACCCCGCTCACGCTTTACTTGCGGTGAGACGTGTTTGTGTGGGATGACGATGCGATGACAGCGTTTAAGGCACTTAAGCGCGCCTTGACCACGGGACCAGTACTCCAGATGCCAGACTTCGACGTGACCTTTGTGGTTGATTGCAACGCTTCGGGTGTGGGGTTCGACGCTATCCTCCATCAGGGCTCTAGACCCCTTCCCTACTTCAGCAGGCCCTTCACTGCTCGCCATCTCAAGGGCCGCCTTCGAACCTGAGCTGATTGGGCTGTAGGCAGTGCGCCATTGGTGTCCTTACTTGTGGGGGCGTCACTTCCTTGTTTGCACTGACCACTATAGTTTGAAGTTTTTGCTTGACCAGCGTTTGTCCACCGTTCCATAGCATCAATGGTTTAGCAAACTCTTCGGTTTTGACCTCTCTGGAGTACCGCCCGGGGCACCTCAATACCATGATGGATGCTCTCTCTCGCTGTGACTTTAAGGAGGTGGCTGCTGCTCTGTCAGCTGGGAGTGCCGCGGCGGCCCTAGCCCTGTCCGGGCCGATGTTCACCCATGGCAGCTACCCCGGATGGCCGCCTGCTGCTAGAGCAACTCCAGCGCGCCACGATAGCTGTCCCGGACGACCGCCTGCTGCTGGAGCAACTCCAGGCGAGTGAATTGGGCACCTCTTGGTGCCTCTCCGATAGCCTGTTACTCCATGGTTCCCGTGTATTCGTGCCAGACCATAGCAATTTGAGCCAGCAAGTGCTCTTCTTGGCCCACTCGGCTGGCCACGAGGGCATCCAAAAGACGCTTCAACGGCTTCGAGCAGATTTCTACATCCCACGGGATTGCGGCTGGTCCAGGACTTGGTGCGTTCGTGCACCACATGCCAATGCAACAAGACAGAGGCTGTGCAGCCAGCTGAGCTGCTTGAGCCCCTTGACATGCCCACCCAAGTCTGGGAGGACATCTCGATGGACTTCATCAAGGGGCTGTCCAAGGTTGCGGGCAAGTCGGTCATCCTCACGGTGGTGGATCGCTTCTCCAAGTAAACCCACTTCATCGCACTCAGCCACCCCTACACCACCATGTCCATCGCTCGTGCCTTCTTTGACGGCATTGTACGCCTTCACAGGTTCCTGCTCTCCATCGTCAGCGACCAGGACCCCTATTCATCGACCATTTCTGGCGGGATCTCTTCAAGATGGGGGCATCAAGTTGCGCATGAGTACCGCTTTTCACCCTCAGATGGATGCCAGTCCGAGGTAGTTAATAAGGTGATCGCCATGTACTTAGGCTATGTGACAGGTGATCGCCCTTGTGCATGGGTGGAATGGCTATCATGGGCGTAATACTGCTACAACACCTTCCACATAGCCCTCCGCGCCACCCTGTTCAAGGTCGTCTACGGTCATCCTCCCCCGCTGATGTTACCCTACACACCGGAAATGGCCCGTACCGAGGTCACGGACGCTATTCTTCAGTCTCAGGACGAGGTCCTCGCCGAGGTCCGCCAACATCTTCTCCAGGCTTAGCAATTGTCTAAGAAATATTATGATGTAGGACATCGTGACGTCAAGTTCCAGGTGGGCGACTAGGTCTGGTTGTGACTGCTTAACCATACGACCCAGTCCCTTGTGCCTGGCGCCAAGAGCAAACTAGGTCCCTGCTATGCTGGGCCCTTCTGCATCCTGGAGCGCACCGGCCACATCGCGTACCATGTTCAGCTGCCGGAAGGTGCATGTCTTCATGATGTTTTCCACGTGGGCTTGCTCAAGGGCCACCATGGAGACCCTCCAGCCACGCCAGGATCCCTCGCACCAAACCTGGATGATAGGCTGAATCCAGCGCCGGCCAAGGCGCTCCGTGCCCAGCAGCGTCACGGTGCCTGCAGGTGCTCATCTAATGGCACGGGTTTCCTAAAGAAGATGTGACATGGGAGTTCGTCGACGAGTTTAGCGCCTTCTACCCCGACTTCCAACTCGAGGACGAGCTGTTTGCGTAGGCGGGGAGAGATGTTATGACCGGCATCCACTACTCACGACGAAAGCCAACCAGTGGCTAGGGTGCCGGCGGCATAGGGGGCTTAAAGCCCATAGTTATCATATTTATTAGACAATATTAGAGTTATTTCCATATTATTATTCAGAGACCAATATATACTTGTAAGAATTATTCAGATTAATTAAGCAGAAACATATTATCGTTTTTGGCTTCCCTTAGGGAGCCAGGAGATCACCCTGTGCCCTAGCCGCCTCTTTCCTTCCTTCCACAAGCGCCGCCAGCCTCCTCCAGCGAGATCACACGGCGCCCCGCCATGGTCCGTCGCGGTTCAAGCCTCGACCCCCACCCACCGCTATAACCTATGATCAATCAGGGGAGAAACGTTGGTTCCTATCAGAACTAATAGTCAGTTCTCTACTAGTTCCTTACTCTTCATAAGCTATATAATAACCAGTACCGGTCGTGTAATAGTGAACGTTCTACCAAATCGAGGAATTGACTCATGAGACACCACCTCGTCATCTAGGATGGAGGTGATTCTTCATGGCAAACACCTTATACATGTGGGAGATGACAAAGATCAACCGGACCGATTATTTAATTTTCATGAATATGATGACATAGCAAATATAAGAGAAGAGAAAGGTCTATGCTGCATTCATAAGAGTGAGATGCCCGGTAGGTCAACACAGGACATAACATTATTCCAAGATATGTTCTCCTTGAGCCCCATATTGAAAAGACGGCTCATGTATCATCCAAGCATACATTGATCGATCTCATGCATAGACACGATCCTTTTCAACAAAGCAGTGACCTTTTGGATCCAAATAAAACTCTACAAATAGATTTGGTGCATTGCTAGTAGATATTAGACACTGTTATCTCCAGCTTATAGATTCCTTGGAACATTTCATTTTATTATTTTTTTCCAGAAACTCCCAGAGAGATCATCAGCGCTCATCACACTAGACCGACCAGACGATGGTACAAGCTAAGCCCTCGAAAAAGTACATGAATTCCGTGCTAGGTAGACCCAGACCCGTTATGGAACAGCAGCCTGCACACTCTATAAAAGGCAGCGACCCCTCGTCCATACTACACATCGATCGTTCTCCAAGAGCTAAGCTAGCAGCTTGTTGACAGAGACATAGAGAGAGGTCAAGAGAGATAGAGGTCCAGAGAGAGACAGAGTTTGCTTGCATTGGATAGAACATAGCGAAAACAACAAGCCAAGCCAAGCCAAAGCCAAAGCAACGCAACGCAACGCAAGGAGATTATGGATCGCGTGATGAAGATCGCCTCGGAGCGCGCGGTGGTGGTGTTCACGCTGAGCAGCTGCTGCATGTGCCACACGGTGACGCGTCTGATGGCGGACCTGGGCGTGAACGCGCTGGTGCACGAGCTGGACAGCGACCCCAGGGGCAAGGACATGGAGCGCGCCCTGCACAAGATGCTCGGCGGCGGCAGGGTCCCCGCCGTCCCCGCCGTCTTCATCGGCGGCAAGCTCGTCGGCGGCACCAACAGGGTCATGTCGCTCCACCTCGCCGGCGAGCTCGTGCCCATGCTCAAGAGCGCCGGCGCCCTCTGGTTGTAGAGAGACGAGCACCTGCTGATGCGCGCGCGGGAAAAATAAATAATGAGGCTACATACCACAAGGGCAGGTTAGTAGATAGTGTGTGTGTAGGTGTCAAGGACAGGTTTTTTCCCCGTCCTGTTCTACTGAGTTCTGACAGGAATAACACTAAGGCAAATTAACTGGCTTGCTAGCTTCATGCATACCTTAGCTTGTATAGGAACTAGTGAGCGAGAGAGATGATGGCGGCCTAGCTCTATGTAATTTCCACTCTTCGTCTTTTTGATGTTTCTGTTGTAATAACTCTGCAATGGCGGTACGTGCGTGTACTGATCCATTGGCATCGATCGTCCTTTTTCCTCGGGCCTACGGATATATATCAGAGATTATAAGTGTAATAACCCTAAAAATTACAAACACCGAAAAATACAACCAATAATTTTTTTTTGAAACAAACTCACATTTGTTGTTTGCCATGTAAGGAACCCGACATAGTTGCACTATAACATCCATGATTAGTCACTAAGCACTACATCATAGTAACATCACATGTGTCTTAACATCCTACTTAAGCCACATATGATTAGGATCTTAACTAGTACGCACATAACCTAATAAATTGATCTAGCTTAACATATGGTTAAGTTCCTAGGATGACTTCCCTCCCTTGCTAATAGAACATAGTGAACCACCCTAGTCCATACTCTAGTTGGACCCATGTTGATTTACCTATGCTTAATCCCTTTAGAACATGAATCATGCCGCATTTTAAATCAAGGTGTGTGATTTGGATTTCTATTGGATTCTTGTATTGGTTATCAAATCCACACATACACATAAATATATTTATTTATATAATAAATAAATATGTTCTATAGGGGATAATACCCTAACATGTCCTATGACCCAATTTATTCACCATGGTCCTATTTGCAAAACCCAAACCTCATATAAATATTACATACATGTATACATGTGTGGAATATATGAAAACAGAAAAAGAAAAGGAAAAGAATAAAGAAAGGGAATGGAAAAGCTATTTCTGGCCCGTGGCCTCGAGCTAGCCCAGCTCGGGCCTGTTTCCCTTCTTTTTTCCTTGGCCCGCGAAAACCCGCCGGCCCGGCCTACTACTTCTTTCTCCTTCTTTTTCTTTCTGTTCCGCACCAGCCCAACAAGCCCATAAGCAACAACCCAGCAACGGCCCAACATGGGCCTGCCTTCCCCGCTCCGCGCCTAACCAGCCATAGCAGCTGACAACCGGCCCCCACAATGGGACCCACATGTCATCATCCTGGTCCCCCTTTCCCTCCATGCTTTTCTGCGAACAGAGAGGCCGCGTCCGCTGATGCGCCCAACCACCTGCTTCCGTCCTAGCCTCACCAACGCCTCGAGCGGAAGCCACCTGGACAGACAGCCCCTGCCACAACATGCCCGCGGCGCGAGCATCTCTCTCCCGCGCGCGCATATGCTCTAACAAGAGCATGAGCTTGTCCTCCCTCTGTCCCCTCTCTCCCTTGGCTGCCACGGCAATTTGCCTTGCCTCACTGACTAGAGGAGCCCATGCAGGCTGCGATAGCGACCTGCAGTGACCCCTGAGCCACCCGATCATGCTGCGCACGATCGCACCGTTCACCGGGCAACCGCCTGCGTCGCTCGGCCTATACAAGCAAGGAACAGAGTCTAGGGTTCCCTAGCCCTGCCACCACACCGGTGGCCTTCCAATTCGACCACCACACCATTGCTAATTCGGAGAAGGGGAGGAAGGAGAAGAAAGGAGGCGGGGAAGAAGAAGAAGAGGAGCCGCCACCGGACTTCGAGGAGAAGGAGCTGCCGTGGAGCAAGTACGCGTTGGAGAGGAGCCGGAGACGCGAACCGCTACCTCGTCTTCTACCTCGCCACACCGGAGCTACCACCACGCGAAGCCGTACCGCACCTCCAATTCCCCTGCAGCGTCGGTGAGCGCCGTCGTGATGGCTATCTGGTGGATTAGTGAAACCTCTGCAGAGTGTATGATTGATCGATCGATACATATGTCGACTCGTCGGCTATGGACCTTTGCTATGTTCTGCTTGCACCGGACTAGTGAGATGAGTGTTCTACCTCCCGGCTGTGAGCCCTAGGTTGTGAGTTGCCGGCCGCTGAGATAGGCTGAGAAGAGAGTTGGCCTGATCGACCTGAGAGTGAGTCTTGATGGTGATGGAGATGGTGACATGGGATATGGGATGGATGAGATGGTGGATGGATGTGTGTGGATGGGTATGTGAATGTGTTAAAACTTGAATAGTTGTTATATTAAAACTTGATTGCTACTTGCATGCATAGGAAACCCACAACTAAACTATAGGATCGCCAGATCCTTTTGTTTCTATTTTCACTAAAGCTCATCGGTGCTGACCATGATCTGTACATACCTGGCGGTGTACAGATTTACCTGCTTCATAATGAAGTCAAGGATAAATGGATTAGACGGTCTTGTGCCTACGCTCAAGTTGGTTCATGAAGATGCTTCTGCGAGTGTTTTCTTGCTTCCGCAGCTGTTCTGGATGTTAGAACTCTGATGATCGACCATGTGGCGATGTAATAAATTAATGTAAACCCTTCTATTGTACTCATTTATTCGAAATATGGACCTGTGTATCAACTGTTATTATAATGTGATGGTTATTTCTTCACATTATTGTCCATTCCGTAGATTTTTCCTTCGTGGAAAACTAAGGATGTTTCAATAAGTAACTAGTATGATGTGCACGTGTTATGAGTATTACCACCGCTGGTTGAAATATCAACGTCCATCTGGCCTATGATCCGATGTTCATGTAGGTACTGGCACAGTCAGCCGGCGTTCAATCCAATTTGTGATGATGGCGACATCAACATCGGTCCAGCATACTATCAGTTTGCGATGGGTTATTTGGTCCATCATCCGTGCTTGATCTAGTAGTGATGTGGTGATGCCTTGTCCATCACCACTAGCGCAACGTTCTTTTTGGTGTTGTTATTACCACTATTATCACCGTCGGTTCATTACTACAGATTGCTATATCGCTGTCCACCTCATCATTGCCAGAAATATGGTGACCGGCAGTGATGAGTCTTCACTGACGGTGTAACTCTCTCACAGATAAGACTTGCGCCAGAGAGCCCAGGCACTGGCAGTGTTGAGTCACACTACTGCCGGCTCGATATCGACCCGGTAGTGATGTCTTGGACTCGCATTACTGTCGGCGGATGCCACACTCCGACAGTGAAGGTGCCTCAACACTGCCGGTTCTTGACTTTGTCCGGCAGTGATTTTCGGACACTACAAAAAGGCTTGTACCGTCCTCTCCTTCCTCCTCACTCTATTCCAAAGAACACAGGAGCTCGCGCGGGCCATTTTCTCTATTGTTGTGGCTGCTAAAAGCCGTGAGCTAAAACTAGGATTTTGAAGAATGGCTCGATCCTTTTGCTTCAAGGTTAGTTATAAGCATCCACTCCTTTGATTTTTTTGCTTAATTACCTTTGTTTTGATGGCTACATTACTTGATTCTCATTTCCATGTCACCAACGATTTGGATAGACTGGTGGTGATAGTACACTTTCAGAATACAGCAGCAGCAGTAGTACTAATAATAATAATAATAATAATAATAATAATAATAATAATAATAATA
>CM041647.1:16018873-16040676 GCA_023333625.1 Bothriochloa decipiens | reverse complement strand
ATAATAATAATAATAATAATAATAATAATAATAATAATAATAATAATGTTGTTATTTGGAATACATCGGTCTTCGAACATATATAGATAGCAGTCCACAAAACAAATCCAACCACAATGACATATGTTTGAGAACCCAAACAAGCATACGATTGACCATATATATAATGAAACCAACATCACTAGGTGAAGAACATCAGAACCTTGATTATATAATAAGTAAATGATCTCCATTCAGATTCACGACTTGGTCCATAACAAGCTCTTCTCATGCAATTCAGATATCTCTAAATCGATGAACTTTGCTATATACTTGACCCTAGCTTCTGCAACACAAAGAAAAAAACACAATTAAGACATGCATTGTTATACACTCAAAATTAGGTCGTTATGACTAAGAGTGAACCTTTGTGCCGCAGCAGATATCTTGGATGACGGTGCATAGTTTGTAATGCATGACATAGAACCTACATTGATCATTGCCCAAGGATTACGTTGCAATCGAATTGGCCTCATTTACAATGAACCCAAAATCCCAAAATGGTAGATATTCATTTGCTCTTTTTCTTGTACTTCTCAAAGGACCCATGTGACAAATAAGAGGGTTTGGATATGCTCACACTGTCTGCTTTCGAGAGTATCAAAAACAGTGAGAGTGCCTTTTTCAGGTTGATATTAAGGACATAATGGTTGCTGCATTTTCAGTGCCCCATGGAAAATTAAGCTCAACCCTGAAATATGTAATGGAGTATAAAAATAGGCATTTATCACAACAAACTTACATGATTGTAGACAAAATATGTAGAATTTGTCTTGTTAGGCAAGCAAGACCTTTTGTCAATTCATCAATGATGTTATTGTCATGTATTGTCTTCTCACTATACATAAGTGAGTTCAATAAGCCTGTGTTAACCTTGCTCAACCATCATCCTCCAAAATTAAACAATGTATAGTTAGACATTCAAGTTGGTGTTATAAAATGCATTTAGAATTTCCAAATGGCTTTGGACATTGACATGATCTATACCTTGTACTCCCTCTATCCCTAAATGAATGAATACAATGTCATATTGTCCCTCATTAAACTAATAAACCTTAACAGCTCTCCAGTTACCAAGAAGTCTAACTAAGAGTGTCATTTGGAGTATCGAATAGCAACACAGGCGCGAGAGAGAGAGGTTGTGTTAAATGCAACCCCAGACTACGAAAGAGATTAATGTGGATCAGTGGGCCGTTCAACTCTAAATTCTTTTAGAGACAAATTTTTGACCTACAAATCAATTCTTTGAGGGACAGGGGGAGGAGTTGTCAACAAAAATTCACGCTTCACTTCGAATATACTAAAAATAGGTGCTCAATTATTTCATTTCCGTTGAAAATTGAAAGCTCATCTCTCATCACTTGCCATTTTCTTGTCACTAATTGTCTTGGATGAAAATAGGTGCATTACTAAAGAAATATTCATAGCTCAAAATTGATTTGCATTTTAATCCATTGGCTCATCTTGAAATCCAAAGCTGAAAATGTATACCAAAATCCACTCTCTTTCCTCTAGCATTTTGGTAGAAAATATTAAGATCTCTTTTAAACTTAGCGTCACCCCGAACAACCAGCATTAATTAAGAAAAATAAAAATTTAACTACTCATCATAGCCTAATTAGTGGTCTTATGTAAGCTTCCATATTTTAGTTTGCTTGAAAATCTCTTTGATTCCTTATATTACAGGATAGATAGAGTCAGTCCTAATAGCTTCCATACTATAAACACACGCGCAAATATAAAGTTAGGCAATTAAGATGCCTAATTATAACAACTCCAACAAGATCTATCAAATCAGGGCCCCTACTTTTGATTTGAGAGCTCCTCTCATTTATGAATGACTGATATTTTTGCATCTGTACTAGGAGGAGTCCCAAATCAATCCTCAAATCCTTTTTGAGACATTGACATAAGGGACCCATTCATCATGCTATGTTCTTCCCATCCTCAATGTCAATATGTCATCAACATGTGGATGGACCCGTCACCATCGTGGTGGTACTTGAAGTTGGAGGTGATCGCTGGATCTATTGCCCATGGTATAGGTCCAGGGTCAGGGAAAGACGCGATAATCCTGTGATTGGAGGAGCTGGTGGTGGTAACCCGACTGGCCACAAAGAAGGAGAGGAGGAGGCTGTAGAGGACGCCACGTCGGGGTTGAGGCAGGTGCTCGACAACAAGGGCCATGAAGACAGGGAGTGCTCGCTGCCTCCAACCACTCCTCTCATATACGCGATGAGCACTGGGACGCCGCGATACATGGGGCCGAAGGTTTGCGCAGAAGCCAAGTACCCGATGAAGAAAGAAGCGATTGGTGGGATATATGCAAGCTCAGGAGGAAAATTGTTGCCACACACGGGAGGGGAAAAGTCACAGATGGGCGAAAAGGAGGTAGACTAAGCGCGCACAAGTAAATTGAAGCCAACCGTCACTTGAGAGGTTGGCCTAGAGCCCATAGAGATGAGGCCCTGTGAGAAGATTGGGAGGTGGGGGCTTCAAACTTGAGGGCTCTATTAGGTCTCTGCTGGAATGATTTTTTTTTGACTTCCCATCCTCAAAAGTAGGGTAAGAGTTTAAGTAGAACCTACTAAAGTTCTGTTAGCTTATGCTAAAATATTGGATCGTATAAGACATAATTTAATTACCATATTGAGAAAATTATACTTAAAAGTATGTTTTCCAAAAAAATTAACAGAAACTAAACTAAAATATAGAGAGTATTATGTCTTACAGTACAGCTCATTTTGAGCGTGCAATGCACACGTCGTACAAGATATATATATCCTTATGCTCATTGCGCACGCATCTCTCTCTAGATATCTCGGGGAATCCAACTCTGTCCTCTCTCTGTGTCATACAAGCATCCACTATTCTCCACTTCCTCTAAATGATTCGGATACACGCTATAAAAGGGCCTCACAGCCTGCACTCGCAAAGCACACAACCACTCACAAACACTTCAGCACATACACAGCCACACAGGCTAGCTAGTAGTAGAGCTCAGTGTTTCGCAAGTCAGCTCGACCAAGAAGCTAGCCAAGAAGAAGGCCATGGCAGAGAGGGTATCGAGACTGTCGATGGAGAAGGCGGTGGTGATCTTCATGACGAGCCAGTGCCCGATGTGCCACACGGTGTCGAGCCTCTTCTACGAGCTCGGCGTGTGTGCGGCAGTGCACGAGCTCGACAAGGACCCTCGGGGCCGTGAGATGGAGAAGGAGCTCGCTCGCCGCCTCGGACGCACACCGCCTGTGCCCGCCGTCTTCATCGGCGGCAAGCTCATCGGCTCCACCGACAAGATCATGTCGCTGCACCTCGCCGGCAAGCTCGTGCCCATGCTCAAGGCTGCCGGCGCCATATGGCTCTGAAGCCGTCCATCCCCATCCATCGATCCATCCAAACCAAGAACCCCCAATTTGCTGGGTTTATTTATACATAAATTTTGCAATTAATAGAGCTATAGAGTGGTAATAGAGCTATAGAGTGTGCTCAGAAGTATGATCGAGGTACCTATCTGGACCGTCTGATAACAAAGCACAGACGGCTAGAATTTTTACCCGTGCCGGGCAAATCCTTATATGCCAAATATAAAATACATACATAGTTTCCAAGAAGAATATATGAGAAAAGTTTTGTATTGCAGCTAATGTAACCCCTAGCTGGGCTAAATATCTGAGGGTGAGGAATGGCTATCTAATCCATGCATGACTTCGAATGTAAATGGAGGACATGTGTAACTTGCCCTTTCCAGTTTTTTCAATGAGATGTGAATTTTCAATTATCACAAGCGATATATATACCACTGCTTAAAAACTATTTTTTTTAGAAATGCCTTTCATTTTAGCCAGAAGTGGCTCTATCAAGAATCACCATTAGAAATGGTAGATAAACTGGCCTGTCTATAAAATTCCATTTTTAAAGAAGGATGAAATTTGCATCCGCCTTTAAAAATGGAGGAACTACCTAAACCAAAGTTGTTGTACCAAAATAAACTGCAACTTTGCAATTGACTACTTTTTTTTCTTTTAAACTATATTAAGGGCCCAAAGATCCTATTTAAGATTAATAATGTTGAAATTCATTTTTTTTTAAAAAAATAAATGACTTTAGATGGAGAAACGACCTAAATTTGAGTTATAGTGCTCGCAGAGTCCTACAACTTTATAGCTGAGGATTTTTCATTTAGAATTTATTTGGTGTCTAGAAATTCTATTTTAAATGTAATATTTAAATTCATATTTTTAGGAATTTTCAAATTACCTTGGGTAGAGAAACAACATATTCCAAAATCATTCGAATTTATTTATAGTCTCATATATGCGTTTTAATATTTGATAAAATGAATACAGAAGGGTTTTATCCTACACATGTGATTTTGAGGTGGAGTGTAAGAAAGGAACGCTCGAGACTTGCGATTTTGAGTTCAATTTTGCATGGATGGTTCTGTTAAGTGGTTATGTAAGTAAACCGCGCACCACTCAAATCTTGATTTTAAGGATTGGTTGCTTATGTCAACCACCTTTAAAAATATGTATGTTTTAGGAGTGATTGACCTAGTCAACCATCCCTATAAATCAAATTTTCAAGGATGGTTGACTAAGTTGACTATCCTTGAAAATAGCTCCCAAAAAAAGTAAATTCACAACTTTTCGAATGAGGTGGATGAGGAATTTATATGAAAATTATATAGAATGGCTCTAAAGTTTGTAGTTAAAGAATGTTTTATTAGAGGTCGTTTCAGTTCTAAGATATATATTAAGTTCATAAATTTTAAATTTCAAAAAACTTTCAAATAATCTTGGATGAATACACACCTTTATAAAAGTTGTAGTGGCCAATGGGACCTATTCTTTTCAGTTGAAAAACTATTCCTTTTAAGATTGTTTGTAGAAGCCGAAATATTTAATATAAAATATGATATGTGAATAGAAAATAATAACTTCATATACTTAGTCATAAGTGACTGTGCAGTGTAGTGGTTGGAGAAGTTGGAGCAGGCCTTGAGCGCAATAAAATATTTTTCTTGATTTTTTCGAATTTTTGAAAAGTTATTAAAATACTTTTACATGTTTTTATTGGAAATTGTTTTAAGGGTGGGTAACTTAAAAACTGCCGCCGAAAATAGATTTAAGCTACAGTTTTAGAACCGTCCCTAGAAAGGAGAAATACCTAATGTTTATAATCGCTGGCATAAGAACGGTTTCGAGGACCAATCTAAAAGATAGTTTTACCGTATCTACAATGGTAATTATTGTAGGTAACAATGCTACCACAACATTATTATTTACTTTTTTAACCTTTATCTGCCAGGAGCAGAGAAGATTTCTGCAGCAGGGCTGGATATGAAAAAAAAGGCCAGATCACTTGCACCGCCACATCCTGGCATCATCACATAACACCTCATATATATGATACGGTCAAGCAGCAGCTGGTTTACAAAAAACAGTAGCATCAGCTCAATCTGCTGAGGAAAACCGCGTGCATATATGCATGGTGGGCAGATTCCGTACGCGTGCAACAGATAAGGCCGAGCAGTAGTCTCACTCTCAGTGATGCTATATACTGTGACCTGCTGAGGAGAGGGGATTGATATTCCATCCCTGCTTCCTTTAAATCCCGGCCGGAATCGGTTCTCCATCGTCGTATGATAAAAGCACTGGCCGTACCATACAGGTATTCGCGGTATTCCTTCTCCTGCTTGTCGGTACTACTGCTCTCGTCCTATATCCTTATGTGTGTGTGTGTCTTATGCTAGTATACATTTTTTTTACACCTTGGAGGAGCTCTGCCATTCAGTTAAAAAAATGGACAAGTAGAATTAACTAGAGGGTTGAAAGGACAGGTACAGGCTCCCCCAGCCTACTAGAGCAAAGGGGCACAGAGAGACTACACAAGGATGTGTGGCCATATATATCTATCTGTGTACAATATAAAGAGGCAGGAGAGAGATCAGGTTACGTCAATGAGATGTAATAAGGGAACTAGCCAATTTGTTGATTTGCTTTCTTTTGTGAAAATATGGATTTCCTATTTACATAAGAAGAATACCAGCAAAGCTCAGGTTATGGCATTCAAGTGAGAGGTTGAAATGGCATGAGATTGTATTTGTACATGTTGTAACGTCCTGAACATTAATTATCCTTCTTCCGGCTAAGGATTGTATTCCAGCCATCACAATCCAATGGCCCTGCAGTTTTAGGTTCTCTGGCATTCTTCAATTCACATGTCATATGTCTTTTTTTTTTTGCGACGAAAATTTCATGTGTCATATGTAAAGATATCTGAGGTATCACAATCCAGGGTGATCAAATCCCTGTAGTATTAATAAGTTAACACTATGGAAAAATCCAAGCGGTAATATGTTTTCGACAATAGCGAGTTCACCAAAGTGGTAATATAATCCACCTGTTATTACCATTGGATGCTCCATGATGGAGTTTTTTTCCGCGAGTAGGCATATATGTCTGTATTTCATTAAGAGGACAGGAATGGTCAATAGACCTACAACATAAGCGATAGTTGACAATGGTGAGAAGCTATCGTCAAGGCACGACACAAAAGCACAAAACGAATTCAAACAGCAAGAATACAAGAGGAGGAGCCCC
Source organism: Bothriochloa decipiens (assembly GCA_023333625.1). Lineage (NCBI taxonomy): Eukaryota > Viridiplantae > Streptophyta > Magnoliopsida > Poales > Poaceae > Bothriochloa > Bothriochloa decipiens. The sequence continues at coordinate 16,034,035 of CM041647.1, read as the reverse complement.
GCCTCAACACACCGACTAACTATGCCTGTAAAATCGAAAAAGACCCACACAAGGATCGCCAAGGCGGTGGTCAAACATCCCCAGTGACCAGGTAGCCACTGCGAGGTAGAAATGACAACAACCCGTCTGCCCGCGACCAGGTGGTCGCTGCAGGAAGAATGACGGCGGCAACACCAAGCACCGGACAATCCATTGCTAGGATGAGCATGAGGCGCACACAGGCACAGTCAAGGAGCAGCTCCAGCGAGAGCGACAAGGCGTGGGCGAGATGGAGAAAGCTACGACGACACCTTCAAGAAGGGACATGACGCTGGCCGCGCCACTGCCATCGGCCCGGGCAAGCCGGGCAGGTTTTTCACCCCGCTGTTATGTCCATCCAGACAAGCCATACATGGAACACCAGAACGACCGGATAGCAGCGCGCCACCTACCATCGGCTCCCGCAGGATCGAAGTCTTCAGCGACGCCCCCTAGAGGGTTATGACGTGCGGTTGCGCCACCATCGCTGGCCCATTGGCTGTGCAACAGCTGGGGCGGGGTTTTCATCCGACTCCTCACACCTGCGGAGGTCCGGCCTCGGCCGGACGAGAATGTGGGGTAGCACGACCCGATGCCGGAACCACGCTGCCGACACCATGGGCGAGCATGAGCACAGCGTACGCCTCGCCCGACAGCATGGCCGGTCCTACGCAGCCACCACGACATCCCAGAGGAGCGCCCCCATGCCCTAGCTCGGCACCCGCGCACTACAACGCCGTCAAGCGAGTGCCCTGGCCACCGAAAGAAGAGACTGGCTAGCCGGGCGGGGGGGTGGAGATGGCGGCACCAGGACGCCGGATCCAGCCGTCGAGGGCCGGAACCGTGCTGCCAACACCGTGGGTGAGCATGAGCGCGGCGTAGGCCTCGCCCAACAGCACAGCCGGCCCTACGCAGCCACCGCGACATCCCAAAGGAGCGTCCCCGTACCCCCGCTCGGCACCTGCGCGCTACAGCGCCATCAAGCGAGTGCCCCGGCCACGGGAAGAAGATTGGCCGGCCGGGCGGGGAGGGGTGGGGGGTGGCGGCTCCAGGACGCCGGATCCAGCAGCCACGAACCCCTGGACACCGGGGGCCCCGACCCGGCTAGCCGCCGGCGCCGGAGAAGATTTTCCACTTCGTCGTATGCAAATATGAATATCCACTTCAACTAGCAAAGTGGGACTAAACTTTCTACACTTCCTCACACGTGAATGGGTCTTTAAGATTTATTTGGACTAATTGGAGGCCAGTATTAGCCACATTAACTCTAGGACTAGGAAATATAGGTTTAATTGGTGAACTAACCTAGATCCTAACCCATGATGGAGTTGGTGGAGCACAGGAGCAGAGCTGAAAAAACTAAAGCATACTGAGCAATCTCAAACATATGTCCTAACAATGATAAACTGAGAAAAACATAGTGTAGATCAGACAAAGTATTATGGTGTTCTACTATAGTACGGAGAGCAGAGGGGAAAAAAGGATGACATATTCATTTTTATTAGGATTTATCTTCACCCTTTTTTGATAAAAGGAGGGTTTATCTTGTGAGATCGATCGATCAAGTTGATCTATCCAATTGGCGCATGTGATTTGCACTGGGCACACAGGCTAAGGTGGCATCTGCACCTTTGCAGCAATAGCAAGCTAATAACGACGACCCGGCCGGCTAAATCATATCATGATAAATATTTCCTTTTTCTTCCCACTCCCTTTATTTTCACCAATTAATTAATAAAATGTCTTTTCCCAGATGTAACTGATTGGTTGATTCTCTTGTGACCAATTTTATTTGTTAGACAAATAAAAAAGAGAGACACGCTAGTGCCCTGGCCCTATCTATCTATCTCTGAAGAATGTTCGCTGTCCTTGCTTTCAGTCTATTCCATTGCCGTAGCTAGAACCAGCTATAGCTAGCCTAGGCACATCTAGAGTTGACAATAAATTGACACATATATAAAATTCATATTCATGTAGCCTATATATGGGCCATACTAGATTAAGATTCATGTGTACAATTTGTTATAAGGATGAGTTATTTCAAGATAGTAGTCACTGCAAGAGTAAGAGTAGCACAAACAGGGTTTAGTTGTAGACTTGTAGTTAGGTTTAATTTTGGCGTGAGAAGAAATTATGGTTGCTGGTAGTGACACACCGTTCCAAAATTGGAAGATCATTTGTTAGAGTAACATTCAACACACTGAAGTCCTTTAATCATGATCTTCTTACACAATTAACAAAACAATTTATCATATAAAAAATTAAGAAACTATAATTGTCAGCATGGTTACTTTCTCACTATTGTGTGCCTCTTTTTGGCAGCACAGACCATGGTAAATGGCACTGTTTGACTTGGGTGAAAGACAAGCCATCACGGTGGTTGCAAGAAGCGCGAAGGTGCAATCCAAAAAACTTATTCTCCCTCTCCTAGTGTAGGATCATAACGACGAGAAATTTTGGAGATCTGGTCTCCCGATCGCCCGTGCATGCAAGCATCTGGGATGGAGAGGCTACGACGGTGACACATTAGTGGAAAAGAGGAAAAAATGTAACTCAAATAGACATGTCTTAGGTGCTAACCGATAGGTTGTTTGTATATGGATGTCTTGCACAATCTCGTGTTTTCACGATTATGATATAAACCAACTAGGTTTCCCTTATCTCTCCTCACACTAGACTTGATGAAGTGAAGAGGGCTTTGATATTTAAGTATGACATCCTCCATTTCAACTAGCATTGTGCGACTAAAGATTTTCCACTTCACTCGTATACAAACATGAATATCCACTTCAACTAGCAAAGTGGGACTAAACTTTCTACACTTCTTCACACGTGAATGTTTCTTTAAGATTTATTTGGACTAATTGGAGGCCAGTATTAGCCACATTAACTCTAGGGCTGGGAAATATAGGTTTAATTGGTGAACTAACCTAGATCCTAACCCATTGAATGTCGTCGCATTATGTTGTCGCATTATGTTGCATGGCATGGTACCTTGCGAAGGCAACCCCTTCTTCTGCTGTCCAAAACAAATTTTTAGGACATGAAATTGGTCAATTCAAATAGTTTGCAGAACTTGAACAATGAAATGTGATCTAAGAGAGAAGGAAAAAATGTAGGGTTGTAAGATTCTAATAGCTGGTCAAATGGTCAATACAACACAATTCGCAAGATATATATTCCTTGGTCCCTGTTGGAAAGACGTACGGCTAATGCATTATCCAAACCAGCGACGAAGTCATAAATCGACGAAGCCAGGGCTGGCTTCCTCTTCTTCTTCCTCTAGCCCCTCCTTGCTTTCTTCTTCCTCCTCATTAGCCCGGGCTCCATGTAAATCATGGCCGTGGGGGGGGGCCCCGCCGCCCGCTAGCTTCGTCGTTGATCCAAACATCTAGATCGGTCCCATGCATCCATATCATCCTTTTCTACAAATTAAAGCAATATATGAGTAAACCACAAAGCATTTTGGATTCAAATCTTTAAATATGTTACCTTGAAATTATTATAATGTAATAGTATATATATCTTTGCAAGTCAAAAAATATATGTACCGCATGCATAGATATGTGCTGTATAGGTATGGTCCTAGCTAGCTAGCTCTACATCTAGCCACACTACTGTTGTACGTATCTATCTTCCAGCTTGTTGATTCCTTGGAACATTTTGCTTTTTTCCAGAAACTCCAAGATCAGCTAGCCCTTGGTTCAGTACTCATATCGTCATGCTGGCCTACCTGTTCGAAAAAGTTGATGAATTCCATGCAGCTAGCACTAGCTAGAGAGGCAGTAGACCCGGACCCGTTATGGGAAACCTAGCAGCCCGCAAAACTCTATAAAAGGCAGCCACCCCTGGTCTCCCAAAACCATCAGTCGTCCTGGTCCAACTCACTACTCATCGATCGATCTCCACGACGTGCATCCACAGCTAGCAGCAGCTTGTTGATTGTTGAGAGAGAGAGAGAGAGAGAGGAGAGAGAGAGATCAAATATATCAATGGAGCGTGTGACGCAGCTGGCGTCGGAGCGTGCGGTGGTGGTGTTCACGCTGAGCAGCTGCTGCATGTGCCACACGGTGACGCAGCTCATGGCGGACCTGAGCGTGAACGCGCTGGTGCACGAGCTGGACAAAGACCCCAGGGGCAAGGACATGGAGCGCGCCCTGCTCAAGATGCTGGGAGGGAGGGGCCCCGCCGTGCCCGCCGTCTTCATCGGCGGCAATCTCGTCGGCGGCACCAACAGCGTCATGTCGCTCCACCTCGCCGGCGAGCTCGTGCCCATGCTCATGAAGGCTGGCGCGCTCTGGGTTTAGAGACCACACCAGGGCATACGTCACGTACGGCCTACGACGTACGTGTGCATGCTTGAGAATTTAAATAAATAAACAGAGATCATGTATGGTCAGGGATGATTAGTAGTGTCAAGGGCAGGTTTTTCCCGTCCTGTTCTTCTGATGAGTTGACAGGAATAACTAAGGCACAAACTAGCTTTCCTGCTAGATTCAAGCATGCCAGCTTGTAAGTAGTAGTAGGAGCTAGTGTGAGCGAGAGGATGAAATGGTGGCCTAGCTAGCTAGCTTCTAATTTCCTCTTCTAGCTTCTTCCTTTTTGATGTTTTCTTTCTAACTTGATATATATATATATATATATAAATATTATTCTACACCCAGGTGTAATTTAGTTATTCTACACCAACCTGTTATACTGAACGAATCCAGTACACGTGTGTCAGTATTATTCAGTATTCGTGATACTGATGCATACTACTGACTGATACTGGGCACGGTTCAGTATTATTTAGTATTTCGGGGATCAGTTTTAGCTACTGGGTGTTATACTAAACAAATTACAGTAATTGCCTCGTATGTCAGTATTTTCACAATACTGACTCATACTGATCATACTGAGTGTGAACTAATATTACTCAGTATTCACGGCTAGTATTTCTTAGTATTTTGTTCCTTGATGTAGAATAAACTACGCTACACCGGGTGTAAAATGGCACTGCCGTATATATATAGAACTATTACACTGTAGCTGGCTACGGAATATGACCGTATATGCTGCCCAGCGCACCCACCTGGCTCGTCCATTGACTCGGCTGTATGCCTTTACAGCTAATCATTACTAATTAAAACACCCATTTAATTCCCCTGGTTTTGCCGTATCATTCCATCGGCCTCAGAAAAAAAACGCAAATCCTCGACGAGCTGAATGCGTGTACTGATCAGTCGACCCTTTCTCGACGAGCTTATTATGAATATATATATGTATGGTGAGAGTTAAGTAACACAGTAATTTTTGACGAGATCGATGTCTTATGATGTACTCCATCCATTAATCTCGGTCATCTGTCTTATTCCCAGAGACCAAGAAGCACGAATGTTCCACGTCCTTTGCAGTAAATAGTTGTGATCAAATTAATGTGCAGTAAATAGTTCTGATCAAATCAATGTACATGCGTGCAATTACCAACGAGTGGCCAGTAGTAATTGCACACAATCCATGCGAGGATCGGATTCAAAACACAGTGGAACACCTCAGATGATGTTGATTATTGGAAAAAAATATTTTTGCTTAAATGACGGAGACTAATGAACGGAGCCAAAATATTTTTGCTTAAATGATGGAGATTAATGGACAGAGGGAGTATACCATGCAAATTCATTTTCTTGGTTTGATCATTATCGACAACAAGTACTCCCTCTGTTATCTTTTATTAGCCGTGAGAGCTGAAAACTCGGATAGCAAGATAAATGGGTTGGCGTCCTTAACTCTGCTTTCATGCAGCATTATAGCTTGTGATTTATTAAGGAAACACTGTACTTGCCGCTAGCATATGTATGTATAATTAATCTACATGCATATTTACTTTAATTTGAGTTATCATTCTTTATATTGTAGAGGAAGAATATTCAATGGAAGCCACAACTTCATGGTGGAATTACGAAAACTTTTAAGAATCATTTTTAGGGGTCTTCACAAATTCACCATCCCACCAAATAATTTTCCGGAACTTACAAGTGCTCCTCAAAAACATCGAAAATTAGCACATCCATATTGCATCCGTAGTGACATGTCGCAAAAAGTAGATGTGAAACTATTTTTTAAAAACGGATACAAAAACAACAAAATTCAGGTCCACGTGTACTATTAAAAAAGAACAAAGAAGACTACATATCCTTATTTGTGACAGATCCCAATAAAGGGATGCTCTGTATATAAATATGCAAAATTATGATTTTTTTTAATAAAAAGCTGCCTTCTGGTGTTTTTTCCACAATTCCATTGAGATTTCCATTTAAAAAATTTATCCATATAGGGTAATTAAACTTACTGTTTTATAATAAAATATTTTGAGTGCCAAAACTACGAAGAAAATCAATTTTCCTGTCCTTTATGCTCCATGAAATTTGTTTGACGGTTAATAGCCAAGGATTATTTCCTTGACAATTTTAACACTCAAGTTAACTCAGGATTCTAGTAGTGAAGGGTGGGTCGGAGTGGCTAGAAGGAGTGGGAGATGGGGGGATCGAGCGGCTGCAAGATCACTGCTTTGTAGTGGCAGTGGTTAGGGTCCGCAATAGTAAGGCAGTATGTTATTAGTGTTTTGGGTTTTGGGATCAACCATCACAGGTTGTAAGCCAGCTAAATGTTGAAGTGGAGGAGAGAGAAAGGAGGAGAGAGGAGAGGCGGGTTGTAATTTTTCAGTCACCTTAGACACAGGAACCAAGAAATAATGTGAGAGGCAAGTGAGCGATGTATTAATGACAACGAATTCACTACTATATGGGTGTGCCGAGAGAAGGCTGAAAAGAACCTTACATCCGAGAAGCCAGTTGTATTATTAGCCTTGCTCGTAGAAGGCTTTAGGAGGTAGGCTGACTGACTAGGAGACAGGCAGTACGTTAATGGCAATAGGGAGGGATAGGGTAGATGATTTGAGTAGATTGGTTTTGGGATCAATCATTATGTCATGTTTTTTTTTTTGACAAGCCATCATGTCACGTTTTTATTGCTCCAATTATCTTACACTAATGCACAATGCCTTTTTGCTAAGAGCAATGAAAGTTTCCATGATGACCAGAGGAAGCGGCTAATCTGATATGTTGCCCTGGAATGTGCATTTAATTTTGTCAATATAAAAAACATTGATCATGCATATCAAAGTGAACTAAAACAAATTTAGAAAGTCTAGCTATTCTTTTTTTTAAAAAAAGGATAATTCTCTACTATCTAGAAAATGTACAGTTTACTTATTTATAAACCATGAAAAAGTTAATTAATGGGTGGGTGTATTGTCTTTATTCTCTCTCATTTGGTTCTCTAATCACATTATTTTATTGAAGCACTTCCCTCAAATGGAACCTAAAAGTTCAGTGACATGATCTTTGTGTTATGTTGGGCCAGATGATAATGATTATATCTACCCCACACTAGCTATAAATATCATAACATTGTCATCGAATTGAATAACCCATTTTCACAAGTCACAGTTTAAAAATAAATGAAATCCTTTCAAATAAAAGTGAGCGTGATTTTATGAATATTTAGCAAAAAAGAAAGTAATAACGAGGGTGCCATTTGGAAGAAAAAAAAGGGACTACGTACTTCACTATCGCTAAGATGGATCTGGACCAGTTGTTGATTAATCAACTGGTTGAAAAGCCACTAGCCAGACAAAGTGATGAGCAATGGTCCCTTTGAAACTCTATAAAATAGTTGATCTGCAACTAGTACAACTTAGAGAGATCTAGTAGTGACAGAACACAGATGGATCGGATATAAAAGTGCCATATAAATATATTCACGCATGGGATATATATTATACACTTTATTATAGATTGCATGCAATCGGCTTCGGATCGCGGCATCACACAAATCCACTGTACTGGCCGGTGAGGTAAGAGTAATGAGGGAGACGTGAGAGAGAGATGCCTCTAGCTCTACTTGCATTGGTGACTACTATTATTCTTTATCTTTTCATTTGCATCAATGCCTTTATTTATCTTCCTTTCTAGATTCCAAAACCGCAACACGATGTACCACGTGAAGATCAGAGCAGGGCAGATAAAGATGTGGCTTATTGGGCGCCACATTGCAACAAGCAAAGAGAGCTAGCACAATTCCTTTGTGCATATGCATGGTAGGTAGGGCTCAGAGTGGAATCGCTTTTGTTTTGACTTTTATATTTGCGTTTTCTTTTATGCAAAAAATGTATCTTTCTTGTGGAATCCCGTATTTTTATTTATTTATTTATTCTTTTGTACATGCAACGACTGATTTGCTCAAGGGGCAGTGATGGAGAAGTGGTACATATACTCCAATTGATGTACATGTGTGTCATGAGTACGATCGAATTCATGCTTCACTCCTTTAGGTGGATATCATTTTTCACTTGATTTTCTGTTCCTGTCGTGCTTTAGTTTAAGAGTTAATTGGATACACAGCAGTAATTGACGTTTTTGAAGTACGTCATTATTATTCGTATGACAATGTTAGAATTTCACTAAAGTGAAAGGTATTGTACATCTGTGTGGACAAGATTGCCCCCTTCCTCGTCTCATTCACTGTCACTGACACATGGGGCCCACTCGTCAGCCTTCACATGTTCTCTATGTGTTATCTTCTTCATCACCAGTCACATGCTATACCATATGTGTGTGTGTGTGTGGGGGGGGGGGGGGGGGGGGGGGGGCGGTGTGACCGTGCCGCCCACACGCTCGCTTGGCTGCAGTTTAAATTAGTTTTCCACTATTTTGTTATATAATATGACGTGCACGAGCATAAGTCATATTATATATACACACCTAATTAACATGCTTGGTATATGCAACTAGGACCGGTCATAATTTAACAATATGTAGCAAGGTTGATGTCACCGAAGAAGGTCAAATTAATTAAGTACATACAAAATTGGACTATACCTTATATACTTGGAAACATCGTTAGTCCACATGTTAGAACATAAAAAACAAAAGTAATGGCCCATAGGATCACATTTTCCTTACAACTTCGTTCTTGCCCTTTTGCTGACTATGGTTCAATAGGATTGAAAGCAAGAAGATATAATAATTCTGGCCCAAAACAAAACGTTAGGCATTCCAACTTTGGAAAGCCACACGATGTGTAGTTTTCACTCATTTTGGTGAGATAGTACATATTATGCATGCAGATTTCATCACACTTCACTTCGAGTATCCTGAAAAACACGTGCACAATTATTTCATTCCACTGCAGAATTGAAATGTCATCTATATCACCATCTTGCCATTTTCTTGTCACTAACCAATCTTAATGGGGATTTTATATAAGAGTTTATAGTTATTAAATAAGCTGACATGGCATACTATAAATGAATACACATGTTAAAAGTTTCATAGGGATAAAACTTATCTACACTATTTTCCACACAATTAGAAACTATAAGGGGTCTAACCCTGTGGGCACGTGGCGGCACGGAAGGGCGGCGGAGGACGGCGAGGCGCGGCTGAGGCCGGCCGGCGCGCTGCTAGCGGTGGCGTGCGCGCGTGCTGCGCGAGTAGGGGCGGCGGCGGCTAGGGTTTGGGGGAGGAAGAGAGCCAAGAGCCAAAAACTGAGATAGATGGGAATTACCCCCTTTCTATTATTGATCTAAACGGTTATAATTCCCCTTATATTTATAGACCGGGCTTTTCTTAGCCTCTAAGCAGGCGGGGATCCTGCGGATCCTCTGTTTCCTATTTTATTTATTTCTAGTTTCCTAATCTACCTTGCTGATGTGGCGGCCTCCGTAGATGGTGGTGGCGGCGCAAGGCTACGCGCCCGGTCTGCTCCTGTGCGTGTGCGCCCGCTTTTCGGCCCCCAAGGCGCGGCTGTTGTAGCGTTCGTCCTCTTCTGGGCCTGACTTGGCCCAATTTCTTCCCAATTATTCCACTGGGCCATCGTTAGACTTGTTACAGTACTCCCTTCTTTTCCACTCGGTGCGTCCTCATGATAAAATTGGAGCCAGTTGATGATGTTGTTGAAGGAAGGCATTCTTGGCAATGTGGTGAGGATGACGGAGTTGGCGAAGTTGATGTAGTGTTTCACAGTGTTGAGCTTGTTGTTGATGTAGCCGAGCATGAAGTAGAGGTAGTTGCCCGCATGTGGATGAGTTGTGCGACTGTTGATGGAGTTATCGAGGATGTTTCGCCTTGTACAAGGTGGTACGTACTCGAAGTCGTAGCAGTGGTTGGTGATGTCGCTGAAGTCGAGGACATAGGGGGTTGTTCCTCCTTTGCTTGTGTCGATGTAGAGGTGGTACATCATCCTTGGCGTAGTGATGAAGTTTTGTAGGTGGTTGGAGATGTCGAGGGGATTGCAGCACGGGTGGTGGCTCTTCATGGCTGATGATGTTGTAGGAACATTGAGCGTGTCGCCAAGAGAAAACTCACCAGTAGTGTTGGGCCATATGTAAGGCTTGTTGTGGTGGACATTGTTGTGGATGAGAGGGGTGTTGATGTGGCTCCCATACATCACTCCAATTCTCATTGCCATGTCATTGAGTGTGTCGTTTCATCCAAAGAACAGTTGGCAACTGCTCTTGTAGTTGCCGATGAGGAAGTACAGCTCTATTGGTGGCGATGTAGTTGATGTTGTTGCTAATGGTGCCCAAGATGTTGGGTACTCCTGTTGTTTTAACAACCAGGTGGTTGGTTGTAGTTGATAGTATTCTGCCTGATGTGGTGTGCAGGCATTGTACCAAGCATGTTCCCACCTGCAACTCCATGTAGCAGTATGCTATTGTCGCTGTCATTGGGGTTGACATCTTTGTTCTTGTTGACAAGTTGATTCAGAAATAGTATCAAGAAGAGCAGGAACAACCAAGGTATTAGTGGTGATTTTGGGAGCTTCTTTGGTACCTCACTGATGATATCCATGGTTCTTGATGGGGGGTTCCTTCATGTTGTTGTTGACAAAGAATTTGCCCATGGTGGTGGAGGCATTGTTGGCAATGAAGGGACATTTCTGCACATCTTTCCTATTCACGAGATGTTGGCCTAGTTGGATAGGCTTTTCATCAAACAGCTGGTGGACATCGTTGGTGACGGCGCGCGGCAGCGTGCTGTTGTTGTTGTCATCTGGATCCAACTTGCTGAAGATGTCGTTGCTAACATGTTGTAGCTCCGTGGTGATGCCAGGGTTGGCAAGGACGATGGCGACTGGAGAATTGTCATCGTCGTCCGTGTTTTGTTTCTCCAGAACAGCATCGTTGTTGGCGTCGACGTTGGCGTGCGGCACTATGATGTTGGAGGCACCGGGAATGAGGGAAGGGCGTCCAGCAATGCGGACGCGGGCTGTGGCATTGTTCCTAGTGTAGTCGTGGTCGTTGGGTGATACTTTGCCTGTGCAGGCATATCATCGAGTAGCTGGTGGGCGTTGTTGGTGACATCCTTCTGGTTGATGACAATCCCGATCTGTTGTGTCTTCACAACAGGGTTGTTAATGGCGGCATTCAGATTGACGTCGTCGGGGGGCGCTGGTGACGAGCGTGAGGGTGGTGGCACGGATACTAGATATAAGGGGTCTAACCCCGGGGGCACGTGGTGGCACGGAGGGGCGGCGGCGGAGGACAGCGAGGCGCGGCCGAGGCCGGCCGGCGCGCTACTAGCGGTGGTGTGCGCGCGTGCTGCGCGAGTAGGGGCGGTGGCAGCTAGGGTTTGAGGGAGGAAGAGAGAGCTAAGAGCTGAGATAGATGGGAATTGCCTCTTTCTATTATTGATCTGAATGGTTATAATTCTCCTTATATTTATAGGCCGAATCTTTCTTAGCCTCTAAGCAAGCGGGGGATCCTACAGATTCTCCGTTTTTTATTTTATTTATTTCTAATTTTCTAATTTGCCTTGCTGACATGGCGACCTCCTTATATGGCAGCGGTGGCGCCGGGCTGCGCGCCCAGTCGTCCTCCTGCCCGTGCGCGCCAGCTCTACAACCCGCGAGGCGCAGCTATTGCGGCACTCCTCTCCTGGGCCTGACTTGGCCCAATTTCTTCTCAATTTCGCTGAGCCGTCGTAAGACTTATTACAGAAACTAAAACACCTGAATTATTAAAACATTACCATTATTATAGAAATGTTTTTAGCTCAAATTGATTTGCAAAGCTTAACCGGTTGGCTCAACTTCTTTGTAATTCCAAGCTTCACTATACTCACAAATGCAAGAATACAATTCTGAGCGATGAAGACAGCCAATTAGCACGTGCTAAACTTGGATTGTGTAAGACATAATTTAATCATGATTTTTTTAAATATTTTTGCAAAAGTAATTAACAGAAAAGAAACTAAACGATTGAGACAGTGTATTATGTCTTATATAGTACTATGCTCATTTTGAGCATGCCCTTAAGCCCATTGCGCACGCATCTCTCTCTCCTATCTCAGCGAATGCATCTGTGTGTCTTCTGTCTATCCCATAATAGCATCCACTATTCTCCACTTCCTCACTATAGGATTCGGATACAGGATATAAAAGGGCCTTACATCTCGCAAGGCAGCTCGACCAAGAAGAGAAGGCCATGGCAGAGAGGATGTCGAGACTGTCGACGGAGATGGCGCTCGTGATCTTCGCCACGAGCCAGTGCCTGATGTGCCACACGGTGGCGAGCCTCTTCTACGAGCTCGGCGTGTGCGCAGCGGTCCACGAGCTCGACAAGGACCCGCGCGGCCGCGAGATGGAGCGGGAGCTCGCTCGCCGCCTCGGACGCACACCGCCTCTACCCGCCGTCTTCATCGGCGGCAAGCTCGTCGGCTCCACCGACAAGATCATGCCGCTGCACCTCGCCGGCAAGTTCGTGCCCATGCTCAAGGGTGCCGGCGCCATATGGCTCTGAAGCCGTCCATCCCCATCCATCGATCCATCCAAACCAAGAACCCCCAATTTGCTGGGTTTATATATACATAAATTTTGGAATTAATAGAGCTATAGAGTATGCTCACAAGTATGATCGAGGTACCTATCTTGACCGTCTGATAACAAAGCACGGACGGCTAGGATTGTTACCGGTACCTGGAAAATCCTTATATGCCAAATATGAAATATATACATAGTTTGCAAGAAGAATATACGAGGAAAGTTTTGTATTGCAACTAGTGTAACCCTAGCTGGGCTAAAGAGGGTGAGGAATGGCTATCACTACTATAACCGATTACATCACTGTCGAGGATCAACCCCTATTACTGCCGTAATCTGAATGGGCAGTAAACAATCGACAGTGATGTGGGTTGGTGGGAGGGGGGGCACTTCACTGCCGAAAATTTGTCCCCGGCAGTAATTACATATCAACACTGCCGGCTGGTAGCACAAGCCGGTAGTGATATCAGAGCACAACACTGCCAGATTGTGCCTCGACCCGGCTGTGTAGTCTCGAACAACACTGCCGGATCGTAGCTTTAGCCGACAGTGCTGACATCGACACCATTGACGGATCAAGCTACGAGCCGACAGTGTTGTCAGAGTCATGGAGGACCTACAAGATGAGGAGGACAACGCCCTCGTTGAAGCAGTGGACGGTGCCACGGAGGACCAGGTGGAGCCAGAGCGGTGGCGCCGACGAGCGGGTGGCGCCGGAGGTGGCGGTTGTGCCATTCGGGAACGGGGCCGCGGGTCGCGTGGCCGCTGGCGGAAGAGTGGGCTCGCAGGGGTTCGCGGAAGGCGTCGCAGGGGCGGCGGACGGCGCGCGGGTGTGTCAGCATGGCGTGGTGCTCCAGCATGGTGGAGGAATGGGGCGCACAGGGTTCAAAGACTTCGGAAAAATTTCAGCCAGATGCCCTTTCTGTTTTGTACCCACCACCCGTTCACTACCGGAGGCAATTTAGCACCGGCAGTGATGACTCAAATCACTGCCGGCGCGTGGCTAGAGCCGGCAGTGATGATAGGGTGGCCCACAGGGGTTAAGTAAATATAATACCCCCTCCCACCAAACTTCCCTTGATAGCGTAGCGGTTAAGGTCTCTCGCTCTCTAGCCCCCGCTACTTATGCTCGAATCCTAGCACTACAAGAAATTTGGCCTTCTATGACAAATGTCATATGACAAAACACATTTTAGTCATAGTATGGATGTGTTTGTGACAATTTTTATTTAGGTGACAAGCGATTGTGACTAAGTTGTAATTTAGTCATAAAAAATGTCATCATGTGCCTTTCCCATTTTATGTGACAATAGTTGATGACAAAAGTCATGGAATATGATTGTCATAAATTAAAATTCATTTTTCTTTACCTTGGGACAACCACTTGGGCATGTTTAGGTGGACAAGTGAGACACACGTGTATGTTACAAAATTAATTTAAGAAAAAGAATAAAACTATGGTGCTTCTTGCAAAAAGGAGGGATCGAACCCACCCCCTCACGCTTCAAAGGTGACAAGAAAAACAACTGAGCTATGCTTGTGTTCCTGTACAAGCGCTGATCTGTTTGCCCTTATCAAGTAAGTTTGAATATAACAGGAAAAAAACCTAAAATAGTAGCACTGAAAACAAGGATGAGGAGAGATCGAACCCTTAACCCTCTTGCTTCCCAGATGACGTTCAGACCACAGAGCTACGATTGGATTTCTGTACAAACATCGATCTGCTTTTACTTGTGTGTTTTATGGCCGGGAGACATAACACTTGAGCCCGACACACATCTCGCACACGACGCCACTATCCTTTTCCATCGCGTCGGCTGCTGTACCCGACGCCGACGCCGACGCCGCCGCCGCCGCCGTCGCTGCCCTTTGCCCATCGCGTGTCCTAGAGCCGCTGCCGGCGGCCTTTCCACCCCAACACCGGCTGCTAGAGCTCGACACCGCCGCCGCCCTTTGCCCAACGCGGCTGCTGGTGCCCGACGCCGCCGGCAGGAGGCTGCCACCGCCAGCTGGATCCTGGCTCGCTCCCTGCAGATCCTGGCCGCCGGGCTTCATAGGCTCAATCGCTGGGAAGCTCCCGGGAGCTCCAGCCTGGGATCTCTGTTAACTGCGGGTGAGGTCGACCAGAGACTGCCTCATCCCCTTCGATTAGGAAAGAAAGGTACATATGAGAAGAACTTATGTTTTGGTTTTAAATTTCGAAGAACTTATGTTTTGGTTTTAAATTTCGAATTTAAACCACAGATTTGAAGTGGTAGAAATAAGAAAATAGTAGTCTGG
>CM041647.1:15984675-15999717 GCA_023333625.1 Bothriochloa decipiens | reverse complement strand
GTAGTAGTAATAAAGAATGCATCGAGTTAATATTGTTTTGACAACAATAGCTTTATGATTGCATCGAGTTCACCCAAGTGGTAATATAATCTACCGGTTATTACCGATGCATGCTCCATGATAGAGTTGGTGGAGCAGATGCAAAGCTGAAAAAACTAGAGCATAGAGCAATCCCAAACATGTCCTAACAATGATAAAACTGAGAAAAACATAGTGTAGATCTCATCGAGTTCTCGCAAGTGGTAATATAATCCACCGGTTATTGCCATTGCATGCTGCATGATGGAGTTCGTGGAGCAGATGCAGAGCTAAAAAAACTGGAGCATAGAGCAATCCCAAACATGTCCTAACAATGATAAACTGAGAAAAAACATAGTGTAGATCTTATCGAGTTCAGCCAAGTGGTAATATAATCCGCCGGTTATTACCATTGCATGCTCCATGATGGAGTTGGTGGAGCAGATGCAGAGCTGAAAAAACTGTAGCATAGAGCAATCAAGGATCCTGCCAAGCGGCCAGCAACTGATGAGGCTCCTGGTTAGGGCCAGGCATTAGTACCATATGATCAAGGATTTGCTATCAGTCAGATTCTGAACAATCTGCATCATCACCTTGAAGATCCTGTCCCAATTGCACAGATTGACCCTCTGTCCTACCAGTATGATCCCAACATGGAAATGGACATGGAGGTGGATGATGATACCATGTAGGAAGGCATACTGGATGTGGTCCAGGATGGGGAGCAGGATGCAAATGGCTCCACTTCTAGCACTAGAAAGAGGAAAGGGATGGGTAAAACTCCAATCGTGGATGACAAAGTCAGAAGGTGCCCAAGATTTCAGAAGGGGGTCAAGCATGTTCACATCAGACTCAATAGTGAGCCAAGAAGGAAGAAAGGTGACAGCAAGAAGTCAGTCTCTATCTCCATGGTTGAAGATCTCAAAATTGCCATTGTTATTAGGAACCTAGAATCTGAAATGGAAGATATTGAGGTGGAGCCTATCCAGGCCTCCACCCTGGTGGAATTTGACGCCTTCTTCTGTGGTGTTCCTCCTATGGAGTTGAGCATTGCCACACTGCAGCTTGAGAATGAAGAGTAACCAATGACAGTGAAGACCTTTATTGCTTTGTTCATATGCTGCTGGTGCTCTATTTATCTTTTGCTATTAAGCTATATGCTGCTTTTATGCCATATGTACTGTGTGGTCCTGCGTCACCAAGTTGCATGTCTTTTATTATGGTCCTAGAACTTCCTTCTGTCATGGTGGTTATGCCTCATGAGGTCTGGCTATGAACCCTATAGTTATTTTAATGGATAATCGATCATAGAATATATTATGCTGGAATATTCGTGGGCTTAATGATCAGAACAAGTGGGATCGTATTAGAAATAAAATTGATGAAAGTGATGCTAATTTTCTTTGCTTCCAAGAAACCAAGAAAGATTCTTTTGATTTACAGTTCATTAGGAAATTTGCCCCCAAAAGGTTTGATAAATTTGATTTTGTCTTTTTGATGGAGCTTCTGGGGGAATCCTGATGTGTTGGGCTTCAAAATTTTCTCTGCTTTCACTCTTGAAAAGCATCAGTTTGCTATCAGGCTCTCCATCACCTCCTTCCATAATCTTGAAACCTAGACCCTTGTTGTGGTTTATGGCCCTTGTAGGCAGCCAGCAAGGGGTATTTTTGTCAACTGGTTGCATAGGCTTAGCATTGATGAAGATGATCTCTGGCTCCTCATTGGTGATTTTAATTTCTATAGATGTGCTCACAGCAGGAACAGACTAGGAGGTAATTTCAATGATACCCTATTCTTCAACAACATCAACAACCATCTAGGACTGATTGAGTTGCCCATCAAAGGGAGAAGTTACACCTGGAGCAACATGCAAAGTGTCCCTCTCCTTGAGCAGATTGATTGGTTTTTCACCTCGGTTGCCTGGACTACCCAGCATCCTTCATCTCTAGTACTGCCTCTTGCTAGACCCACCTCAGATCATCTGCCCTGCAAAGTTCAGATAGGAACTAGCATCCCCAAAGCAAATATTTTTAGATTTGAAAATTTTTGGTTCCATCATCCAGGTTATATAGAGCAGATTGCAAATGCTTGGTTAGTTCCTGTCAGAAGTACAAACAGTGCATAGGTTATTACTGCTAAATTCAAGCTTCTTAGAAGAATTCTCAAGAACTGGTCTAAAAGTCTCTCCAACCTATCGAGGCTCATCAGTAACTGCAGTTTGACTATATCCTTCTTGGATAAGCTTGAGGAGTTCAGAAACCTTTCCCTCCAAGAATCCACCTTTAGAGTTATCATCAAAAGACATCTCATTAATTTGTTGGCCATGCAAAATGCATACCGGAGGCAAAGATACACTCAGCGAGTAATGCAGTTTGGGGATGAGAACACTAAATTTTTTCATGCTATGGCCACCGAAAGATACAGAAGTAATGCCATCAGTCAGATTCTAGACAACTCAGGTAGGACAGTTTGCAGTCATAGGGAAAAGAGTGCACTCTTTTACCAAGAATTCAGAGAGAGACTAGGTCTACAGTTGAAACCTCCATGCAGTTTAACCTGCAACTGATGATACAACCCAGAGATGACCTTGAGCACCTATGTGTCCCTTTCAGTAAGGAATAAATTGATGAGATAATTCTTGCATTACCTAATGATAAGGCCCTAGCTCCTGATGGCTTTGACAGTCTTTTTTTTTCAAAAAAAAAGCCTGGCCTATCATTAGGGGGATGTGTATAAGCTTTGTTTTTCCACCATCAAGCTAATCTAAAGAGTATCAACTCCTCCTACATCACCCTTGTCCCCAAAAAAAAGAACTCAAGAGTCAGTGAATGACTTTAGGCCCATTTCTCTTCTTAATAGTTCCCTAAAGGTCATTACTAAGATTATTGCAAACAGGCTTCAGGGTGTGGCTCTACAGGTAGTGCATGCAAATCAATATGGATTCATAAAGGGAAAGACAATTCAAGACTGTCTGGGATGGGCTTTTGAATATCTCCATCAGTGTCACCATTCTAAAAGGAAATCATCATTCTCAAATTGGGTTTTGAGAAAGCATTGGATTTGGTGGAGCACAAGGTGGTACTAGACATGCTCAGAGCTAAAGGTTTTCCAGATAGGTGGGTTAACTGGATAAATAATTTGTTCACATCTGCCACTTCCTCTGTCCTCTTGAATGGTACTTCAGGGAAGAAGTTGAAGTGTAAAAGAGGGCTTAGGCCGGGGGATCCCTTATCCCCTCTCCTTTTTGCCATTGCTGCTGACCTTCTACAATGTGTCATTAACCATGATTATAATCTTGACAATCTTATTCCACCCTTTCCCCAAAACATAGATTGGCCATTCCCTGTGGTTCAATATGCTGATGACACAATTCTCATCATGAAAGGGGATGAAGCCCAACTAATCCTATTGAAAGAGATTCTCCATAAGCTTCAGCTATCATGTGGTTTGAAGGTCAATTTCCACAAAATCTTGTCTGGTCCCCATCAACATAAACCAGGAAAAGGCAAACTCCCTTGCCACTATTTTTGGCTGCTCGGTTGGAACCCTTGGTCTTCCCATGGGCCTCACCAAGCCCTAGGTTAAGGACTTTGCACCTCTGATCTGTAGAATTGAAAGAAGGATGTTAGCTAGCTCCCAGTTCCTTTCTTAGGCAGGAAGGCTGCAGTTTGTTAACTCTGTTATGCCCTCACTGCCAACTTACTACATGTGCTCCCTCAAGCTACCTGTGACTGTGATTGATATAATAGACAAATATAGGAAAAATTGTCTTTGTGGAGGGGAAATGATTTCAAAATAAGGGTTATAATCTTGCTGCCTGGGACTTGGTTAAAATGCCAAAATCTAAAGGTGGCCTGGGAGTTGTCAACTTGAGCTTGCAGAATGATGCCCTTCTGCTAAAACAATTGACTAGAAAGGAAAATACTCAGTGGGTCAATCTGATCTGGAACAAGTATTACTCAATTGAAGTACCTCATCTTTCCAGAGAAAAGGGTTCTTTCTGTTGGAAGGATATATTAAGACTGCATACTCTTTACAGAGGAGTTGCCTTTTGTGTTCCTGGTAGAGGAGACACAATTAGCTTCTGGGAGGACCTGGTTGATGGAAAGATGTATATTGAAATATACCCTAATCTCCGTGGTTATGCTAAGAATACCAAAATCTCTCTTAAGCAATTGGCTTCTTCAGTGGGTTTGATTGATTGCTTCAAAATACCCATGTCTAGGGCTGCATACCTTGAATTCATTGTGTTACAAAGTGAGATTCTTGTGCTTTCTATGTCAATGTCTGATGAGAATGATAGATGGGTATTCATATGGGGTCACCAGCATTACTCCTCTAGCAATTTCTATCAATATCGTTTCAGAGCCATTAAACCTCATAAGTCCATATTGTGGATCTGGAAGACTAAATGTGTGCCAAGATTAAAGTTTTTGGTTGGCTATTGCTAACGACAGGCTCAACACCAGGAATATTCTGAGAAGAAGAAAGAAGTTCCTGGAGGAGGGTTATAGCTGTGTGCTATGTCAGGATGGAGTTGAAGAAACATCTGATCACCTCTTTTTTGAGTGCCCCTTGGCAGTATGCAGGTGGTATGCTTTGGGCGTCACCTGGCTAGTCAATGCAAGTATTCACCAGAGAATATATGCAGCAAAACAAGAGTTTCAGCACCCCTTCTTCATGGAAATCCTCCTGGTGGGAGCCTGGTGCTTATGGAATGAGCGATATGTGCTCATCTTCAGAAACAAGGTGCCCAGTTTGGCCTCTTGGAAAGCTGCTTTCAAGTCTGAAATTTTTGCTCATCTGATCAAAATTCAGCAGCGTTTTCATTCTTGATATTTTGCAATGGCTTGACAATTTGTAATCCTCCCCCTCTCTCTTCGTCATCCCGTTGGTTTTAGAAGTTTGTGTAGCTCTCTTTCAGTAGGCCCCCCACCTTTTTTGTTCTTCGTTTTCTAACCCCTGGTTAGAGCCCTATAAGTTACTCTTTGTTAATATCTTCCTGTTTCTGGGGGTTGTTGCCCCACGGTTTTCGCTAAAAAAACAATGATAAACTAAGAAAACATAGTGTAGACCTCATTGAGTTCACCCAGGTGGTAATATAATCCACCGGTTATTACCATTGCATGCTCCATGATGGAGTTGGTGGAGCAGATGCAGAGCTGAAAAAACTAGAGCATAGAGCAATCACAAACATGTCCTAACAATGATGAACTGAGAAAAACATAGTGTAGATCGGAAAGTATTATGGCGATGGCAAGGAGAGAGGGAAAAAGGAGATGGACATATTCATTTTTATTAGGATTTATCTTCTTCCTTTTCTGATAAAAGGAGGATTTATCTTGTGAGATCGATTGATCAACTTGATCTATCCAATTGGCGCATGTGATTTGCACAGAACACGCAGGCTAGGTGGCATCTGCACCACTGCAGCAATGGCAACCTAATAACGACGACACGGCCGGCCAAATCATATCATCATAAATATATTCTTTTCTTCCCACTCCCTTTATTTTCACCAATTAATTAACAATGTCTTTTCCTGAATGTAACCGATTGGTTGATTCTCTTGTGACCCGATTTTATTTGTTATGGCAAATAAAAAAGAGATCGAGACACACTAGTGCCCAGCTGGCCCTATCTATCTCTCTGAAGAATGTTCGCTGTGCTCGCTTTCAGTCTATTCCATTGCTGTAGCTAGAACTAGCTATAGCTAGCTTAGGCACATCTGGAGTTGACAATAAATTGACACATATATGAAATTCATATTCCTGTAGCCTATATATATATATATATATTGTTATAAGGATGAGTTGTTTCAAGATAATAGTCACTGCAGGAGTAAAAGTAGCACAAACAGGGTTTAGTTGTAGACTTAAGTTAGGTTTTTGGCATGACTCTCGGAAATTATGGTTTCTCGTGGTGACACCTGGTTCCAGAATTGGAAGGTCATTTATAAGAGTAATATTCATCACTCTGAATTTGTTTAATCGTGATCTTCTTACAAAATTAAAAAACAATTTATCATATAAAAAATTAAAACTATAATTGTCAGCACGGTTACTGTCTCACTAATGTGCGCCTCTTTTTGGCAGCACAGACCATGGCATTGTTTGACTCTGGCACGGTAACGGAAAAGAGGCAAAACCGTAACTCAAATAGACATGTGCTATGTGCTGGCGAATAGGTTGTTTGTATATGGATGTCTTGCATGATCTCGTGTTTTCACGATCATGCATGATATAAACCAACTAGGTTTCCAATTTGCAAACTTAATGGTAACCAAATACAAAAACTTCAAAAGGAGGTTGCGCTCCCACCAAGGTCATGTCTGGTCGACCATTCATGGAAATGCCACATGTATGTGCCCCTCGCCTTAGCCTGAGCTTGGCCTGGTGAAGGAGCACATGTGGAATTCCCTTTTGTCCTCACACTAGACTTGATGAAGTGAAGAGGCTTGAGTATTATGTATGACATCCTCCATTTCAACTAGCATTGTGCGACTAAAGATTCTCCACTTCCCCGTATACAAACTTGAATATCCTTCACTTCTACTAGCTAGCAAAGTGGGAGTAAACTTTCTACACTTCCCCACACATGAATGGGTCTTTAAGATTTATTTAGAATGGCCCTGTTCTGCTGGTCTAGTGTGGGCTGATTTTGACTGAAATGTGAGCAGCCGAACAGCTACAAATCAGTCCAGCTTCAGCTGAAATCTGACAAGCCGAACAGCACCAATAATTGGAGGCCAGTATTTTCCATACTAACTCTAGGGTTGGGGAATATAGGCTTAATTGGTGAACTAACCTAGATCCTAACCCATTGAATGCCCTCGCACTATGTTGCATGTCATGGTACCTTGCGAAGGCAGCCCTTCTTCTGCTATCCCAAACAAATTTTTAGGACATGAAATTGCATTGGTCAATTCAAATAGTTTGCAGAATATTATTGAATAATGAAAAATAATGAAATAAGATCTAAGAGAGAAGGAAAAAAGTGTAGGGTTGTGAGATTCTAGCTAGTAGCTGGTCAAATGGTCAATTCTACACAATTCGAAAGATATATTCCTTGGTACCTGTTGGAAAGACGGCTAATGCATTATCCAAACACCTAGATCGGTCCCATATGCATCCATATCATCCTTTTCAATAAAGCAATATGAGCAAACCACAGAGCATTTTGGATTCAAATCTTCTAATATGGTACCTTGAACTTATTGTACTTCAATAGTATATATCTTTCCAAGTCAAACATATATGTAACACATGCGTGCACGTGTTTTATAGGTATAGTCCTAGCTAGCTCTACCAACTAGCCACACTACTGTTGTATCTGTCTATCTTCTTCCAGCTTGCTGATTCCTTGGAACATTTTTCTTTTTTGCAGAAACTCCAAGATCAGCTAGCCCTTTGTGTTCAGTACTCATCATCACAGGACTATACTAGATCGTGCTCGGCTGTTCGAAAAAGTTGATGAATTCCCTGCGCAGCACTAGCTAGAGTAGTAGTAGACCCGGACCCGTTATGGGAAACCTAGCTAGCAGCAGCCTGCAAACTCTATAAAAGGCAGCCACTCCTGTGCTCCCAAACCATCAGTCGTCCATACTCACTACTACGTACTCATTGATCGATCTCCCAAACCTAGCAGCAGCTTGTTGACTGTTGTTGAGGGAGAGATCTTAAATCAAAATGGAGCGTGTGTTGCAGCTGGCGTCGGAGCGTGCGGTGGTGGTGTTCACGCTGAGTAGCTGCTGCATGTGCCACACCGTGACGCAGCTGATGGCGGACCTGAGCGTGAACGCGCTGGTGCACGAGCTCGACAGGGACCCCAGGGGCAAGGACATGGAGCGTGCCCTGCTCAAGATGCTGGGAGGGAGGGGATCCGCCGTGCCCGCCGTCTTCATCGGCGGCAAGCTCGTCGGCGGTACCAACAGCGTCATGTCGCTCCACCTCGCCGGCGAGCTCGTGCCCATGCTCATGAACGCGGGCGCGCTCTGGGTTTAATTAGACACCAGGGCATCGTACGCTACGTGAGAATTAAAATAAACACATGATGCGAAGAGTATACCAGGGATGATTAGTAGTGTGTTCAGCACATGTCAAGGGCAGGTTTTTCCCGTCCTGTTCTTCTGATGAGCTGACAGGAATAACTAAAGGCAAACTAGCTTCCTGCTAGCTTCAAGCATGCCAGCTTGTAAGTAAGATCGGAGCTAGTGAGCGAGAGGATGAAATGCTAGCTTCTAATCTCGTCTTCTATCTTCTTCCTTTTTGACGTTTTCTTTCAAACTGCGTGTACTTAATTATATGAATATATCATGTATATGTTGAGAGTTATTAAGTAAGAAATAATTAGTGACTTGTCATATGAATGTATACTACAGATAAATGATCTTCCATGTATATCATGCATTTTCTTGGTTTGATCATTATTGACGATATATGTAATTTAATTATAGTAGTAACAAGTAAATATAAATTTATGTAAAACAGCACCAACTATAATTATTTATTGTCGTGGAGCATTAGTACAATTTAACACTTAAAATGCATTGTTCTAGTCATTAGCTTGTCATTCATTAACGAATTCTACTTGCCGCTAGCACATGTACCTATAATAATTGATCTACATATATACACGATGTCATACAATATGTATAGTAGCAAAACATGCCCGTGCATTGTAACGGAAGAAAAACTATCGTATATTTAGCCGATGAACAAACGACAGAGAAAAAGGAGATTATGTATAATAATTGATCTATATATACACGGTGTCATACAATATGTATACTTACTTTCATTTGAATTGGTTTTTTATATATTGTAGTGAAAACAAGTGAGGAGAATATTCAGTGGAAGCCATAATCTCATGGTGGAATTATGAAACCTTTTAAGAACCATTTTTATGGGGTTTCACAAATTGCCCCATCTATTGAATATTTTCTCCAACTTAGGAGTGTTTCTCAAAAATTTTGAAAATCAGCACATCCATATTGCATCCATAGTGACATATGTCACACAAGTTGATATACAAACTGGTTTTTAAAAATACATACAAAGCAGCATAATTTAGGTCCATGAGTAGCAGAGAAGAACAAAAAGGGTTGTTCTATAGATGTGCAAAATTTTGATTGTTTATTTAAAAACTGCTACTTTTCAGTGTCTTTCCAAAGTTCCTCCACAGTTCCATCGAGAATGTCGTTTCCAGTTAACAATCATCCATAAAGGGTACTTTATGGTATTGTTTCATAATAGAATATTTTAGTTAATTTCGATATAGGAGTTATTTTAGTTTATTTTAAATGTTGATATATGTGCTTCAATGGCAGAGGTGGCTATATAGTTTTGATGTAGATTTAGCTAAATTCTCATTTTACGCACATGCATCACAACACATGCTTCTTCATACTGATGCACGCGACACACACGCTATGTTATGGTATCGCACTGCGGCGGGGAAATCTTAGTTTCCACTAGTTACGTAGTGCTCTACTACAAAATTCAATTTGCGCAGCGTCGGCCCGGATGCCTCTGTGGGTATTTTTTATTTACTGTGATAGGCACTTTTATCTGCCATGATAAATCGATTTACCGTGACGGACGCCTTAAGATGTCCGCCATGAAAAATACTTATTTACCGTGGTAGGCATCTTAAGACGTCCGCCACGCTAAATTGATTTATTGTGGCGGGCATCCTATAAGGCCTGCCATGGTAAAAGTCGAGGCCCAATAGGCCCAGCAAAGCCCATTTCTGCATTGACAATAAAAACTGGAGTTAGGGTTCGAGGCTCTTATCCCACTCTCTCTATCTTCCAAGCCCGCCGCTCCTCCCTCATATCAACGCAGAAGTCGCCGCTCCTCCTCCCTCCCCCACACCAATGTCCCTCCTTCCTCCCTCACATCGGCACCGCTCCTCCCCCTCCCTCTCGTCCTCCTCCCTCACACCGGCGCAGCACGCGACGGTTCGGCCGCGCGACGCACGGCGGCGTGCGACGCAACATGAGGTGGCTCGTAGCGTGGCAGCCTCACCTTCTCCTTCCAGCGGTGGCGGCCCCCACCTTCTCCCTGCGCGCGGCGCGGCCCCCACCTCCCTGCTCACGGTGACAACAGGCGAGCAAGGCCTCCCGGGGGTAGATCGACAACGACGACCTCCTCCAAGGGCGGATCGAGGCCTCCCGGCGATGAATCGAGGCGTCCCGGTGGCAAATCGAGGCCTCCCGATGGCGGATAAATGACGACAGTCACCTCCAAGGCCTCACGGTGGATCCGGCGCCTACGTCATCCACGGCCACAGGTCTGGCCCCCTCCTTGTCCATGATTGCAGATCTGGCCACCATGTCATCCAAGGTGGCAAATTTGGTCCCCTCCTCGTTCACAGAACGGCGAGGCAAGGGGGCTTTGATCTGCGCTCACCGGTGGCGGCTACGACGAAGCGGCGGCATGGTGCACCAACCTCCCAGATGGTGGATCCGGTGAGGAGGAGACCCTAGAGGCGGATCCAACAAGGTGCGGTGGCACCGGTATTGAGCTAGGAATAGTCTCGTTGGTGGGCTCATCGGCAGCTCCTGTGTTTTTTTTGTGTGTTTTGAAACGATTAACTGTGGCGGACATCCTAACGTGTCTGCCGCGGTAAATTGATTAACTGCAATAGACAAAGCGACCCGCCGTGGGAAGGCCATAATTTACCATGACCTTTCTGCGCTGGCGGATGCGTTTGCCCGCTACGCGAAAGCTAATCTGCCCGTCATGGAAATTGTTTCCGAAGTAGTGGTGGCTACTTGCTACTGGCAGTGATCGAGGAGGCACTAGTGGGAAAATGGGTTATTAGTGTTTGGCTTTAGGGATCAACCATCATGTCACATGACTTACAAGGACTTGAAGTAGGCTGACTGGCCAGGAGGCAAGCAGTAGGGCAATATGGCAGTAGGGAGGGATAGGGCAGATGATTTGAGTAGATTAGTTTGTTGAGAGCAGTAGGTGGGCACCTTCACCAGTGACGTTGTTGCTCGCCTGCTGTGGCGCAGTGAACAATCAGGTGTTTCTGTAATAAGGGAAAAGGAAGAAGGATGAACCTTGTCTTGGCATGTTCCAAACACATGCATGCACAAAACAAAAAGAGCCTCGATAAATTTTTTTAGAGGGTTGCTTAATTATATTATCTTTGGTAATGGTAGAAGTAGATAATTTAAGTACAAAAGTAGGGGGGTTACTTTTTTAGGATTTATAATTCCATTGATGACAAGTTAATAAACAAATTAGATCTAAAATATATTATTATCGTCAATGTTGACTAGAATTTATGTAATTCAAGTACTTTGTCTTTTTATCACATATCATGATCACTAACTAACATGGATGCTCCAATTAGTAATAGTAAGATATAGCACATTTGTTTTTTTTTAAAAAAAAAGTAATGTTAGTAAAGTTAAGCTAAACTGGGTTCTTATGTTGTTGTTTGCCATCATGTGTTGCATTATGGAGATACATAACTCCAATTATCTTAACACTGATATGCACGTACCTTTTTGCTAACTAATAATATCAACTTTCCACTATGACCAGAGGGATCGACTAATCTGATATGGTGTCATGTCATGTGTATTTATGTTAATATAAAAACCATTGATCATGCACAAAGTGAAGTAAAAAAATTAAGAAAACACTAGAATTAAAAAGTAAAGGATAATACTACTATCTACAAATGTACAGTTTACTTATTACTTATTTATAAACCATGAAAAAGTTAATTAATGGGTGGGTGCGTAGTCTCTATTCTCTTGAGTGGTTCTCTAATCACATTGTTTTAAAGTACTTCTTCCCTCAAATGGAACTAAAGTTCAGTGGCACGACCTTTGCTTTATGTTGGGCCAGATGTGGTAAATGATTATATGTATGTACCCACTAGCTATGAATATAATCATCCTCATAGCATTATCATCGAATTGTATATAACCCATTTGCACAGGTCACAATATAAAATAAATATAATCTTTGTCAAACAAAAGTGCGTGTGATTTTATGAATAATTAGCAAAAAGAATGTAATAACGACGGTGCCATTTGGGGGGAAAAAGGACGTACTATACGTATTTGGACCACTTGTTAATAATTCAACTGGTTGAGAGCCACCAGCCAGCGAACAAAGTGATGAGGTATGCTTCCTTTAAAACTCTATAAAATAGCTGATCTGCATTTGCATGCAACTAGTATAACTTAGATCTAGTAGTGACAGATGGATCGGATATAAAGGTGCCATATATATATATATATATATATGCATGCATGGGATATATATGTTATAGATTGCATGCAATCGGTTTCGGATCGCGGCATCACACAAATCCCCTGTGTATACGCACTTGGCCTGGCCGGCGAGGTACAGTGACGAAATCAGATGCCTCTAGCTAGCTACTTGCATCGGTGACTCCTATTATTCTTTATCTTTTCATTTGCATCAATGCCTTTATATATCTTTCTAGATTCTAAAAGACAAAAAAAAAGGTGTGGCTTGTTGGGCGCCACATTGCAACAAGCAACGAGAGCTAGCACAATATCTTTGTGCATATGCATGGTAGGGTAGGGGTCTCACAGTGGAATCTCTTTCGTTTTGACTTTTTATATTTGCGTTTTCTTTTATGCAAGAAATGTATCTTTCTTGTGGATTATTTATTTATTTATTCTTGTACATGCAACGACTGGTTTGCTCAAGGGACAGAGATATATGGTGGAGAAGTGGTACATATATGTACTCCGATTAATGTGTACATGTGTGTCTCGTGAGTACGATCGAATTCATGCTTCACTCCTTTGGTGGATATCATTTTCACTTGATCTTCTGTTCTTGTCGTGCTTTAGTTTAAATTAGTTTTCCACTATTTTGTTATATGTGACGTGCATAAGTCATATTATATATGTACACCTAACATGCTTGGTATATGTATCTGTTTTGTATAAATTGAAATATAACTCCTGTTTGTTGTAAGTAAAACTGGGACAGGTCATAATATTTAATAATATGTAGCAAGGTCGATGTCATCAAAGAAGATCAAATTAGTTAAGTATTAAGTACATAGAAAATTGGACTATACCTTATATATACTGACTAACATCTTTAGTCCACATGTTCTTCATTTGAACATCAAAATCAAAATTAATGGCCCATACTTCCTTGCCCTTTAATTTTGATGTCTATAGTGGTTCAATATGATTGGAAGCAATGCAAGAAGATATAATAATTTTGGCCCAAAACAAAACGTTAGGCATTCCAACTTTGGAAAGCCACACGATCTGTGAGAGTATATATTACATACAGATTTCACACTTCTCTTCGAATATCCTGAAAAAAACACGTGCTCAATTATTTCATTCCATTGTAGAATTGAAATGTCATCTATATCACCATCTTGCCATTCTCTTGTCACTAACCAGTCTTAACGGGGATTTTATAAGAGTTCATTGTTATTAAATAAACTAACATGGCATAGTATAAATGAAGAGTGTAAAAACGGGTGGAACGAGATACCCTTCTCAGGGTCTCGGCTTCGTGTTAAATAGGCCGGGAACAGCCCCTGGCGTGGCTTACATCTCAAGGAATACAACAAACTCTGGTTGTTACAAGATGATCTCTATCCTATACAACTTGTGCAACAAGTACATAAGATTACAGGATGCCATGCGTCATAGGCTAGATATCTAACTAACCTATCTAAACCAACAATATCTTCTAACAAAGAGAAATGATAAAAGTTTCATAGGGATAGAACTTATCTAAACTATTTTCAACACACTTAGAAACTGAAACACAAAACTTCTAGCTTAAAATAGTAGCTTATTAAAAAAATGTTCTTAGCTCAAATTGATTTGCATAGCCTAACCAGTTGGCTCAACTTGTTTGTAATCCCGAGCTTCATGTAACACTCTGGTGTTAAGCATGCATAATCATTCGCATTCTTAAGCATAAGCATCATTATGCATAGCATTGATGTAAAGATCGATCATCATTTCATGTATCATGTGTGATTATTCAATTTATACTTGCCTTGCACATGAATTGCATATGTGGTATGATGGTTTGGTGTTGGATGACCCCTAGGGTAACCTAGACATGATTAGGACACCAAATTAACCTAGGTTTATGTTCATGGTTTTGGTTAATTAAGCTTTGTTGTCATGGTTGACCAAGGTGGACCATTAGAGTAGTTTTGTTTGACTGAATTGGAAGTGGTAGCTAGAGTGCTTGCATGTGTGTGCACCCTAAATGAAGTTTGTAGATAATTTTATAAGGAACAAAAGTTGTTTTTACCACTTTTCATGAAAATGCTTGGAAGGTGTTCAAAAATGTTGAAAAAGGGCAAAATTGGGGGCTGATTTTCTATTTTGGGGATTTTTCAAAGGTATTTTTTTTTGGATTTTTGTATTCCAAAATCTGGGCAGAATCTGGTAAAACTTCTTTAAGATGAAATGTTCTACTCTTCAAAAGCTACATTTCATCTATTTTGAGTTTTTGCTAATTCGGCTTAGTTTAAGAGTTATTAAGCAGCAAAGTTTGTTCTGAATTAGTGAAAATAGCATTTTGGTGACGGCTGTACCCTGGCCGTCAGGAAAATGTTCGACCACCGCCCATGTCGCCCAGCCCGCGCGCTCCGCGTGGCGTGCGTCGACCGGCCGTCCGGGGCGGCAGCGGCCGTTCGGACAGGTTAAAACGAGGCGCCCGCTCTCCCTCTCGCTGTCCCCTCCTTCATTTTTCCTCTCCCTACTCCTTCCCGCAGCGCTGCAAGCTCTCGGCCGCCGCCGCGCAGCACCGAGCTCGCCTCGCCGCCGTTCAAAATTCGCTGCCTTCAGCCACGCATTGACCCGCTGAGCCCCACAATCGGACGCGCCCGAGCCCGCTACACTTTCCTCCACCCTCGCCTCGGCCGGTTGCTCCAAGGTATACTCGAATCGACGCGTTTTCTCCCCGGCCGCCATGGCCGCACCTCAGCTTCGCCGTGGACTCGCCGCTCCGCCCGTCATTTTCTTGCCGTTTC
>CM041647.1:15918088-15984665 GCA_023333625.1 Bothriochloa decipiens | reverse complement strand
CCGCTTTTATTTGAATTTGAACTGGTTTGTAATAACTCTATTTCGTACTCCGATGATGTTTTAAACTATGTGCGAACTGTGTACTTGTGAATGGAATCGCTAAACTATTACGATCTTGGTCGTGCCGAAAAAGTTTGAAATCCTTCGAGATTTCACGGACTACTGGGTTTATTAGGTCTCAATCATATGATTTGCGGAATTAATGACGAATTATGTGCTTGTGCTCTAATAAATTGGTCGGTTCTGTTACACTTCGCTACTCCCAAATGCAATAATACAAAACTACGCGATGAAACAGCCAATTAGCACATGCTAAAATAGTGGATTGTGTAAGACATAATTTAGTCATGAGTTTTTAAAATATTTTTGCAAAATGATTAACAGAAAAGAAACTAAACTGTAGAGACAGTATTATGTCTTATATAGTACTGTGCTCATTTTGAGCGTGTCCTTAAGCCCATTGCGCACGCATCTCTCTAGATATCTCAGCGGATCCATCTTTGTCTTCTGTCTATCCCATATAAGCATCCCCGATTCTCCACTTCCTATATAGTATTCGGATGCACAATATAAAAAGGGCCTCACAGCCTGCCCTTCCAAAGCACAAACACTTCACATACACAGACACCATATACACTGACACAAAGTTACACACTAGTAGAGATCAGTGTTCGCAAGGCAGCTCAACCAAGAAGGCCATGGCAGAGAGGGTGTCGAGGCTGTCGACCGAGAATTAAGGCGGCGGTGATTTTCACGACGAGCCAGTGCCCGATGTGCCACACGGTGTCGAGCCTCTTCTACGAGCTCGGCGTGTACGCGCCCGTGCACGAGCTCGACAAGGACCCGCGCGGCCGCGACATCGAACGAGAGCTCGCTCGCCGCCTCGGACGCGCACTGCCTGTCCCCGCCATCTTCATCGGCGGCAAGCTCGCCGGCTCCACCGACAAGATCATGTCGCTGCACCTCGCCGGCAAGCTCTTGCCCATGCTCAAGGGTGCCGGCGCCATATGGCTCTGAAGCCATCCGTCCATCCCCATCCATGGATCATTCGACTTTGTGAGGCCCTTTTTATAGCGTGCAAAAAATGGAGAAATAAAGTAATTTGTAGAGATGGCTAGAAATTACACCAATCTCAAGGAATGGATTCATAGAGACGTACGATTGATAATTTAGTCTGCCTCTAAAATAGGTGAAACAAAGTAAAATTCATAACTTCTTCAAACTAGTTGATATAAACTTTATATAAATTTATAATATCTCAAAAGATCCACAACTTTGTAGTTTATTTAAAATTATTCATCTAAGAAATTTTCTTTTGTGTTCATAATTTTAAAATCAACTTCTAACAAAAGACCTAGGATGGGGAAACTACCTAAGCCATAATACCAAAATAGGCCTACAACTTTGCCCTTTTTCAATTTAAAAACTATTTTGGGCCCAAAAAAGCTATTTTAATATTAAAAACTTGAATTTTTTTTTATTTTTTGAATAACTTTAGATGGAGAAACGAACTAAACTAAAGTTTATTTGTAGTCCAGAAATCCTATTCAAATGCACATACTTGAAATTCATTTTTTGGAATTTTCAAATTACTTTTGATGATAGAGAAAAAAGTATATACCAAAATTATAATACTCAAAGAGCTCTAAAACTTTTTGCTTTAATTTTTATTTCAAATTATTTATGGTCTCAAATATGTATTATAATATTTTTTAAAAGTGAATAGAAAAGGATTTTATCACCACACGTGATTTTGAGGTGGAGCGACAACGAAAGGAACACCCGAGACTTGAGATTATGAGTTCAATTTCACATGGACGGTTCTGTTAAGTCAACTTACCCAAAAAAAATAGACATTTCATGCGGTTATGTAAGTCGTAAGCTACGCACCTGTCAAATTTAGATTTCTTGGACTGGTTGCTTAAGTCAACCGCCATTTAGAATATGTACTCCCTCCTTTCCAATTTATAAGTCGTTTGACTTTTTTCATGCATTTTGCTATGTATCTAGACATAAAATATATCCAGAAATATAGCAAAATACATAAACCAAAAAATTCTAACGACTTATAATTTGAAATGGAGGGAGTAAGTTTTAGAAGAGGTTGACCTGGTTAACAATCTCTATGAATACATTTTACGGTATGGTTGACTAAGTCAACTATCCTTAAAAATAGCCCCAATAGAAGTAAATTCACAACTAATTTTTCCAAATAAAATTAGATGAATGAAAGTAAATTAAGTTCATCAGAAAATTATATAGAAATGATGAGATATAAATTTTTTAGTTGAACAATATTTCATTTGAGGTCGTTATGTTCTTAGATATATATTAAGTTCATATAAAATTTTAATTTTTATTTTTTAAAATTTTTCAAATGATCTTAGATAAAGACACATGTTATCGATGAGAACTATTCTTTTTTAGTTGGAAAATGTTTCCATTTATAAGATCTTTTATAAGCCAAAACATTTAATGTAATTTGTATACGTTAATACAAAAGAATATCAGCTGATTTTCGCCGAATCGTTTGTGAAATGTAAACTTAGGGGGAGAGATTCCCCACCTAGAAACATTGATATATCATCAACGGCCTTATTTTTGGGGAACAAGGCAACAAACGCTGGTCGTCCAGTTAATCATGCAAAATTGGACTAAAACAAATACACGACAAGCTTATATAAACATAAAAAGTGAGAAAAAAATAAAATTATAACACCATAGCACACGAACTCTTCAACGATGCCTCCAGGGAGGGAGGTGAATGACGTGAGCCAAGCAACCAGCAAAGACGCTATAGAGCTTGGCAAGGTTTTCGCCCGAGTCTTGTGCTACAGAGTTGAATGGGACAACCATGTAGGAACAACACAGGAGGTTCTTCAATGATGCCTTCAAGAAGGAGATTACCGTCATTGGCCTAGAGAAAGCTAAGCTGAGCTTTCACTAAGCTGAGCTAAGCTAAGCCGTTCGGACACGCCGTCACGACGGGAGGCGTGCACCGACAGCGTCGGTCGCCGCCACATGTCGTGGAGCCAAACGGACTCGCCCACGACGACAGGAGGCACGCACCGATAGCGTTGGTCGTTGCCACACGTTGCAGAGCCGAACGGACTCACCCGCAACTACGGAAGGCGTGCACTAACAGCGTCAGTCGCCGCCACACGCTGCGGAGCCGAACGGACTCGCCCGCGACGACGGGAGGTGTGCGCCGATAGCACCAGTCGCCGCCACACGCTGCGGAGCCGAATAGACTCGCCTGAGACGATGGGAGTCGCGCACTGACATCGCCGGTTGCAGCCACACGCCGCGGAGCCGAACGGAATCGCCCACGATGAAGAGAGGCGCGCAGCGACAGCGTCGGTCGCCGCCACACGCTGCGGAGCCAAACAGACCCGCCCGCGATGACCGGAGGCATGCACTGACATCGCCGGTAGCAGCCACACGCCGCGAAGCCGAACGGACTCGCCAGCGATGATGGGAGGCGCACACCGACAACGCTGGTCGCCGCCACATGCCGTGGAGCCGAAGAGGATGCCAGCCGTTGTCACCTACACAGTCGCCACACTGGGGAAGGAGGAAGACCGCCACCGCATGGCGGATGGTTGAGGATGCGTGCGGCCATCCACTGCCACATGAGGACAGTAGCTCTGAGCAGCCGTTTGGGTGGGAGAAGGACGCCGCCGCCGCATCAGCCGGCCGCCACCCAGCCTAATGAGACAGTGGAGGGGGCTTTGGAGGAGACACCATACGCCCAAGTCGTTGGGCATTCCGTCGAACACCTGGGGGGCACCACTAAGTGGAGCTTCTTTGTTGTTGGAGCACGCGAGAGGTGGAGATGCACGGCTCCTTGGAGCGCAGATCCACATGCTGGCCGTCCTTCTTTGCCAGAGAAGGAGAGGTAGTGGTGGGAGGAGGTGGGGAGGGGTGGAGTTGCGGACACCGGCCAACCTGCCGTCGTGCGACCAGGGGCGGCCGCAGCCGACAAAGGGGAGGTGGAGCAAACAGATCCGGGGCCATGGTGCCCAGGTCCGGCCAGCCGGCCGAGCTTCATCGCCGAAGCAGGATGGATGCGGGATGGAGCTTCGGGTGCTGGCCCGATCACCAAGTGCATCCTCGTCGCACGCGCTTGCGACCACCTGGGCGTGAGCCTCGCCGTTGCCATCCCTAGAGCCGCGCGGGCTTCCCGGCGGCGCCCTCCAGCAGCGGCGAGGGGGAGGGAGTGGTGGGGTGGGGCGGCGGTGGCGGCTAGGGTTTGCAACTGCCGGAGTCGCCTGTGTGGGGGGGGCGCGACGCGGGGGCCTTCACCAATAGTTTTGATTCAAGAATCAATTTTGACCGTCTCTAAAAATTGTACCACAACATTTTTTTATTTATCTTTCTAACCTTCCTATCTTTATCTGCTCGGATTAGAGGATTCTGCAGCAGGGCCAGCTGGTTGGATATGATATATGAAACGGCAAGATCTCGCACCGTCGCATCCTGGCATCACACAACGCCTCATACTACATGGTAAGTTCAAGCAGCAGCTGGTTTACGAAGAGCAGTAGCATCAGCTCAATCTGCTGAGAAAAGCCGCGTGCACGCAGGTTGGGCAGATTCCGTACGCGTGCAACAGATAAGGCCGGGTGGTCTCACTCTTAGTGTCAGTGATGCTATATTCTGTGACCTGCTGAGACCTGAGGGGATTGATCCATCCCTGCTTCTCCTTTAAATCCCGGCCAGAATCGTTTCTCCTTTACCATACGGGTATCCTTCTCC
The DNA here is from genome assembly GCA_023333625.1 of Bothriochloa decipiens. NCBI lineage: Eukaryota > Viridiplantae > Streptophyta > Magnoliopsida > Poales > Poaceae > Bothriochloa > Bothriochloa decipiens. The sequence continues at coordinate 15,979,907 of CM041647.1, read as the reverse complement.
TTGTCGGTACTACCCTGCTCTCGTCCTATCCTATTCCTATATGACACAGCATGCATTTTGAGCTGACCGGTGCGATGCGTGCGCGTGCAGAAAGAAATGTATCTACTATATATATAGAGATGTGTCGTGTCACTAATTAAGCGGTGCAATTTGCCGCGCTAGCTAGTATAAATTTTTTTAACACAATGGCAGGAGTTGTATCTTTCGGTTAAAAAGAGAGCAAATATATATAGAGTTAATTACAGTGTCTTAAAAGGGCACACGACAGGCTCCCGCTCCCCGTTGCCTGCCAGAGAAAGGGGCACACAGAGGCTAGTATACCTGTGTACAAGCAACGTTCAGAACTTTGATTAGTCTACGCAAGGCTATGTGACAATATATTTGTGTATAATATAAAGAGGCAATACAACTTAAGAGTAGAAGAGGCGCGGCGGCTGGGAGTGGGGGGATGACCGGATCGGTGAACTGCAGGCATGGGGGTGGCACGTGGATGCCCATGCGGGAGTGGGGAATCCGACAGTAGAGATTGGTGTGGAGTATATTCGGGGAAGTCTATCTTCCCCTCTATTTAGGGTGAGTTGGGGTGAAATATTGGTGGCCACCGTAAAAAAATGGATGAAACCGGATTTGCTGGAGCAAAAGATTATATTCAACTCCCTAATAGGGTAGCTAGATTGGGGATAGGGGAGCTGCATGGAGATGCTCTAACCAATTTATTTACTTCCAATTCACATCAGAATAATACCAGCAGAGGTCAGGTCATGGCAGTGGAGTGAAAAGTTGAAGATGTTGTAACGTCCGGAACATTATCCTTCTTCCTGCTATGGATTATATTCCAGCCATCACAGTCCAATCCCCCCGCAGTTCTATGTTCTCTAGCATTCTTTAATTCAATCAAATCCAAGTAGTATAGTAATAATTTAACACTTTCTGGAAAAACCCAAGTGTTAATCATCCACCAGTTAACATTGATACCAGGGATCAAGTATGAGTATCAGAGAAAGTGATCCTGTTTAATTTAGAGGATGTAATTTGGCACAACTGGTTGCGTGAGAGTAAAAATGGTGTCCTTCTAGAACACTAAGAGGGAGTAGATGACATTTCAGGGCTTTAAACGGCCAATAAAGATAGTTCACTTATCTTTTTTTTTTTCTGAATTGGCACAATTTTACTTATTACCTGCTAATACCATTTCATATATACTTGTACATTTACTACCGCAAAAGTTAACTGTTGACACAAGTTATATTATATAAAAACATGTAATTAAGGCCTTGTTTGAGAGGGCTCCTCACCAAGTGTTGCTCATCCAGAGGAGCCGGAGCCATTCTCTAAAATGGCTCTGACTTCTTTTTTACACTGAAAAACATTTCTAAATAGTTCCTCCTGCTAAATTGTTTGATAGAACTCCTCCGGAGGGTCAGAGCCGAAGAGGAACCCTGGCTACCAAACTAGGCCTAAATATGTAGGCAGTGACAAAAACATAGTGTGCATGAAGTATCATGGTGTTCTACTATATAGGAGGAAGAGGACGAGAAAAAGGAGATGAGGCAGATTGGTGCATGTGACTTGCACAGGGCACACAGGCTGGTAGCATCTGCACCGCTGCAGCAATAGCATGCTAATAACGACGACACGGCCGGCCGGCCAAATCATATCATCGTAAATAAATTCTTTTTCTTCCCCACTCCCTTTATTTTCTCTGATTAATTAATAATGTTTTCCCTAACCGATTGGTTGATTCTCCTGTGATCGATTTTATTTGTGAAGACAAATAAAAAAGAGAGACACGCTAGCGCCCTGGCTCTATCTATCTTATCTGAAGAATGTTCGTTGTGCTTACTTTCAGTCTATTCCATTGATGTACGTAGCTAGAACTAGCTAGCTAGCTAGCTAGGCACATCTGGGAGTAGTTGACAAGAAATTGACACATAAGTTCATATTCCTGTAGCCTATATATGGACCATATTAAATTAAATTTCATGTGTTCAATTATTTGTAAGGATGTGCACAGTTATTTCACGATAGTAGCTAGTCACTAAAAGAGTAAAAGTAGCACAAACAGGGTTTAGTTGTAGACTTGTAGTTAGGTTTTTGGCATATGAGCCGAAATTACGGTTTCTGGTAGTGACACACCGTTCCAGAATTGTAAGATCATTTGTAAGAGTAACATTCAACACGTACACTGAAGTTCTTTAATCCCAATCTTCTTACACAAATAACAGAACAATTTCTGATTTTAAGAAATTAAGAAACTATAATTGTCAGCATGGTCACTGTCGTCTCACTAATGTGCCTCTTTGGCGGCAGAGACGATCGATGGTACATGGCACTGTTTGACTTGGTTGAAAAGACGAGCTATCATGGTGGTCGCGAGAAGTGTGAAGGTGCTTTCGAAAATAAACTTATTCTCCCTCTCACAACGCAGGTTCATAATGGCGAGCAGTTCCGAAGATCTGCTTGCAGTGCATGAGGATGTCATGCACGATCTTGTGTTGTCGTGATCATGATATAAACCAATAGGTTTCCAATTTGCAAACTTAAAGCAGCTCGCCCTGTCCTGAGCTTGGTCCGGTGAAGGGAGCACTTCTTTCCCCCACACTAGACTTAAGTAAAGAGGGTTTTCATATTGAGTAAAATACACAGTAGGTATTTAAATTATTTTGTGGTTTTCAAATAAGTACTCTAACTCAAAAACCTACCACCTAGTTACTGACTCTATATTTGTTGGTCACTACCGATACAATCTGACACCAACAGCATACGTGGACAAGCCACGCAGCCTAGCAGCGTTTGGGTATGGACTTTTTGCTAAAAACACCCCACAAAATCTGGGAGGTCATCTCTTGGTCCTTCTAAATACCGCTGAAACCCAACACCCCCACCCCCCCCCCCCCCAACATCGCCTCTCTGTCATCTCTCGATAGGACTAAGCCGTGGCAGCCTCCCCTGAAATCGCCGCCACTGACTGCGGAGCTCGCGCGTGCTGGCCGGCGCCGCCGCTAACGGAGCTCGCAGAGGCACGGCGGCGAAGGCAGGAGGATGCCCGGGCGCGACGGGACTCGGGAGATCCCCATCGTACGTCCTGCTCTGGATGGCTTGAAGCCACGCGGCGACCTCGGTGCCAGCGTCGGGACGAGCAGAGGTGGCAGGAGCGATGGCCGCGGGGGGGCAGCGCCGGGACGGCATGGCAGAGCCGAGGCGTGGGGGGTCGCACAGCACTCGCGCGAAGAACAGAGACGACAGTGCCTGGTCCGTGGAATGGACGGGGATGCGCCGGCCGCCGGACTGTTGATCTGCTTCGAGAGAGTACGGGAGATGCAAAATGCATCTGCTCTAGCCCTGGAACAGGATTATTGCACCCACGTCCGTGTCCACTGCACGCTCCACCGAGTTCCATTCGATGAGAGCCGTGGCCTGCCGGAAGAGCATGCACATGAGAGCGAGGTCGGCGCGCCGGCTAGCAAACCACGCACGCCAATCAGCGGCTGATCCAGGAACGCCCATGCATGCCATCTACCCGTCACCGCGACGCCGGAGTGCGTCGAGATGCAGCTGCATGTTGTGCGGTGGCCCCCCCCGATGTGAATGGTTTTCTTAACAGATGTAATGAACTGTGAATGTGAATGGATGGTTCAGCTGGGGGGGGTTTTTGGCAAAATAGGCGTCCAGGGTGGCTTCTCCATGTATGCTGAAGTTGCCTGCGTGGCTAAGTTAGTATTGCTAGTCATCAATAGATATATTTCCAATATCCAGTTGCTATATTTTTTAAGTTGGAGTACCTATTTAAGAACTCCACGATGGTTTAAATACCTATGGTGCATTTTTCTCTTCCATATTTAAGCATGGCATCCTCCATTTCAACTAGCAAAGTGAGACTAAAGTTTCTGCACTTCCCCGTATATATACACACATGAATGGCTCTTAATGATTTATTTGGAATAATTGGAGGCCAGTATTAGACACACTAACTCTAGGGTTGCGGAACATAGGCTTATGGTGAACGAACCTTGATCCTAACCCATTTAGTTTATGTTGCATGGCATGGTACCTTGCGAAGGCAAACCCCTTCTTCTCTATCCCGAACAATTTTTTAGGACATGAAATTGATCAATTCAAATAGTTTGCAGAACATTATTGAATAATGAAATCGGATCTAAGATAAGGGAAAGAAAGTGTAGGGTTGTGAGGTTCTCAGTAGCTGGTCAAATGGTCAATAAAACACAATTCGAAAGATATATTCCTTCTTGGTCCCTGTTGGAAGGACGATTAATGCATTATCCAAACATCTATGTTGATCGATCTCATGCATCCATATACCATCCTTTTTCAACTAACAAAGCAATATGAGCAAACCACAGAGCATTTTGGATCCAGATCTTTTTTTTTTCGCGAACACGACTTCACGTGTCTTTTCCATTAAGAAGAAGAAGCCGAGACCGGCGAATACAACACAACCCGACCACAGAGAGAGTGACCACAACACGACACAACAACGACAACTACTACGAAAGCAACAAAACAAATGATCCCCCACCGATCCACACAACACAACGAAATACCGCAAGGCGATTTGCAACACCACAAAGGCCGAACTCGGGAGCCGCTAACCCCGCAGGACTGCGAGGGGCATATACACTCGGCAGCGACTGCCCGAGGTGGAGCCTAGCGTGACATTGGTGGCCGGAAGAGGACCACGACAACAGCGCCAGCATTGATGTGTCAATCATCCGAGGCAGACGAGCCAGAGCGATGGTGGAGCGGAGCTCACGCAAAAGAAGCGGGGGACGCAGCTGACAACATGTAAGGTCCAGGGCGGACTAAGGATGGCAACGCGGGTTCGAAGTGGTATTCAATGGAGCCTTCAGGAAGGAGGTGACGTCCGCGGACGCCAGCTGCATTGAGATAGCACCCACAGGAACTTTTGTTCCCGAACCCGCACAACCAGCGACGGCTTCAGCAAGGTGATGACGCGGACGCCACCGTCGTCGGTCCCAAGGTGCAGGGCCTGGGGGCAGGGTTTTCACCCAAGTGCCGTCGCCCGCAGCTGGCCCCACCATGATGGGCGCCGTCCATCAACCCACCACCCCAGTGGGGAGGACAGGCGCCGTCGCCCGTGTTGCTGCTACCTGCTGCAGCGCTGCCGGCAAGGTGGCGCGGACCGGCCCAGGGCCCTCCATCAACCCACTGCTGTGGGGAGGACGGGCATGGCTGCCTGCTCGCTAATGCTCACCGGAGCACCGCGACAGAGCAGCGCGAGCCAAATTTGCTGCCGCCCGCAGCAGCGCCACCAACAAAGGGCTTCGGGCCGGAAATGGACCCGTCCGTCAACCCACCACCGCCGGTGAGGAGGACAGGCACTGCCACCCGCAAAGCCGCCGTCTGCCAGAACGCTACTGGCCGTGGGCGCGCGGGCCCGCGCCCGGCTCGCCGCTGCCACAGCCCCGCCAAAGAGTTTGGGCCGCGCGCAGGGCGTTCCCCGGTGCCGCAGCCACGGACGCGCGGAGGGCCGCCGCCCTGCTGCGGAGGCGCGGGGCGTTCCCCGGTGCCGCAGCCACGGACGCCATGGTGTAGGAGGCGCAGGGGCGCGCAGGCCGTCGTCACGGCGCAGGAAGCCGCTGCCAAGCCGAGAAGAGGGGGCCGCCCGGCCGTCCTCCGCCCATCCTGACGGGGAAGGGCCGGAATTGCCACCGCCGCCTCGAACCCTAGCCCGGGGCGCCACCGGCAAACCCAGTGACCAGGCCGCAGAGGGGCCCAATCCAGCTGCGGAGGTGCCAGATCCGACCAAGGGCGGGCCGGATCGGCCACCCCGCCGGCCGGCGACCGCTAGCGTCGGAGAGGATGGGGGGATGGGGGGAGGAGAAAACAAGGGCACACGGAAGAGGGGGAGCGACGGGGAGGTGCTTTTTTGAGCCCTCCCCGTTGGCCGCGGCCGTCGCCGGCGAGGAGAGCGGCGGCGGCGGCCCTGCCGGTGGTGGAGAGGGAGGGGCTGGGGACGGCGGCAGGGGCCCCCAAGTCGCCCCCAGGGGAGAGCGACGTGAGGGAGGGGAGGGGAGCTCGTAGCCTGGATCCAAATCTTCAAAAACGGTACCTTGAACTTAAGTATATATCTTTCGAAGTCAAGATGTGTACCACATGCGTGTTTTGTGTATGGTCCTAGGCTCCTAGCTAGCTCTAGCCAACGGCCCTACTGTTGTTTCTTCCAGCTTATTGATTCCTTGGAACATTTTGCTTTTTCCGATCCAGAAACTTCGAGATCAGCTAGCCCTTCGTTATGGTACTCATCATCACAGTAAACTAGATCGTGCTGGGCTGATGAATTCCATGCAGCACTAGCTAATTAAAAGAGTGGTAGTAGACCCGGACCCGTTATGGGAAACCTAGAGTAACCTGCAAATTCTATAAAAGGCAGCCACCCCCCTGTGCTCCCCAACAATCAGTCCTCCATACTCACTACTCATTGATCGATCTCCACGACGACGTGCATCCACAGCTAGCAGCAGCTTGTTGACTGTTGAGAGAGAGAGAGAGAGAGAGAGAGAGAGAGAGAGAGAGATCAAATATATCAATGGAGCGTGTGACGCAGCTGGCATCGGAGCGTGCGGTGGTTGTGTTCACGCTGAGCAGCTCCTGCATGTGCCACACGGTGACGCATCTGATGGCGGAGCTGAGCGTGAACGCGCTGGTGCACGAGCTGGACAGAGACCCCAGGGGCAAGGACATGGAGCGCGCCCTGCTCAAGATGCTCGGCGGCGGGGGCCCCGCCGTGCCCGCCGTCTTCATCGGCGGCAAGCTCGTCGGTGGCACCGACAGCGTCATCTCGCTCCACATGGCCGGCGAGCTAAAGCCCATGCTCACGAACGCTGGCGCGATCTGGGTTTAGACACATCGTACTACGTGTGCATATGCATGGGCTGCTGGCCATGCATGCATACGCTGCGTCGGTGCGTGAGAAAATAAAAGAGGTCTATATCATGCATGGTCCAAGAGTATACCAGGGATGATGTCAGTAGCATCAAGGGCAGGTTTTTCCCGTCCTGTTCATCTGATGATGAGTTGACAGGAGAATAAGTAAGGCAAACTAGCTAGCTTTCCTGCTAGCTTCAAGCATGCCACCGCATGTAAGTAGGAGCTAGTCTTCTAGCTTCTTCCTTTTTGATGTTTTATTTCCATCTTGCTACATATATGGTGTGAGTGCGTGTACTGATCGGTCGACCCTTTTCTGAATATATGTATGAGAGTTAATTAAGTAACAATCGGTATAATCTTGCACATATATTGTGCATTTTCTTGGTTTGATCATTATTGACAAGTAATTAGTAACAAGCAAACTGCCTTTCTAGTGTTTTTGTCACAGTTCCATTGAGATTTTCCATTTAACAATTTATCCATAGAGGGTAAATAAGTTATTGTTTCATAATTGAATATTTTGAGTGCCAAAACTACCAAGGGAATCAATTTTCCTTATCATTTAACCTTGATGAAATTTGCTTGACAGTTAATAGCCAAGGATTATTTTCTTGACGGTTTTTGACACTCAAGGTACATACCCACTAACTAATTCTCTTGCATCTCCTTAAACCATGTCAATAAGAGGGGCCCACCAAAATCAGTTAGTTTCATCCACTAAGTCACGTGGAAACTCCCTCCACCACCGTGGAATCAAGAGATTGATTTGATTGGAGTATACCCCGCACTCACATACCCTGCTATGGTTAAGTTTGTGCATATATATATATATATATATATATCTATAAAAAACGAAGAGGCAACCTCATGGTCCAGCGCTTGCTTTGAGGATGCCACGTGTCTGGCTTGATTTAGAAGTCGATTTCCACCTCTTCATTCTTTGTTGGGGATTTGATTTTCGTGCCATTCTGCCTTCCTACTCCCTCCTGATGGAAAACTGGATGTGCGTGGACATGCTTCATACCTTCAATTCAGTTCCAAAATTATGAAAGCCAATGATCAAGAGGTGCTGCAGATTCCATGGCAGCCTGGTATGCACCATGGACCTTTGTAATCCTCAATTTCAAACAAAGCTTTCTCCCAATTCTAGCTGAACCATAATTTTATACATTTCTGTTCATTTTCTAGAAGATATTTATCTAAGATGCTTTATATATTTCCTCTGAATACCGCGAAACCAAGGCCATCTTTAATTAGGCCATCTTCAAGTTATTAAATTTAGATATGCAGCAGTTGTTTTCTCTTGGCTTGGTTTTCAGAACTATTGGACCAGCCAAAACAGCAGTGTTCCGATGGGTACATAGAAATACTTTCAGAACTATCAGAAATTCAGAACATAACACTAGCAAGGATTGGACGCCTTGGAAACTGTGGAGACCTATGGGTATATAGAGATATACTTTCTTTCATCTGTCGTTGCTCATGGTCTTTTCTTTGCATGCAAGATGTGCTGACAGTCCTGCAGAGCTCAGAACAACATTATAGCTTCCTTTGGGTTCCGTTAACAATCCACTGTGTTAGGTATTTTATTTTCCGAATCACCAAGCATGTTGTACTTCTATATTGTACCCCTTTATTCTTCCTTTTGCGTGATTCCAGTTGCAACGTTTTTTAGAATAGATCAGTTATTTTTAAAATAACTGCTTCGACCTCCAGCAGCAACGCGCGGGGTATCACCTAGTTCTAAAAGTGAAGGGAGGGTGGGAGTGGATTAGAAGGAGTGGGAGATCAGGGGAGCGGCTGCAAGATCACTGCTTGCTAGTGGCAGTGGTCAGGGTCGGCAATAGTGAGGCAGTGGGTTATTAGTGTTTCTGGTTTTGGGATCAACCATCATGTCACATGACTTAGAGGGCCTCAGGAGGCATGCTGACTGACTAGGAGGCAGACAGTAGCTAGGACAATATGTCAGATGATTTGAGTAGATTGGTTTGTTGAGACCGGGGTGGAGGAGGTTGGGCCAGTAGGTGGGCACCTTCACCGGTGACGTTGTTGTTGCTCGCCTGTCGTGGTGCAATGAACAATGAGGCGTTTCTATAATATATGGAAAAAGGAAGAAGGATGACCTTGTCATGGCATGTTCCCAACACGCATGCACAAAATAAGAGCTTCAACAGATTTTTAGAGGGTTGCTTTATATTATCTTTGATAATGGTAGAAATATACACAATTTAAATACAAATGTCGGGGTTACTTTTCTATATTTTATAATTGCATAGATGACAAGTTAATAAAAAAATTAGATCCAAAAAATATATTATTGTTAATGTTGATTAGAATTATGTAATTGATGGCAGTTTTTTGTAAGAATTTCTAGTATTTTCTCTTTCCCACATCTATCATGATGATGTACTAATTAACTTGGATGCTCCAATTAGTAACAGTAAGATGAACCACATTTATTTTTTTCCAAAAAGTAATATTGGTAAAGTTAAGCTAACTAGGTTTCCATGTTGTTGTGTTTGCTATCTTGTGTTGCAATATGGAGATACATATCTCCAATTATCTTAATACCGATGCACCGTGCCTTTTTGCTAAGAGCAATCCTTACATTTGACCAGAGGGACCGACAAATCTGATATGGTGTCATGTCATGTGCCTTTAATTATGTCAATATAAAAACCTTGATCATGCATATCAAAGTGAACTAAAACAAATTAAGAAAGTCTAGCTAGAATTAAAAAATAAAGGATATTACACTATCTAGAAATGTACAGTTTACTTACTTATTTATAAACCATGAAAAAAGTTAATTAATGGTTGGGTGCGCAGTGTGTATTCTCTTGTTTGATTCTCTAATCACATTGTTTTATTAAAGTACTTACCTCAAATGGAACTAAAGTTCAGTGGCATGATCTTTGTGTTATGTTGGGCCAGATGATAATGATTATATGTACGCACTAGCTATAATATCATAGCACTATCATCGAATTGTATAACCCATTTTCACAAGTCATGATTTAAAATAAATAAAATCTTTGTCAAATAAAAGTGTGCGTGATTTTATGAATATTTAGCAAAAAATGTAATTACGACGGTGCCATTTGGAAGAAAAAAAAGGGGACTACGTACTTTACTATCTCTAAGAATGGATTTGGACCGCTTGTTGATTAATCAACTGGTTGAAAGCCACCAGCCAGACAAAGTGATAGGGTATGCTGCCTTTGAAACTCTATAAAATAGTTGATCTGCAACTAGTACAACTTAGAGAGATCTAGTAGTGACAGATCACAGATGGATCGGATAGGATATAAAGGTGCCATATAAATATATGCACGCATGGGATGCTTGCAACAAGCAACGAGAGCTAGCACGATTCCTTTGTGCATATGCATGGTAGGTAGGGCTCACAAAGGAATCACTTTTGTTTTGACTATTTATATTTGCGTTTTCTTTATGCAAAAGAAAAATGTATCTTTCTTGTGGAATAGCATATTTATTGATTCTATTTTTGTACGTGCAACGACTGGTTTGCTCAAGAAGGGGCAGTGATGGAGAAGTGGTACATATACTCCGATTGATGTACACGCATTTGTCTCATCGTTACGTACGAGTACAGTCGAATTCATGCTTCACTCCTTGGTGGGTATCATTTTCACTTGATCTTCTGTTCTTCTTGAGCTTTAGTTTAAATTAGTTTATCCACTATTTTGTACCTACAAAATTGAAACAAGATGAAAATCCCACCATCTTGTTCTCTAATTAAGATATATATGTATTGTAAATTTCTTTTTGCGAGGCTGTTAATTGTAAAAGTTAGCTGGCTTATTATACACATGTAGAAATTGATGCTACACTGTGATGAGAACAAGTTCGTAATAAATTTTATTCAAAAAAAGATTTATTGTGTCCTTCGATATGGCTATAACACATAGAATTGGCAAGAACAAAGAAGCAGATGAAATTCTCCCAACTAAACATACTAGGCGTTCCAACTTTGGAAAGCCATACGATGAGTAGCTTTCCTTCTTTTCTGAGATAAGCATATGAGAATATATGAACATCATTTATTTCACACTTCACTTTGAATATTGTTTTTTTAGCGACATGATGGGGCCATGGTTCAGTCTCCTTTCATTTTCTGAAATATGCCTATTATTGTTGGCCAGATAAAGTTTCCAACCTGAGCAAAAATTTCTGCTTTATTTCTCTATGTCTGTATGTGTATTTTCAATTTAGAAACTATTTTTGTCGACCTGTATGTTAATTGGGTTACATCCATATATATATATATATATATATATATATATAGAGGTTGAGATATATGTGTTGCTTGATCAAGTTCTTTGTCGTACATGTAAAACCGTATTGACCCCCATATACATTCTCAAATGTCTCTACACAATGGTAAATTCTGACTCCTCATTGATCAAGTTCTTTGCATATGCGTAAAACCGTATTGACTTCACCTAGTGGAGTCTCTTCACGTTTGATAAAAGATATATATGTTGTTGTCCGGGAGTTACAAAAATTTTGGTAATGATTCAGTATTTTTATATTTTAAATGAGTTTATGTGTGCCTATCAAAACAAATTCCAAACTGCATGTACCTGGAATAACATTCAGGATTACATAAAACCATATTTGGGCTCACATGGTCCATTCAATCATCGCTGGTATGGGGGAGATAGATGAAAATTTCAATAATTTTGCGGGAAATATTCAACCTTCTGTCTCCATATTACCACAAAATAATTTTAATAATACATAAAGTGGTCTGAAAAATCTAAAAAAAAAAACTGCTTGAAAGCATATTTTTGGTGTGTACGCTTGCTATAGAATTTTCAAAATGGGGACTTGTACATCATTCACAAAATGGATATACTTCAAATATAGTTCCATTTAACTTAAACTTTGAAGTTTGCACACCTCAGTTCAATTTTAACCTTGTCTGATTCTCATACTTTGATACAGCAGAGTCATTTCTGGAACCACTATTTTTTACTTCACCAGCTCCAGCTCCTCCACGCACTGTACCAATGAACGGAAGCCATCTAATAAAGCAATGCCAAACATGGCCAATTAACTCTGTGGAAGTGGAAGGGCAAAGGATGGTGTTTGTAAATTAAAATTAGTTCATGTAAGTATATTGCTGAAGTAACCAGTGAACCATATATTGACATACATACATAGCATCTAATGCCGAAGTATGTGGCCCTGGTCTTGAAAAGCATTGGCTGATTGTTTATTAAACCTTATCATTAACTTGGGGCTTTCAAGCTTTGAAGAGATTCCATATTTTTGCACAAGCTGGCATCAAAAGAATTAAATATCTAAATATTCCCCCCTATATCTTGCTAGACCCCACTTGAAGCTAGCTGTTCCAAACATTATCCAGAGTACGCATGTCGACCGATCTGTTAGCAACTTTACAAAATGGACGTGGACACATGCATCTGTAGAACTATATATGCGTCTCTAATGCCTGCACGTGGTTTATCTGATGGTGATCCCACGATGTAACAGTTTAATTATTATATGTTGCTTTTCATGTTAGGAGTGTATTAATATTCAAGACGATAAGACATAAGAACTGGATTCTCATACACTATATAATATCCGAGTTATTGATCTGAATATCTCACTTATGAAGAGTTTCTGTTAATTATGATTTTAGTGTGAAATTTAAGTAGCTAAATGTATACCAAAATGGTCAAGATGGGTAAAGAAAACCAAATAGTGAAGTAATTAATTTAACCATCTCTCATGGTCCCCATTTTTGGATTTCATCGCTCTATATTTCAAGAATGTTAATTACTCATTATGTTCATGTATAGGGTTTAGGGCTCCATCACTTTCCAAAACTTTTAAAGTGGCATAAACCCACCAACTCCAGCTTATCATGCTTCCTAGGTTCTGTTATGTCGCCCTCCCCACACTATGGGATCTGACCCTCCCCTTATATTCTGAGGAATGTCGGGTAGAAGTCGATTTGGGGTTTCGTCTATGATCTTCATGCGTCTCAAGTGCAAGAGATGGCTGCTGCGGCGTAGATGGACCTCGGCTTCGTCATGTAGAGAGGAGTCAGAGGAGCTACAGATGCCACCTAACACTGCTCTGTCACCTGGCACTTGATCGCTAGGGGCTATCTATTGCAGTCCAGCCTTCCCCGAGTGAACCTTCTCGAGGCCTCCTAGGCTGCGAAGGAGTCCTGGCTTGGGGTGCTGACGACTAGGCCCTAGAGCATTGCTACCCCTAAAGTTGGTAAAGCCGCTTGTCGCGTTGCATCACGCCGATTGCGTGACCTTGTCCAGGGAGTGGTGAATAGTGCCTCACGCTTGTCGATCGCGGAGGCGTTGTGGAATTTGCGCCTCCCAGGCTTCGAATGCTCGGCGGGGTTCATGCCTCAGGACGTCACACAAGCACTCGCTCGGGTTTGTGCTGGGTCAGAGTCAGGCTTTGATCGGCGTCACTAAAGGTTCGAGATGGTGAACTAGAGGAGGGTGAATAGTTATTTTTAAAACGAAATGCTCTGGCTAATCGATATAAGTGCAAAATTAAATCTAACGGTTTAGCAAAGACTTCACCCCTCTAACTATAGCGGTACAAACACCTTATAAAAGATTCTAAACAAGAATTAAGGTGCCAGACTAGCTAGTGCTCTTCAAAATAATTCTAGCTTGCAAGGTCACACAAACCTTAGTACTTTAGCAAGAGGATAGCACCTACACAATTCTAGTGAGCAAAAGCATAAAACCAACCTAAACTCACTAACAATGCTCAAGGACAAGGCTACACAAGCCAAACCCAAGAGCTCAACTTATTTAGTTACACAAACTAAGCAAGATAAGGAGAAAGCTTCTAGCTACTCAAGTAAGAAGGTAGCTAGCAAACAACTAATTACCGCTAGGAACAACTGGTTACAACTAGCTGCAACAAATTTCAACTAAGCTAAACAACTCAGCAAAAAAACTGGTTACTGCTAGGAACAACCGGTTCCAACTAGCTACGACAGGTTCCAGCTTATTTAAACAGCTAGCGAAAACTGGTTACAACTAGATACAGCTGGGATACTTCTACGCTACACAAGCATGAAGATAACTAGAAAGCTACATAAACTAACTAATTACAAGAGCAACTATACAAGCACAAGATACATATAAATGTAAATACAAAACTTGTGTATGGCACACGGTGATTTTTTACCGAGGTTTACTTGTTTGCCACCAAGGTAAGTCCCCGTTATGTCGACCAACACCTTAGTGGTTCACAAGCTGATTGGCATCACATACCAAACCCGCAGCCAGTTGCCGCCTAACCAACCCACAAGTTCAGTAACTCAATGACACGCTCTTCTAGTATTGCTCTTCGTGATCCCCGTAGGATGAGCACGGTACCCCTCATAAATCCTCCTCTGGAAAACTGCACAATCTCCTTGTGTGCTTCAACAGAATCACAATCCTCCAAACCACATCACCAAGAGTAATAAGAAATCCTCAATCACATAAATTTTTTAGTGCCATCTAATGCAAATCCTGAATGCACACACTAGGTTCACAATCCCTCACTCGAATTAGCGCTAAGCTTGAGAGGGAGAAGAAGGGGAGATGGTGGATCTTGAACCTCTCATACACACTCACACAAGGCTCTTAATCTCTCTTAAAAATTTCTGCTCAAATCATGGAAGAGAGGAGAGGAGGAAGAAGCCATAGTTTTTTCTCAAGAGTTTGAACCGGGGAGAGTCTCCTTGGGAAGCTACGAAGGGGAAGGGCTCTGCTTTATCCCGAAGTGGTCCAGCTAGCTCAAACCCCACGTGCTGCTCCCCGACGAGCAGAAAGCCAACAGGCAAGAAGCAGCAGCTTACCTTCCAGGCCTTATTACCTCCTAATTTTAGAATTTAACACTATATAAAAAAAAATTTTCATCACATCAAAATATCAGCACATATATAGAGTAGTAAATATAGATGAAATCAAAAACTAATTGCACAATTTAGTTATACTTTGCGAGACGAACGTTTTGAGCCTAGTTAGTTAATAATTAGACAATAATTCATAAATACAAATAAAATGCTATAGTGCACTACAGTAATTTTGACACGTCTCATTTCAGAAAAATAAACAAGACTCCAATTAAATTGGTCGTGGGCCCCATACATAGATTTTCTCTCTCTCAAACGGTCAAAAGAGCAGCAGCCCGAAGCATCCAATACAACCTGCCCCTTCTCTCATAAATGCAGTATGGTCCCACAACAACAAATAGTCAGCAGCCTCTCAAATCTTGTGTGCACACAGGCTACAACTAGCCCAACTATAGCCAGTTCGAACTGCTTACAACTATTTGTGACATACGTAATTAAGGTTGAGGTAATAAAAAAACTACTTATGACTGCTTTTGAAAAACCAGCCTAGTCGATATCCAGTTTCAACTCCTTTTAACTAATTGCAGCCGCGAACTTCCTGCACCTTTTTCAAGCCTTTCCAAGCGCTAACTTTACTAAAATATTCCAAAATAAATTGGGCACTTAAGTTAGATTTTTATAAATATATTTTTTTAGCTATCTCATGCATCTCACCACGTCACTGAGCGATAGGTATATATAAATGAAACTCACACTTAGTAGCACTAGATAACCATTATAATTAAATATTTCCCCTCTTTAGGGCATATTTAGTTTACAGGATTTTCAAAGAAATTTTAAAGAAATGAGATTCCTGTAGGATTAATTCCTGCAGTAGTATTTGGAACGGCGGATTTGCAAATTCCTTTCCAAAGGGAAGATTCCTACGCCTGTGCGTTTTGAAGGAAAAAAAAGAATCCACTTCTTGCCCTTGGTTTCAATTCCTTCGTGAAGTCCAAGGCTCATGCACATTAAATGCTGATAGGTTTTCACAAAAGACACAACCAAGCACTCATTAACTGGAAACACATGATCCAAGTAATTATGTTTGCCACTAACCCTTAAATTCCTATGCTGATGATATTCCTTTGTTCCAAACATCCTAAATTTTCTATTCTTGTGTTTTCGAATCCTGTAGTTTTCTACTTTTCGCTCTACCATATTCCTATATTTTTTTTCTGTTCCTTTGTTTTGTATTTCTACATTCCAAACATGCCTTTATAGTATGGTTATCTATCCTTAGTGCGGTCAAGCACTTCTTTACTTAACCTTAGATCGTTGAAATGAAATGCTCTTTGAGTTATACCTTTGCATTGTGCATTTCGTTCCATCTCCTTTAAGTGTTGATGCAACACATGCACCAATACGATTAATAATGATATGATCAACTTCATATCATCACATGACCTTATTGTTCATCGATCTTGACCTCACCTCCTCTTCACCGTTACGTCGGTCCATCAGCGTCAAGTCTTTGCTCAAGCATCCCGCCACACGGTCCAACACTTCAAAGCCTCCAACCTACCCTTCACACTTGCTACTGGTACATCAAGCCAAGTCTCATCTTGATCTTCTCCACCTTAGTCACATGACTCCATGTCATGTCCTATGCATTAAGCTCCTTCATCACACATATTAGTTCACCTAAAGTTATCACTCAATTACCAAAACTAACCAAGGACCTTTCAGTCACTGGGCAGCCCATGCCCTGGTAAGTCCCTGAGCCTCAAGCTGTGCCCGAAGATTTGCTTGGGCTCAGCCTAACTCTTTATAGAGGACGCGCGCGACCGTAACCAATGGGTATAGCCCCGAGCCCCCGAGTGATACGTGAGATCGGTCTGGTCTGTTGGTCGGCAACTAGTTACTTGGAAACTTAGCATAACCCTAGGTTTGACTCTCTATAATAGCTATTGTTTCGACAACTGAGCGTACTAGCTAATTATAGAGACTAACACCCATTATTGTATATTTATTTGTATGTTACGAATGTAAACACTACAGGAGGTTGGTTCTTTGTCGAATGCCTGTTGCACTCGGCAAAGGCTGCTTTGCACTCGGTAAAGCATTTGCCGAGTGCAACATTCGGAAAAAAAGGCTCTGTCATATGGTTTCACAGTAAACGCACTCTTTGCTGAGTGTCGAGTCCCGCACACTCGGCAAATATTTGACACCATCCATTGAATTTTCACGCCGTCTTTTTTTTTTCTTTGCCGGGTACAACATTCGGCAAAGAATTTTCTTTTGGCAAAGAAAATATTTAAAAAAAATCTTAGGTGCTAATTCATTTTCAAAGCAATCAGTAACCCTGTGCCAGAATGAGTATTATCAATCTTTAATCCAACTGGAAGGCCATAAGACCCTTCGGATAAGAAGTACCATGCAGGTTGAAGCAATCAAAGGGCCTGACAACCATAGTTTTCAGTTTAGTAATGGGAGGATTAATGCACCTTTTAGTAAGCAAGAATACGCTAAATACAAGGGAGAACGTATCTACTTCCGGGATGCATGAATACCGAAAACAAATCATGATGAACTGATGGTATACCTTTTTTTTTGAAAAAACAATGCATAGCCTCTTCTGATGGCGCTGGCTGTTCAATGTAAACTGGCCGTTGAAAAGAATCTAGTAAGAACCCGTTTCTGAAATAGATGAAGAAAAAACAATGGCTATAAGATACCATAGAAAGAACTAAACATATACCTGATGTCCAGAGTGCCCAATCAGTAGCATGTGTAGTTGGCATGTGTTGCATTAGACTTATCAGAATGGGTAAAGAAAACAGGCTGAAAAGAAAATCCATGCTATGGAACCAGTGGACATAGGGTATTAGAACGAGAGAGTGAAGTGTGGTTTTTTGCTTCACTGAGATGCAGGTTCAGATGTGATTCCATCTATCTTGTGTCTGAATAAATGTAGTCAAACAAAGTGTAAATGGAGACTAAGTTGCTGATCCGAGAGAAATTGACAAATGCCTTGGAAAATAGGAAGGACTGAGAAAGAACAAGGATGTGGACATATTAATGACCAAGAAACCTGATCAATCTGCTTCTGAAAGCACCAAATTCTCCAATGCAAACAGGAAGTGACAAGGTAAAATTTAGATGGCAAGCATGCAGCTTATGAATATCTCCTTTTCAAATATCCTGAAAGCACCAAATTCTCCAATGCAAACTCGCCATGTTGTAGTTCAAAATTACAGGCAAGGATCTATATTCACATGCTATATATTTAACATATCCTGGAAACGTGGTCCCTGACGGTGACAAAACTATATTTGCACAACATATTATTGGCTGAACATGATATGAGGTGGTTTATGTGATAGCCAACCTCCAAAAAACTACGATACAGGAACCAATCAAAATGAAGGAGGATCCTTTATCTGTCTTGCACTTTAGCGCATGGATAATTCATTCTTTACATATATGACAAGACCCACCTAATATGACAGCATGATAAAGGAATTCCCTGACCGACACTAACTGCATGATATGTCCTACTAAATGGTCCACCCATTTGGTAGCGATCGTGTGCTCCTATAAGTTATTGCAGGATCTAATATTTTTGCAGAGCATATTATTGCAAAAACATGATTTGCGGCATCATACTGATCCTAGAACTCCGAAACAAAGAAGGATGCACTACCCCAACAAAAAGAATATATGCTCTGAAATCTGCATGGATTAACCTAAATGTTGAAGGGCAAAGAAGTTCTTTTTTTTTAAGGGAAAAGAAACCTAAATTCGCAGCTGCACTAATTGAAGCAATGAATATTCAGTTCATGGTGGAAAATTAACAAATGTTCTCAATTTGACAGTGTTCCCAGAAAGTGGCAGTTTGCATGACATACTATCGATTCAAAGCAATGTCAAAACCCAGGCAAATGTTAACACAAATGTAAGTGAACCAAGTGAACACTTCATCCAAGTATGCAGACTGATAATTTGAGATTCAGATATCATATGCTAAGCTAGGTACAATCATTTACATGTTTGGCTCAGATTTGCCCCATTATCATCACATTGCGTCTAAACTGTTTGCTTGCATATGGTATACAAGCCGTCCTATAGTTTAGCAACTCACAAGTATGGGGACATTTCATCATCATCGCCGCTGCCTCAGCATAAAAAGTACCACATCATTGCATATGCCACTACCTCAGCACATTTTTTTAGAAGTTCAGAAAAAAATCATCATTGAAAATGCCATAGAAAAGCAAACACTAGACAAGCCATTTGCTGAAATGCAAAATTGGAGATAAGAAGTAGGTGAACATAGGCACTGAGATTAAAATAGCAACTAGCAGTTCATCATAGTAACATAGCAACAACATATGCCCAATACCAAATATAGCAATAGATAGTAAAGTAGTGGCATGTGCCCAATTAGTCAAATTCATCTCAAAATTATCTCAACTCAGCCACAAATTTATCCCAATAAAAAGTTCAAATAGCGGCATTGGCATTTAGCATCATAGGCAGTGGCATTTGTCCCAATTTAGCATCACAGGTAGCATGTAATCAAAAAAACATCACAATAGTACAGGGGGAACAGGGCAAGTAGAGGTTCATCAGCGTGGAGTACAGTAGACGGAGCTGGGGAAGGAGGGCGTGGGGATGGAGCTAGGTGGCTCACTCCCTAGCCACCGGATCCATGCGGGGGAGGGCCTCCTGCTCCTCCTGTGGTCTCCTGCTTGGGCCAAGCAGCTCAGGGAAGGGGAAGAGGCAGGCCAGTGAGGAGGAGCTCCGGGGACGAGTGAGCGGCCGCGGGCCAGGGAGGTCTGGCGGGTCGGGGTGGCGGCGCTTGGACAGGGCCCGGCGGGGAGAAAGTGGTGGGTCGGGGGACCGGCGGACAGGAGGCGGCACGAGGGGGTGCCGGCGGCCGGGTGTCGCCAACACGGACGTGGCCGGTTGGACAAGATGAGAGGAGGGAGGATCTGACGAGGGGGCACCGGCAGGGGCGGAGCTCGCCGGCTGCGGCGGATCCGGCGGCGAAGGCGCCTGGCGGGGTTGGCGGCGCTGTGGACGCGGTCACGTGGGTGCGGGGGGAGGACGGGAGGGACTGGCGCGTGTGTGAGGCCTCTCAGTGTGTGGGTAGGGTTAGGATGGGTAGGCTGGGCTATTTTAGTTATTTTTTTATTTTTTTAATTCTTTGCCAAGTGCTTCCTGGGCCTGCACTCGGCAAAGACATCATTTGCCGAGTGTGCAGCCCGGCACTTTGGCAAATTATTTTTTTGTTTCTTGGCTCCTATTTTTTTGTGCAGCCTTACTATAGTATTTACAACTACATCTTCAAATTTGGATAATTTTTTATTTTTTGTCTATATTTATTTTATTTATTTTGTTTAGTTGAATTTTTTTAGATAATCAAAATTTGAACTGCAAGTACATGGTATAATAGAATTTAGTGATTCAAAAAATAATATTCAGGGTATTTAATGTATGTTGAGGCAGTATCTAGAAACTCGTATGAACTTTGGAGCACCTTGTTCGAGGAACATGACGGTGAACTTGCCAAAAAAGTGTTTTTAAATTATATAAAATTCAAACAAAGTTCCAAAATCATGAAACTTGTCGAGGTGTCATGTTATCGCATATGGAGGCTATGGTAAAAAATTGAGAAGATTTCGAGTAAGTTGTGACGTCAGATGCGTAAAACCTAGACATCTCCACATGTGATCATTGGATTTTAGACATCCGCCACCACAACTTGCTCAAAACATTCTCAATATTTTACCACAGCCTTGACGTGCGATAACATGACACATCGACAAGTTTCATGATTTTCAGAATTCGTTTGTATTTTATATAATTAAAAAACTCTTCTCCCGCAACTGGATGGTCATTTTCGTGAACAAGGCGTTCAAAATTTTGGGCGAGTTCCTGGATACGACCTCAAAATACACTCTCTAACATGAATATCATTTTTTGACTGGTTAGATTTTATTATTTCATGCACCTGCAGTTAAAATTTGGATTGTCCGAAAAAATTTAAGTAAATAAAATAAATGAACGAAATATAGCAAAAAGTTATAAAATTAAATTTTCTAAATTCGAAAATATGCTTGAATACAATATATAAGGACTGCAGAAAAAATTTGAAATTAAAATTCAAAAAAATAAATCTTTGCCGAGTGCCAGGCAGTGGCACTCGACAAAGAAGCTTGCTTTGCCGAGTGCATCAGCCTGGCACTCAGCAAATTTTTTAAAAAATTTTGACGGCGTGCGTTGCCTCGCCCGTTACCTGACGTAGTTTCTGCCGAGTGTCGTCTTTGCCGAGTGTTGCACTCGTCAAAGAAAGCCGAGTGGCTTTCTTTGCCGAATGTCGTACACTCTTCGGCACTCGGCAAAGGCCTTCTTAGCCGAGTGCCAGACTTTGCCGATTACAACACTCGGCAAAGTCTGTCTTTGCCGAGTGCCCGTATTTTGGCACTCGGCAAATCTCGAGTTTTCCGTCGTGAAAGGACTAAAGGTTTTGAGCCAACCTCTTAGAAGCGTGCTGTATGGATACTATACTATGCATGGAAAAAAAAAAGGAGGTGACTGAGAGAGTAGCACCACGATAAAAAAAAATGGAAAATGCAAAACGAGCATTTCTTTTGAACAATAATGAAAAAAGGAGCATTTCTTTTGAAGAAGAAAAAAATGAAAAGGAGCTAAACGACAGGGATATGTTTATGCGCTATAGCACTCCTCATTTTGAGCGTATCCACACGTCGAAGATTCTTTATGCCCATTGCCCACAACACCTCTCTCTCTCTAGAAATCTCTCTGTGCGAATCTCTGTCCTCCCTATCGATACATATCTTATACAAGCACCCACTGTTTTCCTCTTCCTCTATTTATTTGGATCAACAGCATAAAAGGGCATCGATCCCACCCTGCACTCGCAACAACAAAGCACACAGCAGCTAGCCCACAAAAAAAAAAACACTTCACACTAGCTAGAGGTAGCAGGCCTCATTGTTCGTTAGATTGCCAGCTCGATCGACTGACCGCGGGAAGCCAAGAGAAGAGACGGTGGTATAGATGGCCGACAGAGTGTCGACACTGTCGACGGAGAAGGCGGCGGTGATCTTCACGACGAGCCAGTGCCCGATGTGCCACACGGTGACGAGCCTATTCTCCGAGCTGGGCGTGAGCGCGGCGGTGCACGAGCTCGACAAGGACCCGCGCGGCAGCGAGATGGAGCGGGAGCTCGCCCGCCGCCTGGGGCGCGCGCCACCCGTCCCCGCCGTCTTCATCGGCGGCAGGCTCGTCGGCTCCACCGACAAGATCATGTCGCTGCACCTCGCCGGCAAGCTCGTGCCCATGCTCAAGGGCGCCGGCGCCATATGGCTCTGAATTTTTGCGAGCAGCTGGAACGCCACGTAACCCCCCCGAATTTTGCACCGTATTTCCATGCATGCAATTAATTAAATACTCTTATTACGTACTGGGGGGCAGTACGTATATATATACTGATATATCGTGCATACCGTCCGATCATAACGGGTGGTGAGGTTGAGAGAACTTTTGAGATACTGCGAGGTTTTGTTTTGCCGCTAGCAGGACTGCAAAAGGGTGTAAAATGAAGGGAGCTAGTTTGAAGCCTCCCGTTTCCGATCCAGTTTTTCAATGAGATATATGAATTTTGACTTACCTCTCTATTGCTATTCTTGGATCGATTGTTCTTGGCTTCTTGCCTATAATCATGTGGATGGACATGGCACAGATTTTGTCCGTGTATATGTATTATATATGAGTAATAAGGCCTCGTTTAGTTACCAGATTTGGTGGACAAAATTTGCATAGTAAGTGTCCGATCACACTGTAGCAATTTTGTTTTCATTTGGTAATAATTGTCTAAATATTGATTAATTAGGCTTAAAATATTCGTCTCGTAAAGTACAACAAAACTCTGTAATTAATTTTTTATTTCATCTATATTTAGTACTCCATATATGTGCCAATATTTTGATGTGACGAGGAATAAGAATTCTGCATAGTGAATTTTGGATACCAATTTTGGTACGTAAACGAGGCCTAAGTATTCAAATACTACGTACTTGTAAAGATGAAATTAAGGCAAAGCATGCATGTTCTTACGTTTAATAGCTGACCGAACTATAGGCCTAACACGACTCGGTCCTCTGTTTTTCACTAAAATAGCACCTCCTGCAAAACGTTTGGTAGATTTCCTCCGAAAGAGACAGAACCCTATCAAATAGACCCTATATGGAATCGAATTAAATGCATGTGACTTCTTTTCTCATCAACCCTATCATGCTCTAGGTTGTTCGATGGTTGATGGTTTCTGCGCCGGTTACATAGACCCTATATGGAATCGAATTAAATGCATGTGACTTCTTTTCTCATCAACCCTATCATGCTCTAGGTTGTTCGATGGTTGATGGTTTCTGCGCTGGTTTATATTATTTTACTGTGAGAGAAAAATATTATATCATGACTGATAAGTTGAGCTTTAGAGTTTGTTTAATCAAATTAAGTTGGACAAACTTTAAAAAAAGAGCAACAATATTTATAACACTAAATTAGCATCACTAAATAGATCATGAAATCTATTTTCATAATATACTATTTAGTAGCATAGATATATTGTTAGCTAACTTAAGGTAATTATTTGATGACTTAAGATGACTCTAAGAATTGATTTATCTTAGGACGGAGACGTTGCAGTACATTAATTTGTCTTCAAGAGAAGTGAAATTAAGAACTAACTCTTAGGAATACTAACTAGAAACAAAATGTCATTTCACATGTTCTCTCTTTTACCATTGTTATGACTTTTTTATTTCCTTTCTGTGATCCCATCCGGTCAACGAGCACTGAATCATCAAGTAACACACAAATAATTCAAAGCATTAAAAAACATTGAGTAGACACCAGAATTAAACTGGTGCAGGATTCACACAAACGAGGTAAAGAAAAATTATAGTTTTCATAGGAATTTAAAATTGAGGAAATACTTTGCGCATGTTATTTCTAGTGATTTTTCTATTGTGTCTTAGTTTATCTATTGGTTTCTTTTGAAATTTCAAATACTTGTCTAGTAAGTCTTATTTATGCCAATTGATGTTGAGCTGGAAGGGTGGGGGAAAAGAAATTAGGCATAAGAGCAACTCCAACGGTTTTGTAATTTTTATTTGGCAAAACATGAAGTTTGTCAACTCTCAAATCAATATAGGGAGGAGGAAAAATGTCATCTCTAACGGTTTGGCAAAACTGACTTGCTAAAATACAAAAAAGGAAACCCGACAGCGCGGAAGAAAAGAGCGCACACGGGAGTAGCACAAGAGACGAAAATGCCAAGCCGATCACGAGTTTGCATATATGCCAATCCATCCAAGATTTTGCCAAGTTAATAAAAATACAAAGCTCATTTGTCAAACCATTGGATAGGAGTTTTATAGACTTTTTTACAAAACAAGAATTCAAAGCTCATTTATAAAACCGTTGGAGTTGCTCTAACAAACAGAGCAGTGGCAATTGACAGAATTCCTGCAGTGACACAGAAGATATGGTTCCTCAATTCAAAGGGGAGCATTTGTTCTTCTTAGAGTGTACACGGAAGACGCACACAATCAGTGCTACGAAAAATCGGCCGCTACACCTTGACCTCTCATTTGGGTAGGCCGAGTATATATTCATTCTTTTTATGTCCTTTCTAAAAAGGCCTGATGTATATACATTCAGGCCCAGTAGGTAGGCTGGCCCAAGGGAGCAAGAATTCGTCCAGCAAACCGATGGCGGCCAAAAGGAGAGCGTTTTCTTTCTTTCTTTTAAGAAGTCTTCTTTCTTTTTAATAAGAACCCAAAGGAGAGCGTTGAATACCAAGGTTTTCTTGTATGGTAAAGAAACCAGCATGATGATTCTTTTGTTTGTCTTGTAATTTTGCTATCACTGACTCATCACTAAACATAAAGATGATTTGTAATCACAGATAGTTACTTCTTCCAGATGAACAGGATGATGTTTTGTATTCTGTAAAGAAATGCATCTGTCATCTAAAAAAAATGAGGTTTTCGTTAAGTTGCCAACCTGTCAATCACCTCCACCCATGACATGCACCAATGTGCAGTTGTTGGCAATGTGGCTGACTCAGAACCTTCTACCCCAGCACAGCAACAATGCAAGCATGTGGTCCAAAGAAAACGTGCAGAAAACAAGTGAGGCAGCTCACACACACAGTCTCAAGTAACATGCAACCAACAACCACCCAAACATGGCGGCAGCCATCCATCCATGTGAGTTGTTGTAGTATGCAAACGACGAACACAAGCAATCCAGTCCAGAGAGTTAAGGGAGTAGCCCATACATGTTCAGATCAGATCCAAATGTATAGGCCAACGTAACAGACCTAAATTTTCAGACGATACAGAAAGCTAGCCTAGCACCTCTACTCATGCATGGACCCTATGGTCCATCAATGCACTAACATAATTCAAATCGTCCGACAGGCTCATGTAGGCCGCACCATCTTTGACGAACGGACGGTGCTGCAGTGCACACCGTCTGATCATAGTTAACTGGCTGGTACCGAATGGTACATATATATATATATACTGTATACAGTGTTACTGTGCTATGGTCATATTCGAGTCTCTCTCATCTATGGACCATATGTGCAAGCAAGTATAATCATGTGCCATGGTTTGTTCATGGCATTCAATTACTAGGCTGGCGACCCTCACCGTCATTTATAATATAATAATGATAGTAACAATATGAGTTTGATAATTGATTGTACTCACTCTGTTCGCGACGAAGTAACGTAACTATAGAATTTGTGTCAGTCAAACTAGCTTAACTTGACCCATTTTGTGATGAATGTTAATACATTGTGATGAATGTTAATACATTTATGTTTCCAACTAGGTTTACTAGAAGATTATATTTTTCATAATTAATCTAATGATACTTATATCTTGTATTATAAAATGTTAGTGCATTTTTCAAAATAATTTTGGTCAATCTTTAGATCGTTTGAAGATTATATTTTCATAATTAATCTAATGGTACTTATATCTTGTATTATAAAATGTTAGTGCATTTTTTAAAATAATTTTGGTCAAGCTTTAGATCGTTTGACTCCTCAAAAAGAGAAAAGTACATTCTTTTGTGTATAGAGGGAACACTTGTTTATTGATGATCTAAACCTACATGTGCATGCATGATTTGTGATGATTTATGCATAGTTGAGCAAATGCGTTATGGTGTGATGGATATTGGATGGAAGCTTGTAGAATATGTTCTCATTCTCACTTACGCTCCAAGCCATGCATATGTTGTTTTATGCATAGTTGAGCAGATGTGTCCTATGGTGCTAGTAAGCTTGGATGCTCATTCTCATGTTTATGTGTGGTGGGTTCTTTCAAGCTTCAAAATCTATCATAAGTCGATGCTTAACAAGTTGAATTGTGTGACATATGCAGTTAGCATAAAGATGCATTGTGAGTTCTATTGAGATCCTATGCACTTTTCTCTAATTGATTTTTTTTGGGTGAAAAGTCACACGAACATCGAATTTGAATGCAAACTTGCGATTGCATTCATTTCATGGGGTCTACTATATATACATGTTAGAGGCCCCTAACTTCATAGATTTTATATAAATGCCATTTTTGCCCCTCCTACAACCTATACATTAATACAAAACTAAGAGGGTGAAGTGGTAATTTCCTCTTCGCCTGCTTCAGCTACCCACTCTTCTTCTCCAACTCTTCTCTTGCTATTTTTACTTCTGACTCTGCATCTTTCATCCTTGGTCATCCTGATAAAGCCTTTTGTTTGTTCTTTGTAGTTTTTCAGGCGAATCTGAATCCTTGACTTCGTGTTTTCTGACTTGAGAACTTTATGTC
Organism: Bothriochloa decipiens; assembly: GCA_023333625.1. Lineage (NCBI taxonomy): Eukaryota > Viridiplantae > Streptophyta > Magnoliopsida > Poales > Poaceae > Bothriochloa > Bothriochloa decipiens. The sequence continues at coordinate 15,953,240 of CM041647.1, read as the reverse complement.
TGTCGCTAAAGTCGAATCTTTTCATGCGAAGTTGAAGTCATTGCACCGTTGCATTTTCTCTTGCAATGAAACTTAGTTACAATGAAAATTTACTTTTTAACTCCAAAGTTAGTGAGGCTTCTTTTATGGTGAAGTCAAATCCCAACAATGTTCCATCTTATAACTTTGTTGTTCATGAAATGTATAAATCAGTAGAGAAAACTCTAATAAATGATGCCTATATATATGAGAGAACTTTATGTTTCTTAGAAGGGGTGAACATGTAATTCCTACAAAAAAATCAATCTAAATAGTAGAATTGAACACCGGAGAATCCATCGTGTTGTTGGTTGCTTCAAAGGCATAGTATTTGTCAAGTTCTTGGATAAACTTGCCAGAACTAAAAGGGTAAGGAGATATAACTAAACTCCACTTAAATAAAAAGTCCTAGTTTCACCTTAAAGAACTTGAGCTAATTACTTGCAATAGATTTTACACTAGGTGTAGAAACGGTGTTAAGATGTGCAAAACACCCTCTTCCCCAATGCCGCTAGTTTCTCCATTGGTGACAGTAACCTGACATATTTTCTCATGTGAGAGATGATTTCTTGTGTTTTGCCTCTCTTTCTTAATTTACTCTCCTTATACACGTCATCAAAATGGTGCGTAACAAATACCGATGGAAACCAGTGTTGGGAGTTGTCTAATAATCGTCCTTCCAACTATTCATCTTGCATTTTATTTACTGACCTCCCACACCATGACCCTCATCCCTCAACTCACTCCATATCCATCCAATCTTCTTCAACTCCTAGCTCTTTGAAGGTGATTAGTAATATGATATTATTTGGCCATCGAACAATTAGCAGTAATTGTAGTAGTAACAACACAGTACTAATGGAGAGCATTGACTGTTGGAAAAAAAACCATAATTCTTGTTTTCAAAGGTTCAAACTATTTAGATTTTCACCAAATCTAAAAACAGTCCTAACATTTATGATTCTGAATTAGAGTCATTCTTTTATGATGGAATATAGTTTAATATTATATGTGCTTGGAGTTATAAATGTTAATAATATTTTCTATAACTTGGTTAAATTTAAAAAGTTCAACTCAATCCAAATCGAAAACTGCATTTCTATTTTTACGGAGGTAATACTTTTCTTTTGAAATCATGAGGTAAGTACTAATTTGTGTGAACTGAAGTGGATTTAGTAATCATTTTAGAGGCAGTAATAATAAGAATTATAATGGTCCCCGTAGCGTACGCATGCACGGTTGGCATGACTGGTGCGTGCGTGTGGTCATTGAGGATTGATTGTGGACGCTGCTGACCCGCTACAGTCCATGATCCTCACTGAAAACGCCGTTCCCACTTTCATCTCCATCGCAGACAACCGACTGACAACCAAACAGGGGAACCCAAAACAAGACTATCGTGTGCAAAATGTGCTTAAAACTACTGAGAACTGGACCATTACTTGTAGTACTTACTAGGATTATTAGAACCTCGACCTATTTATGCGTACAAATGTCAAGAAAGAAGATGATAAGGTAATCTGAAAAGAAGACGATAATAAGGTAAACTAACTTGGACCACAGCATGTATATTATATAACTACATACATATTGGGAAGTTCCCTGAAATTTCAAAGAGAACCATACAATTTCTAATGAAGTTGTTTAAGGGGGGGAAAGTTTCTAATGTCAAAGACTAAAGATGAAGTAGTTAAGGGCATCTGAAATGGAGAACAAAATGCAAATGTACTGAAACAGTTGTGGTGAGACATTTTTTTTGTTACATAAATGATATAAGTTAAGAATAATTTATTGGCGACAGTGAGTGCAAACAATAAACGATACAGGAGTTGAAATGCATTGATTCCTCCATGTCCATGGTCCAGATGGGACAACGACTGGAGTAAATAAAATAGTAGTATTTGCAAAAAAAAAAAAGTAGTAAACAGCAGCAGTGTGTGTGAGAGAGAGAGAGTAACAGAATTGCAGAAACCAACAAGCAGCGGCTGACAAGCTTTGGTGAATCATCACCCGGCCAAAGAGGACGAAAAGGCTGCATCCTGCTGCCACCGCCGCCGCTGTTGCAGTTGCAAATCACACGACCTTTCTGGCTTCATCCAGCCATCCACCCCTCCCACGCACACAGACACATCCATCCCACGCACACACCTCGGACAACGCCGCCGCCGGTGCCAGTCGTCGCGGGGCAGCGCTGAATCCTGATTGATACTCCTAGGTGAAGAAGGGGTGGCAGTGGCATCCATCGTTTTCGCTGCAGATTCTGGCTGCGGCTCATCTGCCCTGCCCCCGTGCCGTGATCCTGCTCCATACCACCAAGCAACGACCCGGCCCAAGGCTCCTCCGAGAGGTAGTAGTGCTCCTCCTCTTCCTCGCAGGCAGGATCGTTCGTGATTTCCTTTTCTAGTTTCTCTCGGCGTTTGTTCTCCTCTTCCTCGCAGGATCGTTCTTGATTTCTTTTCGGCGATCGGTATGGTTTCCGAAGCGAATTTCTAGGGAACCGTTTTATAAACAAGGGGGGACAGAAAGAGCCACCATATTTCTCTGAATTCTTTCCACTGCACGCCTGGGATTTTGTCTTGTTGGGAATGCGGCTTCTTGGAATCCAAAAACAACCAAAAAAAATGCCTCGCTTCCTCTCAAACAAGATGTTCAAATTTTTTTTTCCTCGGTTGTTTTAGCCCATGTCCTCATGATTGAGCTTTTCTTCCCCTTTGTGGTTTCTTGTTCTTCCTCCAGAGTCCAAGCCACTAGATGGCGGTGGCATTTTGGTTGGGGCCGAAATTTTGTCCCTGGATTTGTCTGCGCTTGTTGGTCTCTCTCAGTCCCCTGTTTTCCGCCATGATTCCATCTCTCCACCAACCTCCTGTACCTTCTTCCCAACTGATTATGGCATTGACTTGACTTGTTTGCAGCAGACGTATAGGCACATGTCCTGCCCAGCGGCTCGCTTCTCTGTTCTGAGCTGAGCTGAGCGGGCAACCGGAGAGATCGCACAGTCCTGAATATGTTTGGTTTCTCGCGGCGACGGGGGAAACTTGCAAGGTGAATGTTATGCCTACTTCCTTGATTTCATCGTGTCATGCTTTTCCTCGCTTTTTTGTGATGAAAAAAGAAAAACGGTACCTGCTGTGTGATGATGACAAGGGGAGCTTGGTGACGCGAAATTTGGTTGCTTGTGTACTGGAGAATCAGTGCATCATTTAAGTTTTGGCAGTTAAGTTAGCACTTTCACCTGAGTTGATTCATCAGCAGGTGCTCCAGTACATGTCAGACCTCGAGATTTTCTTCAGAGAATTTTTGTCCTTTTACTGACTACCAAACTTCTATGGTCACAGTAGTACTGTTGATAAAAATTGATGGGATACATTGCAAATTGATGAAGTCATACATATGGCTTCATGAAGCTCGGTTAACATTGCATTGCATTGCATTCAATTAAAGTCACATTTCCTGGTTACATTTTGATGCCAATAATCCTATTTTCACATTTGCTTTGTCTTTGACTGCTTTATACTTTGTCTTGAGTTTTTTGCTTTTGTTTTTCAGGTCGAAGGGTGACCCAAGTGATCCTTTGAGCAGTTCTAGGAGTCCAGTTGCCCCCAGTAAACAACTCAGTCTGCCCAATGTGAGCCTGTGACTGAAGAAATTGCATCTAGTATTGACCTTGTTGTATTTTTGCCACAACCGGACGGTTTAGCTATTTGATTCTTATTTCAGGGGTATGACGCAGTTACGACATCAGTGAGTGGCCGCGCAGATGATCTTTCCTACCGCTGCTCATCCGATACCTTTGATCCTGATGGGCGCACTTTCAGTGTTTCAGAAAATTGGACTGTGCTGTCCGCAGAGGGACATAAACCTATTCCTCGTTTCTATGTATGCCACTGAAAATATAATAAACTAATTCATATATCTTGAAAAAAATAGGTATTTATTTAACGCAATTCAACTTTGATCAAACAGCATGCAGCAGCCATTGTAAGTAGCAAGATGGTAGTGTTTGGTGGTGATTCTGGTCAACGCTTGTTAGATGACACAAAGGTAGTTTGATCTTCTATTTTCTTATATGTGCTGTTTGGGTGTATGCACTCTGCACTGAGTGTTACCATATTGTTATCAAATAATCTTATTACTTCACTTATTGTATTAATTAGATACTGAATTTAGAGAAGCTTACTTGGGATTCTGCACCTCCTAAAGTTTCCCCATCACCAAGCGGACGTTCGATGAAGTTGCCAGCCTGCAAAGGTCATTGTCTGGTATAGCTCTTGTAAATCATGCTGTCTAGTGGTTCTCAAAACCAAAGTTACTGATATGCTCATCGTTTAAGAAAAAAAAAATACTATTTCAGTTAGATTGCTACTTGTCCTTGGGTGTTTTGTGAAAGAGAATATAATTGGTGGAATATTGGATATATTGCATTGGGCCTCATGGGCTGATTATATAGAATACATAGGACTAACACCCCACATGGATAGACAATGTGGTACTATTTCTAATACTCTAATACTCCCCCGCAGTCACAGCGGAAGCGCTACAGACGATGAGACTGGAGAAGAAGCTGACAGGCTAACATCCCCCCGCAGTCAGAATAGTCGATGTGGCGCGTACGCTGTGGCTGGAAAAGAAGCCAATGAGTCCTCGTGCAAGGCGGTAGCCCTTTGTGCTGATGTCGAGGTAGTCGAGTGTGAGGGCGCAGTAGCCGTGGTCGAGAAGCCATGCTGGTGTGGCCGCGGTCATCGTAGTTGTGGTCGGGTCGCCTTGTCAATGGAGCTGCAGGCGCACAAGGGGCGCCATGGTGATATGACGGAGATGTCGAGGCAGTCATCGTGGGAGGAGGCGATGCCGAAGTCAACGCAGTCAAGGTCCTCATGGACATAGAAGAAAGGTGACGACGCAATCGAGGCAGACGAGGTGGAACGGGAGGGTCGATGACGAAGTCGATGCAGTCAAGCCGCCTGTGCACCGAGGCGTGTGCTGGGTTTGCCAGTCCTAGCAACGCATCGGGGAAGAAAGCACGCGTCGGTGTTGCCAATACTAGGCGTACAAGGGAGAGGGCCCCAACCACGCGGACACGACATGGTTGTGCTGGACGAAGTAGAAGCAGTGCGATAGCGACGCATCGGCGAGTGGAGCTCAGCGACGATGTGAGGGTCGGCGAGCTAGGCCCAGTGACGACGAGGGTGTAGTTGCAGTTCGATGACGAAGACCCAATCAGTAGGACGAAGACCTTGTGCAGACGGAAGCGGGGACGCGTCGGCGAGCACTGCCCAGCGACGGCGCGAGACACAACCATCGATGCACAGGGGACGGCGATATAGATGCAACGGCGAGGTGGACACACGGGCGGCGGTGTTGTGGCCCGATGAGACGACACAATAGCAACCCTTTTGCTCGGAGAAGATGCGCGTAGTACTCGGCGGTGGTGTCGATGGAGTCGATGCCGATGCCGGAGTAGTTCGCACGAGGTCGACGGGCGGTGGGCGACTCAATCCCGATTAGTGATCGCGCAAACAAAAAAGATACAACAGCAGTAGATCAGGTGTACCCGGCATGACGACATGGTGGCGGCGGTGCGACCTCATCAGGCGGCGCTCCGACGTGCGGGGTCGAAGGCGCCGACGTAGATCGAAGTAGTGGAGATGGGCAAATCCGCCTCACTGCAGCGACACACCGGATCTGGCTACCTCCATGGCAGCACAGATCGGACGTATGGCCGGGCCTGGCCGCCACCACGGCGGCACGGGACGAGGCGAGATCCAACAGCCTCCATGCGGCGAAGATCGGGAAGGCGTTGACGACGACAGCCCAGCGATGAGCCTGGGAACGAGGCGACGGCGACCGGACGATGACATAGGGGAGATCCTGATCTACTACACGATGACGACAATCGCTGCCGGATCAATAGGATCGGGTGCATAAACGGGGGCGCTGCCCCCAGCGGAGAACGGCCTCTCCCCGGGGGCTCGCGTGCGGAAGCGGCGGCGGCTAGGGTTAGGATCCGAACCTAAGCGAATGATACCTTGAAAGAGAATATAATTGGTGGAATATTAGATATATTGCATTGGGCCTCATAGGCTGATTATATAGAGTACATAGGACTAACACCTCACGTGGATAGACAATGTGGTACTATTCCTAATACTCTAACATTTTGGTATGCATTTCACATTATCAGTCAATATTTTCTTACTTGAACCCGATTATTTTATGCTTCTGTGGAGAATTGTATGCTGGACACTATGTTTAAGTTTAACCTATTTGCACTTTGAAATCATCCGAAACTCAGATATTATAAGTCGATGATCTATTATTCAAAGAAGACAAGGATTGTTCTCAATGATGCATTTTTGTATGCACTTCTTTAATACTGGAAAAAATATTTATACATGTGTGGTGTTCAGGTTCCATGGGGAAATAGAGTCATTCTTGTCGGAGGTAAAACTGAGCCTGCTGCGGATCATTTATCAGGTTTGCAGATGCTACATGATTATCAAAAACCTTTGCAAATTAGGTCATGTCTTCCTCAACAAGATAATGATTAACCATTCCATTTCTGCTGCAGTATGGAGTTTCAATACAGAAACAGAGCTTTGGTCACTTATTGAAGCCAAGGGTGATATCCCTGTAAGCTATCTGATATAAAGAGTTATACTTTGGCAAATATTCATGTGAAAATTGACTAAATTATCTTCTGGGGCTGAGTTAAGGCAGCTCGAAGCGGCCACACAGTGATTAGAGCTGGTGCTACATTGATACTTTTTGGTGGTGAGGACACAAAAGGAAAGAAACGGCATGACCTTCACATGTTTGATCTGAAGTCATCAACATGGCTTCCATTGAACTATAAGTAAGTCATGATAGACTTTTGGATACTATATTTTTTGCTACTGATCTGTGATTGTCCCAACTTAACATTCTCACATAAGTGCATCAAATTTATTTTAATTTGGTTAAATTAGTTTGTGCTCTTTTGTTACTGATTAAAGCTCATTGTTGTAGAGGCACTGGACCTTCTCCAAGATCCAATCATGTCGCTACACTGTATGATGATAGGATCCTTCTAGTTTTTGGAGGCCACTCAAAATCTAAGACACTTAATGACCTGTATTCTTTAGATTTTGATACAGTAAGTCTGTGAGCATCCTTGGCTCAGTATACCTCGGTACCTTTTGCATTTAGCAGGCTACTTATTAGTGTCATCTTCCTGACAGATGGTATGGTCAAGAGTGAAGACCCATGGTCCTCACCCATCACCTCGAGCTGGTTGCAGCGGAACTCTGTGTGGAACTAAGTGGTACATAGCTGGCGGTGCAAGCAAGAAAAAACGTATGTCTCAAGCTCTCAATTTGGAAGCTTTGGTGGTTTTATTTCTTAATGAAGAATACATGTATTGCTTATGTTGAACATCTAGCATCTTTGCAAATTCTAACAAGAAATCAAATTCTCAGGACATGCGGAAACCTGGGTTTTTGATGTTCTACAATCTAAATGGTCTGTTTGTGTAGTGCCCCCTAGTTCATCGATTACTACAAAAAAAGTAAGTAATTTTCTTTCTAACTCTCTTATTTAATTTTGATAGTATCTCACACTCACTACTTTCCATTCCACATCACTTCATCTAATTAGCCAGAAAACTAAAACAACTACTGATGCAGGGTTTCAGTATGGTTCCTTTCTACCACAGGGACAAGATTGCTCTTATTGCATTTGGAGGGAACAAAAAGGAGCCGTCCAACAAGGTGAAGCAATCGGTTTGTAATAAAGAGCATATTTTTTACTGATAAAGAACTGGTTGTCATTTTGATCCAAAAAAATAAAGTGTGGCTTCTCTTGATCTTAAGGCTCTTAAAACACAATTTTTCATCATTGTCTGGCACATTTATGATGTATGTTTTCCACTTACTACCCCATGTGAAGTCAACTTAAAATTGTTTTGAAGTTTGAAGCTTTCATATCAAACTTGGATTGTATCATTGACCATATGACCTTGTGCAGGTTGAAGTATTAGTGGTACTGCAAAATGAGCATTCTTTTAGTTGGCGTTCGGCCCCCCCCAGAAGTGGACCGTGTGCTGTACGAGTATTCTCCAAGCAATAAGGAGCTTGCTGATCATCTCAACAAATGTGCCCCCTTGTACTCAAACAGTTCCATTGCAAGGCATAGTCTCACTTCTGTGATAGAACACCCTCCTAGAAGGGAACCCCTCTCTGAGTCATTGTTGAAGCAGTCCAGTATGGGCACTTCACTCCATGGGCAGTTGGATCAAGTAGAAGAGTGCAGCTTAGGTCAAAAACTGCAGAAACCAAACGATGATGACAGATACGATGACTCTTCTTCATGTCAAGATAGCACTGTGAGTATTGCACCTACAAGTTTTGTTCTTCATTTAGCAAACAACTACGCGCAAATGGACATATTATTTGTTTATTATCTGCATAACGGATTGTTTCTTACAGCCAAAAGGGCATCGGAACAAAAGGATTCAGAGTGACACAGCGGAAAATATGGTGACTGGAGGATCAAATGTAAGAAGGATAGCTAGATGCTCTTCAGATGTTAGCCAGAGCCACTTATACAACACAAAAATAGCAGACTTAATCAGAAGAAACACCACACTCGAAGACCAGCTTGTAACCACACTGGCAAGCAAAGACCAGCTAGAGAAGAGCTTATCATCGATCATTCACAGCAGAGAACAGCTTGAGAAGATGCTTGCCAACAAAGATAAGGAGGCTGAGATGCTGAAAGAGAAGATAGCATGCTTAGAGCTGGCACAGGAGGAGTCGAACAGCCTCTCGAACACGGTGCACGCTGATAATGTGCGCCTCGAGCGCGAGGTGGCGTTCCTGAAAGCCGTCACAGATGAAACCCAGAAGGCAAGGAAACTTGACGTTTACTAGTACTGTTTGGTAATCCTGATGTGTTCTGTACTGAGTTGGTTTTATTCTTGCAGGAGCTGCATTCCACTCGTAGAATTTTAGCAGGAGAACAGTCACGCGCGTTCCAGCTCCAGGTACTATAGTTGAGACATATTTGACTCATACATTGAGAAGTTAAACTGTGCCAAAATGTTTTTGTCATGCAACTCGACAAATTTCACGAACCAGCAAGTCACAATGGCCTTTTCCAGGTTGAAGTGTTCCATCTCAAGCAGAGGCTGCAAATACTTGAGGGAAGATCAGGAACACCTACCAAACAACCATAGGCTGTAGTTGTCACATTTCTACATTTCTGCACAGCAATTGTTGCAAGTTTGTAACACCCCCATGTAAATGATTATGTGTGAGCGTTTATGTGACCATGTTACATGTGCTGATATTGATCTGTAATTTGCGGGATATGATAAAACTATAGCTAACGGATTGAACCATGCTATATTTATAGATATATTGATCTGTAATTTGCAGGGATATGGTTAAAAAACTATAAATGCGCAAGCTCTACCTGAATGTGTGAAACACATACTGCATGGTTATAACTGCCTGAATGTGTCAAACGTACACTGCATGATGTTTGCATCAAAATGACACAATGTGTCATTCTTAATTTCCTATCTAAATTCAAGTTTAGCACGGCTGTAAAGCTGAAAAGAATGTTGCATTATTAGGTGCTTTGACGCAAAAAACTGTACTTAACAATTAACCATAAATATTAAATTAAGTTAATTATCAAAGGTAATATAAGAAATTATTCAGAGAACCAAGTTCAACAAGGGCGCAAGTCAGCTACTTAGTCCGATTCTCCACAAATAACTTGAAATTTCAAATGGTGCCTTTGTCTACACATTATCCACTGTACATTTGCCAATTGCCATCACAACATCATGACCCAACATGAGGGCGGTGGATTACACCAGCTGACCTACAGGGTTACATAAATATATCACTCCTCATCATCTTCATCTTCATCGTCATCGTCCGGGATGGCAGTGTCATCACCAATACCTTGCAGAAGGGTATCCACATCTTCACCGAGCTCTGCCAGCCTTGTGCTCAGTTTCTCAACCTTAGTTTGTTCCTGGCCGAGGCAGACGAGTAGATCATTCAGTTCTGCCTCACTGTCCTTCCCAGCCTCTTCCTTGGCTTGCGCTTTTATTGCTTCCACGTCAGGATACGGCACACTGCCTCCCTGCCGCAAGGTTTTTACCTCGGCATCCAAGCGGTAGTTGGCCTGCTCTATGCTGTTGTAAGCTTCTGACAAGCTCTTGAGATCAGACTCCAATTTTACTGAAAGATTTCTTTGGTTGTTAGCTTCAGCTTCAATCTGGGACTTTTCAGCTTTGAGTGCCTCTATCTGTCGTTTCGCTCCCTCCAGTTCTTGTCTGAGGGCTTCAATCTGGACCCTTTCTCGGCCACTGCTTGGTTTCTGTGAAGTACCTGTGGTGGTACCACCACCAGTTCTCACTAACTCTTCTGCTAACATTGCATTTCGAGCTAGTAAGTCCTGACAGATGCCATTGTAAATATCAGTGTCAGCTTAGCAGTGTCTGAAAAACACTGGCAACAAGAGACACCCAGCAACAAACCCAATCTAGAAATAATTATGTATGGCCCACTTGCACAACAATTCACGAGTCAACTTCAAGATAACCATGTTATCTACAATATTTTCTCAAGAAACTTTTCAAATGTCTTGAGTTTGCATGAATCAGCTTGTTTTGGTTAATAAAACATAGGGTCCTCTAGTACCAGAGTATTTGACAACCTAACCTCAGTGCTGCCCAGAAGACTGGTTGATCATGCCAAGAGAGAAGAGACCCTTCATTCAAGAAGGTGGTGTCTTAAGGAGCAAGCTCCAACTAATGAGAAATATATAAAGTTTTATTAACACTAAGTCACAGAACATAGTGAATAACCTAATTTAAGAAATAAGAATCACTTTCTGACAAACCATGGCAAGAGACCCTTCATGTTTGCTAACTGCTTAGTCTTTTGGATTAAGAAAATGGTGTTAATGGAATTTAAACTATTGTCAGGTGTCCCAAAATAGTAATGTAATTTTTTTCATGGCAATGCACAAAACATCAACTTTTAGCTTTGAATTTTTGAAGTAATTCAACAGGAAATTCTGTGAAAGCAACAAATGGAAACATACCTGCATCTCATTGCACTGTTTCTCTACAAATGACTTTAGCCGCTTGATATACTCTCCATCAACCTCCCCGTTCTTCTGCTCCAATTCAGTAGGAAGGACTGCAGTTGCAGTTTTTGTCCGACTAAATATATCCATTATGTTCTCTCTAATATCAGCCTCAAGCTTACTAAGGAAATTAACAAACTGTGCATCAAATATTTCTGAGAGGACAGGGTGTTGATCGTCATTATTTGTTTCATCCTCTTCAATCTCTTGGAAATCTGACATGCTATTCGCACTTGATCGGGAAAGCTCCTTGTGGTGATGCTGCTCTGACGACGGATGTGCCAAGCTTTTCCTCAATTCATCAAACCTCAAAAAGTATGTAGTGAGGCCAATCTTTTCACTTATAGCATCTGCAACAGCAAAGGCATCACGACCCTTCTCACGGCTAGCATTGTACAGGATGCAAGCACCTAGAACAACAGCAGCCAGTCCACGAACACAAGCAGTGTAACGTTTACTTGAAGCAAGCTCTATTATGTAGTTCAGATGCACTGCTGATTCCAAAAGGCAGTTGACAGCATTTGAACAATCAACAAGCCATATGATGAGTAGCCGAAGAATAACAGGTTGAATGTATGGTTCTTCTGGTTGGTTGTTTTGGTCAGTTTCTCCATCTGTTGAAGCTGCGATGGACAAACATGTGACAATACGATGCAGTACTAGCTCAGTGCGCCCCAAGGACGGTGTAGGTGTCTCAAGCTGAATTTGCAATACCTGAAAAAACATCAGTTGAGACTTGTGAGACAACCTTCTGTCTTAAGTTCTACAAGGGCGGGCGTACCCAGTGCCGTAGGCTCCCACACTGCAGGGTCTGGGGAAGGGAAAATAGCCAACAGCCATCCCTGCACAAATGTGCAGAGGCTGGGGCTTGAATCCTAGACCTCTTGGTCATAGGCGGTAAAGCTCTATCGCTTGCACCAGGGCCGCCCTTCTCTTAAGTTCTACAAGGGGTGTAAAACAAATATTCATGAGTCACGCTACTAAATCATGCCTTATAGTAGCCAAAGAATTGGCATAAACAGGCACTAAATCCCCCAAATAGTTTAAGAGCATAAGAAAAATAACATGACTTAATTTTAATTACTTTAGGATCAAGAAGAATCATAACATAATAACCAGCCAAGCTCAGATACTCCCATCACAAGCGAGGAAGCATATAATTAATTCTAGCAACAACACTAAGTAGGAAAAGGCCATGTATCAACACAGCTCAATATCCATTTTATGTTATTTTCAAAATAGAATGATGGAGTCAGTTAATAATTAGATTTACACCACTCAATGGTGACTGGTGATGAGGCATGTGTTAGGATTATGTTACTAACTATTGTCCATATGAATCCTGGATCTGAGGTTGGAATAACATTTTGTTCCATCATCTAAAAATCAGTTAACATTAGTAGTAGGGTACTTGGTTTGCTACTTAAGTTTATATACAGGTAGAATGAATGAAAGGTTGAAGGGTGCATACACGATCCTTGCTTTGCAAGTTGTCCTTGATAATGTGAGAAAGAACGCTAGATGCTCTGCAACATGCCTGAGTAATTTTTGTTGAAATGTCAGAACAATTTATTAAACACAGCTACACAAAGACCACTTGAATATCCTGTGAACTGGAGCTTTAGGTTTCCAAGACTTCACCTCCATATCTCCATTGACATCACTTGAAACCAGAGCTTGCAGAAGTACACTGTCATTAAAAGACAATGTCAATTGTGAAGTGGTTCATGATGAAATTGATACTACGACAAATCACGTGAGTTTGGCAGAAGTGGGAATTATATAATGGTGAAGACACAGGTTAATTTGACCTTGGCTCAAGCAGTAATTTATAAACTAAGCAAAAGGCAGCGAAGGTTAATGTCCTTTAATGTAAGATACAACTTAGGTGCAACCAACAAACCAACCTTCCAAAAGGCATGTCACTAGCAGGTCCATGAGTATCTGCTTGGGTCGGATGTGGAGCAATAGTTGATGCTAATAATGCCTGGCCATTAGGATTTCTCTGTTTCACAAATGGCAAACCAAAGATTTTTATGTGCTTTGTTAAGGAAAAAAACAAGAAAGCTTAATAGTTTAAAACCAACACTAACCAACAATTACATATAAAGACTTCAGAAGCACAAATTATTAGAACATTGAATGAGTATTCTTGAATTACTAGAAACCAAAAATTTTCCATTAGAGCTGTAGAGTTAGTTCTATTTCAGCTTGTATCATTGTATGCAACATTACCAAATTTTATGCTAGGCCTTCCATTCCTATTTTTCATCTTATATTTTCAGATCAGAGTACAAATGTGATAAAGAAATCTGACTCTTTGCGATCTGGATGATAATACACAAATATAAGCATCTACTACAGTGACTCATTGCCTTCTTAGTGCTTGCTAGTTTAGACATAATTAAAGAGGCCAGCACAACAGTAGAATAGCCACCTCGCAGAAACACTTGAATACATAATCAGCAGCAACAAATTCCTGCGCTATAGAGGTCCGCAAGATTATAGAGAAGATGGCGTTCAGTGCAGGTTGAACATGAGGCTCTTCTCCAACTTGCTTTCTTGCAAGAGAATCAAGATTCAGAGGATTTCTTAACACCAAATTGCCAATGCATCGCAGTGCCTGGAAAAAAAATTATGGCCAGTGCCAAACAAGATAGCATCATTCACCGGTAGAAAAGGGAAAATGCAGGTGACAAGGAAGCAGACAGTGCAAAGGGAATTACCATACAGCGGAGAGCGACAGGGGCCCACTGACTCTCAACGCCCAACAAAAGAAGATGGTCCAGAATGTTTTTCTATCAATAAGGAGAACGCATATGAAGCTCAGTTCCATGTCTTATGGTTGTCACTTAAAAGAGTTTGAAGGGAGAAAAGGATACCTGAGCCAATGCAGTTTGATTTGCATTCTTGCTAGCATCTTTACCTGCTTCACCGGATGGGCCCCCCATCAAAAGCAATTCCACGGTATTTAAAGCACCGAGGAGATTTACTGTCTAAAGAACACACAGTTTATAGCTTGAGTAAAATGTCTAATCCAAACTAAAGACAAATATTCCAAGAATTTATCATCAAGAACACAACCTGGACTAATGAACATAATACCTTCTGCTGGGTAAAATTAAATGCACTGCCTCTCCTAATCTTTAGTATTGATATCAATGGGTCAAAGCCCATTGTCTCCTTCAAAAGCATCTGAATGACGGAACAAAGTAAAAAAGTGGCATCAACAAAAAATCTGACAAATTAAAACTTTCAGAAAGGTTTTGGAAGAATGATGAACCTGATTTGATGCATTGTGTCGAATTAAATTATTTAGCAGTTCAAGGCAATCCTGCTCAAATAAGGAACATATTAGCACCAACTAAATTTTATATACCTAAAACCTTTATGAGGAAACTGGAAAAAAAAAATCTAGAAGCCAGTTTCAGATAAAGAACACCGATAAGCAATTTTTCACCTGAACAACTACACCACCATCAGAATAGCCCTCCTCTCTGATAATGCTGAATATCTTCTCAAACACACCCTCAAATACAACAATTTTTTGAATTTCCTGGAATGAAGGGAAAAGTCAATTTAGTTATAAAAAGGAGTGTGGAAAAAATGCCAGTAACATAAAAAAAAAACTCGACCTGCAAGGGGGCAAGCCGCCCCCCCCGGGCATTAAAGTAAGAAGAAAGGCCTTCTCACGTAGGCCGAGAAAACCCCCGAACCCTGGCCCTGCCCTGACACTGGGACCCGTAACCCGTGAGACTCCTACCTAGGCCATACACGGTCCTCAGGCCGACCTGGGCCGGTCCTAAACCAGTGCTTTGGCACACAGGGCCGACGAGAGAATTTTTTATAACCACAGCCTGAAATTCGCTCCCACGGGGATTCGAACTCAGGACCTGTGGAGTGCCGCTCGAGTGTCTCAACCGCTAGGCCAAGCACCCTTTGGCCAGTAACATAACAAATCAACATCTAGTATTAGACAGGTTTAACCTCTGCATCCCGAGTCAAGTAAGTAAGAAGTAACAGTGCTTCATTCCTTATGACCTGCAAGGTATAACAAAAATAGGCAACTGCATGAGTAATAGGGTACCATAAGGATTGGTCGCGAACTCATGATATATCAATTCATTTCAAAAAACTTGGATCAAAATATGTAACAAAATAGGCATCTTTGAAAATACTTAAATAATAGAGTCTATGGTAGAATTAGGTGTTCAGTATAAGTGGAATGTCTGAGTAGACATGTAGTGAATTTTTCAGAAAAGGATATATAACAACCCAGACTAAACAGATTGTATAACATTGATTTCGGAAATCATTCTAGTCTGAGAACACAAGTGATGTTCATATAAATTAGCATACAAGCTTCCCACAAACATTAGACTGTCCTAACACATACAAGGGCAAACAATAAACAACAGCATAAAAGTGGCATGTGTTCTTCCTAAGAGAGTGAAAAAATAGGCAGAGAATGTTGAGACCTCACGATCCATAAGCATATCCATTAGAACTGTTATACCACGAGGAATCAAAAGAATTGCTTCCTGTAACCTGAAAAAAAAAAAAATAAAAGGCACTTACATGGGATTCTAATGCAGTCATGGCATCTCAACAGGACAAAAATGACTTACTGGGCACCTTTTGAGCGAGTTTGTAAGCAGAGCTGTTAGAAGCTGGATTGTGTAGTATCTCACATAGAAGTCTTCCTCTGACTTCAAACCAAACAGGAGGGATAAGCCAGGACTCAGGACACATGAAGCAGGCAATGCAAGTTACATGCTGTTAAGGCAAAAGTTGTGCACTCACCAACAAGCTCAAAAGAAGAGAAATATTCTCCGTTTCTCGAGACAGCAGATCAGAGTTCATGGATGCCGGTTGAACCTCGGTCTTTGGCCCTTGTGACGTCTCAATAGGAGTCAATGCGCTCACAAAGGTCTCCAGGGCACCTCTCACAAGCTCTACATCCTCACGGTCTTCTTTCAAAACATTGAGGAGGATAGGAAAACCTATTTTGCAAATTAGAAAGGAAAAATATGTAAATATGCACCAGTCTCGCCATCGCCAGGGCAGCTACAGAACAAGTAACAGGATTCGGAACACAGGGAGAAAGGAGGTACCCATTGCTCCAAACGCCATCTGTGCCGAGCGGCTTTCTACCACGAGAGACTGCAGTTCGGTCATGGCAGACCTCCTGTCATCAGGTATCGTGCCATTGCTTATCCGGTCAAGATATCTCTCGACGTAGCTGCATCCAAGGGGCACAACGGTAGGATTAACTGATATAAGTGATGCACATAAATCAATTGCTACTTTTGCTTGGTACAAGAGCAGACAGCATTGCAGAGAGTGAAGTAAAAACCTAACATGAAATTTTGCAACTGAGCCTACCTGTCTTCCTTGGACTCGAGTCCCTCATTGCCGAAAACGAATTTCCCCATTCCCTGCGAAGACACACGACAGCGCAAACGGGAGGTAAGCATCAGACCGACTTGACTAACCACTAGCAACTCGAGCTTGATTTCCACTACGACATAACGCCCCGAGCAACAAATTGACTTCCACTACGACATAACGCCCAGTGCCAGAACTCAAAATTGGCGATGCCCGTCATGGTAGCAACTTCGCCCCAGCGACCGCCGCAGCAAGGGACAGTCGTTCCCCCTGGGCGGGGTTCGGATAAGGAGCGCAAGGGAGTCGGGCGCGCGAACCTGCATGATGTTGCCGGCGCTCCCGGCGATGCCGCGGAAGTTTATCGACCGGTCCATGGATCGCGCCTTCCGACGCGGTGGCGCCCTGCGGCGATGGGGAGAGCAACGAGGGAAGGGATGGACGAAGGAAGGAACCGCTCCGGTGGCGTATCAACTGCGGCGGTGAAGAGCGCTCGCGGGAGGTGGGGTCGCCGCCGCCGCGAAGGCGGAGGAGATCGGAGCGGGGTTGGGTCGGGTCGGATGCGGCGGAGGCGAGTCGAGGGCAGGCTCGGTGGAGACGAGTCGAGTCGGGGACACGGAAGGTTGCTGGCTTGCGTGATTTGCTCAGCGAGGTGACGTGGACGTGGCGGCCCAAGTTCCTGTTTCTTTTTTAAAAAACGATTGATGATGTAAATTTTCCTTTTTCCCTAGTAAGGTAAATGAGATTTACTATTACTCCCTCTAGAGATACCGTGTATTTTATTTTGTCCTAAGTTAAACTATTTTAAGTTTGACTAGTTTTTTTTAGAAAAAAGGCAATAGTATTTACGATGTCAAATGTGCATAATTAAGTTTATTACGAGATATTTTTTCATAGTATACATGTTTCATGTGTTAGCTAATAATATTTTTTACAATAAATTTGGTCAAACTTATCCTAAGTTGACTTAGGACAAAGTAAAATGTACTATATTATATTACAGGACGGAGGGAGTATATTATAAAACTTGGCATAGTATAACTATAAAAATTTTGACTTTTCTAGATACTTCCTCCATTGCAAATTATAAATGGTTTCAAGATTTTCGGAGAGTCAAAGCATATAATTTTTTACCGAAGTTATATATTTTATTTATTTGGAGTGCCAGCTCTTCCATTCATAGGTTTGGATCCGAAAGTTTAATTCCAAATTTCAAATTTCCAAGTTCCAAACCGAATTTCAACCTTCGTTGCTCATTCTATTTTTTCCATGATATTTCATAGGTATTGTATAATACTATTTCTGAAAGCTTAATTCCAAATTTCAAATTTCCAAGTTCCAAACCTAATTTAACCCTCATTGCTCATTCTAATTTTTTCCATGATATTCCATAGGTATTGTAAGTACTATTAATTATATAAAGTACATTAAGAACTCTCGATTTGCAAATTTTGCTTGAGAATTTTGGTTTTATGTGTGTGACATACATATGTATATATGTGGTCCTATAGACTTCTATAGCTTTCGGATTTTGGCACTTAGGAATTGGCCTTAGTCTTTCCTGGGTCCGCCGCCTTTCATTTGTTGTTATGTTTTTTTAGAATTACTAGTGTAGACGCTCACAACACTTACCACTTAACGCATAACATCAGTAAATTTTAAAATAAAACATAGAAAAAAACGCGAGCATCAGGATTTGAACCCCAGTGGGTAGGTCCCACTGGACCGCCCTATCCTTGGGCTACAAGTCCATTTGCTCATTTGTTGTTATATTGTAACATTTCTTTTTAGTTTTGAACATTATAGAAATCTACAATGTCATTTCTGGTGTTATGCGCCTTGATTCAATACATGACTCGACCAAAGGGTGTCACACCCTGGTCTCCAAAGAAGACCAGAGGTCGTCATATGTGTGTCCAGAAAGTCCACACATACAACAGAAAATGGTAAATATCAGAAACAACGTATATTATATATCAAAAACATATATATTTAACACTTACACAATCAGAGTAACGCGGAACGTTGGCTAAGACTTCTCTTCGGTCCTCATTCTTCTCAGGGACTGTTGACTGGGGGCTCTGTATGCCAAACACTTCCAATACCCAACTTCTTTACCTTCCTTTGAGAAACACTTTACTATAAACTATAGCAAGAGCGAGTTCCATGTCAAACTCAGCAAGTACAGGTAGAAAGTAATGACATGCATGGCTTATACAAAGGTAAGGCTGAAAGGTAAACTGCAGTAGCATTTTAAATGTAGCAATTAAGATTTAACAAGTTGTAACTTATTCTCTAATCATATAGGTTGAAACACCCAACCCTTTATTAAGGTTCAAGTAGTATTTAATGAATCATTTATCATCACAGATATAAGCATATATCATTAATATCACTAACCTTGAGATTGCCATCTCAAGCAACACAGGATTGTCATCTCGTTCAGATACAGAGGTAGCCACCTCCTTAAACAACATCACCATGATTTAACAATTTATTCCATTGGGCTAAGTCATGTGAGGATCTGGGCCGCTCGTGGCCGTGAGCACAGACGATATATCGATTTTAACTCTGCGCAGAGGTGTACACTTTCACTTCAAATTGTGATTACTCTTTATGCCTGAGGTTGCAAGTCTCTTAGCCCATTACCGAGATAGGCTGGCAGAGGTCACAACAAGGTTTTTCACAGGGTCATAGGCAGTGACAACTCGCTGGCCTTGAGTCCAAGCGTATGGGCGACTTCACCGTGAGGTCGCCCCCATCTGGATCCCTAGCCCCTCCCATACTAAATACTTGTAAACAAACCCCAGCGACCATAGCTATAGTCACCCATCGGTAAGTTGTCCCCCTGCCCATGATGGACCTGCTAATAGGCAAGCTAGAGCCCATTAGCCTGGAGATGTACGGTAGTCCCAGGTTGCCGCTCCATGAACAGGACCTTAAGGGGGAGGAGATACGGATACCCTCGTCAACACGAGTCCCACTAGCATCCGTTTCCCTCACCTTTCACCTGCCTAATGAAGATATAACTTGCTTCTTAAAATATGTTGGAGCCGTGGGCTCTTGGCTTCGGTCGTTGGAGAAGTTGATGCTGATCCGCATCGTTGGTTGGCGGTGAAAGGTGAGGTAGAGCACTAACAACCTAATGACCTATCAACTAAAAACCCCCATAGGTGATATATGGATAGAGTGGCTAGTCATCCCTATGGTTTGCCGATTTAAGACACATGCAATGTATTAATTAAAAGTGAATAGGTGCAATATGATCAAAGGTTCCTGCACTTGCCTTAAATCTAAAGTCTAGCTGCTCTTCTGGCCTCCAGCTTTAGCTGCACTTGTCGGTCCTCAGCTTAGTCTTCAGCATTAACAAACCGCTCTTCGTCTAGTCGCAGCAACCAACAACATAAATAAACACATAAAAAAGACAAGACTAAGAACAGTACACCAATCAAAAGGGAAATTAAAAACAGAACGGTCTAAATGGCCAAACTCGGTGCTACGATCGTAAGAGCGCAAGAACGACGAACGATGGATCTATCGTTAAAGAAAACATGGCTATCGAGGTACTTGCAACAAGCACAGAGACAAACTTTAAGATTGATACATTTACCAAAGCAAGATGCGAAACATATAAGACATAAAGTCAAATCAGTCGGATGATGTTGAAATGTAAAGCAGGGTTAAACCTTAGTCATACTCTATTTATAAGCAATTATATTATCTAAGCCAATTAAATATTCATAATTTATAAAGCTTAGAATATGCGAGTGCATTAAAGAAAACATCATATGCTTAAAGATTAATTTAAGCAGGACATAAATGACAAGACATGTTGATATTAAACATAGAGCATTTATGATTCAAGGTTGAACTAAGAATGTCATTAACAAAAAGGCATTAATGCTGAAATTAAACACATTAGCATAAAAGAGCGATGTGAATATAAACTAAGTTACTTTTATAAATTATAAAGGACATTGAGTCGTTATTAACTAGGTTAATATGATATAAAATATGAGAACACTTAACGAAGCATGACATATTTCCAAGGTAACTCTAAACAAGTCATAATTAATAAAGAAGCATTTAAGTTAGTACTAGTCATATTGACAGGCATGTATAAAAACTCAAGTTACAAACCTAAATTATTTTTATACAAGAGAGCACACATTAATTAATAAACAATATTACGTATATAACACATGATGTGACAAACATTATTGACAACAAGCAACATACGTTGACATAATCGCAACACAAGGACAACGAAAGCATAGCCCTAGGTTGCTTTTATTTAGTTGAGCATCAACTAATTATTACACAAGTGAACAAAATTAAATGCACAGACATATGACATCATGAAGATCATTGCTAAAACAAAGCTTAAGGTCAACACGGTCATAACACAACGAGATCAAAAATATAAAACCCTAGATTACTTTTAATTAGAAAATTATTAAATAAATATTAATCAAATTATATTTAACCAAATAAATTCATAAATTAGTGACATGATAAACTTTACTACTCCTGCGTAGATCGCGACGACACGAAACTAACGCAACTGGAATCACTCGAATCGGAGTTAAAACGATGAAACGGCGGAGATTATACGATCAGTGGCAAAACTGTAAATAAATCACTTGGTGGCAAAGTCGTAAATACCTCGTCTTCTACCTCTGTCCATCTTCCTCTCCAGGCCATGGCCATGGCAGCCAAGCTGCTGCTCGCGCCGGGGAAAGGGACCTCGGCCCTGGCCTGTTGGCTGGCGGCGGCGGCCTGTTGCGGCCTGCTACGATCGGCGACGGCCGGTTGCAGCCTGCTGCGGCCGGCGGCGGCCAGCTATGGCGCGCGGGGGAGGAAGGACCACGGCCCTCGGCCGGGATTTGGTCGGCCGGCAGCGGTTGGCTGTGGCCGGCTGCGCGCGGCTAGGGTTTGCGGGTGGCGGTGCGACTCCTTCTAGGGTTGCCAAGGGGCTATGGCGCACGGGGCTGGCCCTCTTTATAGCCAGCGGGGAACCGGTGGGGCTGAAGCCGCTGGGCTTGGCCCGTTGGGCCGGCTGTGGCTGCCTATGGCCACTGGTGGCCGGCTGGTGCTCGCTGTGGCCGGCCAGAGTTGGCCGTGGCCGGCTGAGAGTGGCCACATGTGGCTGTTGCTGGCCAAAGTTGGCCAGATGAAGCTAGGTGAGGCCAGGAGTGGCCCAAGCTAGATAGGAGCTGGCCAAAGCAAGCTAAGATGCCTTGAGGATGGCAAAGGGTTGCTAGACCGGACTGCTGCTAGCCTTACTATGCTGCTGATGGCCAAGTTTGGCCACTGGTGGCCGGCTGCGGCTACTGCTAGCCTGACCGGGGTGGCCATGGCCGGCTAGGGCTGGCCAGTTAAGGCTAGGATAGGCCAGAGCAAGCTAGGTCGGTCCAGGATAGGCTAGAGTAAGCCAGAGATGACTGGAGCTTGGTGGGGGATGGTGTCTAGCTATAGCGGTGGCCAACACTATAGAGAGAAAAAAAATATCTCTCTCTCTCTCTAAACAAGAGAAAGGATTTTTCTAAAAACGTTTTCCCAAAACTTTCTTGAGGCAAATTTGGATTTTCAAAGCTTTATTTTCAAATCTGAAGAAAACCTAAGCGTGACTTGCTCGAGGTTTAGAAATTCTTTTTTTTCACACCAGCAAAACCAAGCAAATCACCAAACATAAACCCATTCAATTATTTTCTAAAATATAGAAAAATATATTTTATTTAGCGCTTTCTAATAACAATTTAAAACACAAATTTTGGGGTGTTATAAAGGGCCTGCCCAATCAATTTTGCTCAAATTGACGACTACTTGGATGCCAACATGGCAAGTATTTTAATTTCTCCCCTTGGGCCAATAATCCTTCCTCTTAGCATTATTTGTAGTTGAAGTTGTCACTGGTGGTATTGCCAGGGTTGCTCATATTTGGAAAACTTTTGGAAGTAGATTGCCTTCTATGCGGCAACTTCTTCGTGTTCTTTTTTGGATGATTTTATGTCCTGTCAAAAACCTTATATCTTATTTATTTGTACTCCATCGTACCGTAGGTATGAAGCTGCAACTCAGCTATGTTGATGTAGTTGAAGCCACATGCGAAACCATTAACAAGATATGAGTATTGTTTTCTAGCCTCTGTTTTCCCTCCGATTGATGTCGATCTCTTGATAGGGTTTTAGTTTCAATAAGAGTATAAATGATAGGAGCATTATATATGCTAGTTTAAGGTAACAATCCACTATTTCAATGGTATTTTACGTGAGGTATTTTCCAAATGTCGTGATCTTTCGATGCTTTAAAACCAATATCCCTCAGATAAACAATCGAATCTAGTGAAACTAGATCCTGTTTTTATATGTGTGTCTGCCAAATGTTCACCTCCTATCACCGTCATCTGCGATGGAGATAGACAGAGACCCCTACCAATAATCCAATCGCGTTTGAATAGTCAAAGTGGCCACAGAGTACGTCTCTGCAATCAACCAAAGAGAGCAGAGTCCAAGTCCACTCACTGCAATTCCGTCTTAGACCATTTCTCTACCTCCAAGATCCTCGAAACACACATAAAAGCTAAGTCATCCACAGCAGACCCAAGATGTCATATATTTGCAACCACCATATACACGGCTAGCTACGTGGTGAGAGCGAGCTAGCTAGCGAGCGAGCCATGTCGCCGGTGAAGGTGTTCGGTTCGCCGGCGTTCACGAACGTGGCACGGGTGCTGGTGTGCCTGGAGGAGGTGGGCGCAGAGTACGAGGTCGTCGACGTCGACTTCCATGCCAAAGAACACAAGGGCCCTGAGCACCTTGCCAGAAACGTAATAAACACATATTTCCTGTGCTTCTTCTCGTTCAGTTTCTTTCTGATCCACTGCCAAAGGCATATGTCGCGATTGCAATTTGATGTGTGATTATTTGCTCGATCATCCCATTTCAGCCGTTCGGGCAAGTCCCAACGTTCCAGGACGGAGACCTCATGCTCTTCCGTAAGTCGTTGCACGCTTTCTATACTACTAGTACAAGTTTTTTTTTTTTTTTTTTGATAATATACTACTAGTACAAGTTAATCTCACCACCAAGCATATAACATGCCATGCGGTGCATCTCGATCCGCCGCAGAGTCCCGTGCCATCTCCCGGTACGTTCTCCGCAAGTACAAGACGACACCGGGCGCGGCGGACGGCAGCAGCAACCTCCTCGGGGACGACGGCGGCGGTCTGAACAAATCCGCGCTTGTCGACGCCTGGCTGGACGTGGAGGCGCTGCAGTACGAGCCGGCGGTGCACGCGGTGTTCGTGCAGCACCGCGTGGTGCCGGCGCTGGGCGGGCGCCCGACGAGGAGGTGATCCGCGAGAGCGTGGACAGGCTGCGGAAGGTGCTGGAGATCTACGAGGCGCGGCTCGCCGCCGGGCACAGGTACCTCGCCGGCGGCGACGCCGTCAGCCTTGCGGACCTGAGCCACGTCCCCTACACGCACTACTTCATGGGGATGACGCCGTACGCGCAGGTCTTCGACTCGTTCCCATGTGTCAGGGCGTGGCGGGAGGACCTTCTGGCACGGCCGTCGGTGCGCAAGGTCGTCGCGATGATGGACGGTTGAGCTATGGTTGATGAGGCAGGAAAGTGTCACTGCCGTGTGCCTCACTGATTGATATATGAATTCAATAAAACACTGATAATCTAAACCGGATGTTAGATTTAAAATTTTACAATGTTATTAGGCACGCTAGCTACTATGTGTTAAATTGTTTAACAAATTAGGCGCCAAGAATGGCAAACCAAACTCTTTAAACTTGATGTTAAGTGGTTGTTTGGGTGTCACATTTTGGATTCATAACCCTTCCATTTGGCTGCTAAGTTCTTTATAATAAATTAATAAATTTTATGATTCCCCAACGCTACGCCTACTCTGCCTCAAAAAAAAAAAAAAAAAAAAGACGCTGCTCCCAGTCCCCAACGGGCCGAAAACCCAACACGTCGCGCCCAAAACCGCCGACCAAAGAAAGGCTCGCAGTCTCGCACACGCGGCGGCCGCCTCGCGCGCTCGCCCGCCGCGTCGTCCTCCCCCGCCCTCTCCCTGATCCATCCCACGCCGCCGCCGGTGGCCGGAGGGCCCGGAGGTCCATGGGCCAGGCACTGCGCCGCGCCTCGGGCCGCGTGAGGCCCCCTCCCCCCCTGCCATCGCCCTCGCCGCCCGCGAGGCAACCCCCGCCCCCGCCCCCGCCCCCGCCTCCGCCGCCCGGGGCGGCGCCCACTGGCGGCGCGATGCAGGACCGGCTCGACGCGCCCTCCGGTGACGGTACGGCCCCTTGCTGCTTCTCCTGGTTTCTCCGCTCTAGGATTTAGCTTGCTCGCTTCGCTCAGATGCTAATTAAATCGCGTGACTGCATCGCTCTTGCTACTGGAGTGGAGACCGCTCCGCTGCTTTTGCCTAGGCTCATTCATGGGTCCGCTGATGCTTCCATTTCTGAATTTCTGTAGCCTAGTAAGTCTTCGCGGCGCGACATGGTTGTGGGTTGAATTCTACCAAAAAATTTGAGTGAGGACCTGTGAGCTAGTAGGATGCTTGATGAATGATAACTCGGATGGGTTAGGACTTAAAAGGTAGTAGCTATTGATTCTGGGCCCTCTGTTGTGTCTTCTTATGCTAAGGTATTTAATCAGATAGCTGGAAGGAATGTGTGCCAACGATTAGAGCTGTTCAGTAGAAATGTATGTAGTACCACCACTTTACTGTGCCTGTCATGCCTCAGTTAACACAAATAATATTGAATTTATTTACTACAGTGGATTCCTACTGGTTACAAGTGCTACCAAATTGGACTTTTGCATACAGTGCGTTCATCGCACTAGCATTTTAGCGTATGGAAAAGTATGATCATATACTGTTGATTTTTTACTGGTTAGTGGATACAGCACACTGTGTTTATTGATCCAAGATTTTGGCAATTTGTTCTGCTTGATGCCTCTTTTTGTTCAGCACTCATTCTTCTAGCCAACTTCTACAATAGCAATAATCAACTTCTAAATTAGTAAAACATTTATCTGTAAGGGGCACAGCACCTTTTTCGTGGATCAAGATCGACATCATTTACAACATTGGTCCATTGGGGTTCAAATTCAGTAATGGCACTACATGGAAATGCTTTCAAGAAATAATTGTTTCGTGAGGTAGCTGTGAACCCTACATATGAAATTTCCCATTGGGAAATATGAGCTCTCACTCTTCTGTAAAGGACATTGCTCCTCTCTGTGAACTGTAATTCGTTTCAAAACCTTGGGTCTACTTATTCCAAAAAAAAAAAAAACTCTGGCACTTAAAGCCTCACAATTATAAGTCCTTCTTATTTGGTTTTTTGGGTGTGAACCCCATATGTATGCCCTATATTACAAGGTTTAATATCCACACCATAAAAGCCAACATGACAGTGATGTGTGTTGTACCCTACATCCTACAATATGAACTTTGACATTATTTCATTCTGTTCAGTGCTCAATTCTGCTAGGTATGGATACTGGCATCGACGTGAGACGTGACATCATAGAAAGGTCACTAAGGAATTCAGAGTAGGCAAGGACCACACTTATCTGATCCGCAGGCATTAAACACCTTTAATGTTCATGGCCATGTCTAGCAATGCCAAACTAGCTAGTAGTAAGAACATGAACTTTGAGATTTGAAAAAGTGTGTTTGGTCTGCTTCTTATGCTGCATGGCATTTGTGTTTTGGGGTGTTGATGCATTGGAAAAAAAAAATAATTGGATCTTCAGGACCGAAATCAACAGCACTAAAGCATTTTTTTGGGCCTTTTTGTTTCTGCCTATAGCAGACTTGATTATAATCTCACCGCAGGGATTATTTCAATTCTCCATTCATGATTTTGCTAATTCAAAGTTCCGAAGCAGCAGTCAGCAGAATCAGAAATCATTGAAGCGTTTGGTTAGGATTCTCTTTTTTTTTTTCACTGAGAATCCGATTATAAGCTGAAACGAACAACACCTAACTAATCCTTTTTGAGTCTTCTTTGGATAATTCTTCTTTTAGTACCTCAATGCTCATATGTCAATATGCCAAAAAAATGTTTCCCATTATGTTCTAAATGCTAATTCTTTGCTTGTCTAGGAATCTAGGTTCTAGAGTGTCTCTGTGCACAGCATGACACACTTTCTATGTTATTTAACTGCAAATTTTAGCATGTTTACTGGTTTCAGAAGTCAGAAGCTGTGGTCATTTTTTTTTGTTCACCAGTCTGTAATTTTTAAAAGTATAATGCAGTTGTCACGACACCAATGAAAAATGCCCACAGTGTACTTGAGGAACGTGATCCAAGTTATGACGAGATGCTCAAACACATGGTTGGGAGAATCACTACTAAGCCTGGAGGAAAACCAGAAATGGGTGAGGTAATTCCGCTTGTTCCAATGAATGCTTCCCACATTATAGGTCTGAATCACTGAAGTTGTGGCAACATATTGCCTTGCCTTACAAACTTTGAATTGAACAACACCATGCTTGTATGAAAAAAAAGTAGTATTGTCTTTGGTTATCCACTTACGCAGAGTGCCTACTGCAAATGAAACTAACACAGATCCAATGTGGCAGGCTTCCGTTGTACAGCGGTACAACAGACCGCTCCCAAAGGTCAGAACATCAAAGGCTGAACCTGGGGAAAGTGGGGGTAGGCAGCTACCATCAGGTGCCTTGAACGTCCAGCACATCCAGGAGATAATCCAACTGTACCAAGGAAAGTCTACTAACCACCAGGGTCCGATGAGTGTGGACGACATTGCCTCGAGGTTCAGAGTCGAAGCCTCTGTCGTCCAAAACATTGTGCAGTTCGTTTCACTGCCCCAGGACGAGACCATCAAGAAGAAAGATGAGCACTGAGGGTCCACGTCGTCTTGCAGCTAACTCTGAGCCTTGTTCTTGTTCCCGAGCTCATAGAGAGAGAACTGCTTGAATATTATTTTGTAGTGTTTTTTTAGGTTTCTCCTGCCCCTGCTGCTGCGATGAGGAGGTGGTTGAAATTGAGAAAACATGGGCGTGCTTCCTTACTTGAATAAATATGACAGCGTTTTTTTTTTTGGCCGATGGGTTTGTCATGCTTACAAAGAATAGAGACATTGATCTATTGTTGGTCTTGTGAAAGCATCACGAACTGTGAGAACAGTGTCTGAGTGTTTAGCAGTCAAAGGCAAAGAGATGTGAGGATGAATTAATGCTATCTTTATGTATTGGATCAAATCGTATGGCAATGCCGTTGTGGCGTTCGTCCTAATCTTTAGGTGCAATACTGGCAGAATAATCTGGCTTGCTAGCAAACGTCCACTGCTGTGGTTGCTCGTTGAAGTTTGGCAGGCCTGAAGTTGAGTGGAAACGACGTTCGGGCGAATATTGCTAAAGCTCTTCTATTAATGCCATTTCGCTGTCATTTCTTAACGAGTCAGTACAACTCTGTTCTCACAAAACCTTACTAATTTTATCTTTTTTACCAGGGCCTATTTGGTTTGGTTCTAATTTTTGCCAAACTAAATCTACGCCATTCCAATTTTATGGTCATCACTTGGTTCATTACCAAGGAATTGGCATTACCAATTTGTATAGCCAGTTTTGGTAAGTCTCTAGAAAGTTTTTATAAACTACATAAAAGAGAAAATTTGGCAAGCCTTGATTTTGACACCTAACCAAGTGCTATACCAAAATTCTTGTTAAGATTTTGGCACCAAAATTTGGCATGCCGTAGTTTTGGCTTACTCTCCTTTTGGTATGATAAATTTTAGAACCCAACTAAGTAGGCTCCTAGTATCGGTAGATGGTCCTGACGGCTTTCCATCAGAGTTCTATAAAATTTTCTACTAGTACGTAGTAAAAGAAAACTTGTAAAGCAAGGAGTTTTCATTGATTTGAAAACTTTCTGCCTGTACATTTGAACATATATCCGTCTTTTCGGAGATACTCCCGTACACGCTCTTTTTCGTTGATCCAGTGTCTGCACGAATCTCATCGTACGCCACTCGAAGTCGCTTCCCATTTCGCGGGTCGCCGCTGCGTCAAGCGTGCGCTTCCGGCTTCCCCCCAGATCTCGAGTCTCTAGAATCCTCCGCCCCGCCGGCCACCCCGAGGCTCCGCCGGATCCAGAACCTTCTAGAACCCCTGCACTGCGCGCTGCGCGCCCTCCTCGGCTCCTCTCCTCCGTCCGGATCTCGGCACCCCCTCCCTCGGCGTCCCAGACCTCCGGTCCTGGGCGCGGCGCAGGGCCGGGTCGGCGACATGGCGGTGAGTGAACAGGATAATTCGTGTGCTGCCTCTTGGTTTATCGACTTGTGAGCATTGCTTCTTGCGTTGCGGCTGCCGCCCAAGCTTTAGCGACGCAGAGTCATTAACTACTTGGTAGTGCCCGTTCCACAAAGTAGATGTTTCAGTTCGTCACCCTGCAACGTAATTGTGTGATCTCTGATTGCGTGGGCTTGTTTCCTTAATCTTTTCAATTGTCATTAGGCTGCAATAGGACCAGTGGCCGTCGGATCCGCTGTCCCCAACAGCATTGCCGCCGAGGAGCCTAAAGTCGTCATGCCGGAGGAGAACGGGGAGGTGGCTGATATTCAGGACAAGGAAGTCAGCATGGAAGGGCTCTGCTCCATAAGCACCTATGATCAGTGGACGCCGCTCTCCGTTTCTGGCCAGCTCCCGAAACCACGCTATAAGGTCCACTGTGGTTTTCTTGGCTGCCTAATTTCACTTTTGCTCGTTTAGTGACCTGTTGTTGTCTATGATGGTTTCAGCATGGAGCTGCGGTGGTTCAGCAGAAGATGTATGTCTTTGCTGGGAATCACAATGGCCGTTACCTTGGCGACATTCAGGTAGATTGTTCCTCTAGATGTCGTAGTATCTTTTGGCAGCTGCATATGTGTCGTAGTATCTTGAATTGAGATGTTGTACTGAGCCAGCACCTTCAGTCTTACCAACAACGCCATGGGTCTTAACATTGGGAATCATTTTCTGTTCAAAGGTTCTGGACCTCAAAACTTTGTCATGGTCAAAGCTGGAAGTGAAATCACAAGCAGAACCATCAGAATCAATTGGAGCAGTTCCATTTACTGCATGTGCTGGTCATTCAGTGGTAATCACCAAGAGCTTTTTTTTTTTTTCACTCGAGTCTTAAGGAATTGGCCAGTTTTATCCTAATTGGTTAGCTCATAACTGTGTAGTGTATTTGCATCTGGCTTTAATATCTTCCAGATTCAATGGGGAAATAAGATCCTATGTCTTGCAGGACATACTAGAGAACCAGCAGAAAGTCTCAGTGGTTAGGCTTATATTCACTCATCTTTTCCTATTCATTTCCCAGTGTCTTAGTTCTTATTTCTTATGCGCACAGTTATGGAGTTTGATCCACAAACCTGCACTTGGTCTACCTTGCGTACTTATGGAAGGTCACCGGTATGATTGTTTTCTCTTTATTTTATCGCCAGCTTTGTTTTTCTTTGTTTCTTCCCAAATCTGTAATGATGTTTTCCTATTTCCTTTAGAGCTCACGTGGTGGTCAGTCAGTGACTCTTGTTGGAGACACTATAGTTGTGTTTGGTGGTGAAGGTCATGGGAGATCTCTTCTGAATGATCTGCACATTCTTGATCTTGAGACCATGACTTGGGATGAATTTGAGACCACGTAAGTTCTATGAAGTAAATTTAGTTTCAATTGGTTAATTTACGTTAGAAATGGTTTAGCTAAACCTGTAAATGTGGATGTGTTTTTATGCACCAGTCCCTATTGGATAGAATTCTTAGCCTTCCACTTTATGTTGAACTGGTTTCTTATATAACTGTGGAGAACCCAAACTTGAAGTGATGTGATTATGCTACTTCATAATTCACTTGCACTTGCAGTGGTCTAGGACATGGAATGAAACCTGTATTCTTCTTGCTCTGCTTTGAGAGGCAGGATTAATATCTCTGACTGTTTTCAAATTACGCTGTTGCTCTCCAGAGGCACTCCCCCTTCTCCAAGGTCAGAGCACGCTGCTGCTTGCTTTGCAGAGAGGTATCTTCTGATATTTGCCGGGGGATCTCATTCCACATGTTTCAGTGACCTACACCTCCTTGACACTCAGACAGTTAGTACTCTTTTCTCTAAAGCTGGTATGAAATTCTTTTGGGAGTTCAACTGCATCACTTGTTTGTTACAGATGGAATGGTCAAGACCAAAGCAGCAAGGTGTTACTCCAGAACCAAGAGCAGGGCATGCAGGCGTAACTATTGGAGAATATTGGTTTATTACTGGGGGTGGAAATAGTAGGAAAGGTAAGGTTGAGATATCTGACAGTTTTATGAGTTATAACTCAAATCCAATTTTCTATGGTGTAGACATCAGGAATGTCCTGATAAATATAACTGCCTACCTACCTATCTTGTCATGTCAATCATTTTCTTCTCTTGGGGCTGATCTTTGAGTTATATATCATTTCACTTTCTAAACAGTATCATAAAAATAATTCCTGCTTACGTGCGCCTGATCCACTGCAGGTGTCTCAGATACTCTTGTACTCAACATGTCTACTTATGAATGGTCAGTTCTCACTGATCTTGAGGCTCGTGCACCCCCTACAAGTGAGGTGTGCTCATTGATATTCTGCATACTCTGTTCACACGAATTTTTTAGCAACTTAGGAAAAAAAAACTTATTTATGGTTTAATTTTCAAATTCCAACTCAGTTACTATTTATGGATTTAAGTGTCTCACAATGGTGAAGCTCGTCTGATCTAATAAACTGCATTTTTTACGAACTTATATACTCATATGGTTCTTCATCAATTGTACTAATTTGTTATGTACTCTTGTTGTTAGCCTGTTACTGATACTCAGGCATATTTATGACAGGGCTCAAGTTTAGTAATGTACACAATTAATGGAGAAAATTTTCTGGTGTCATTTGGAGGATATAGTGGGCGTTATAGTAATCAGGCATGCTTCTCTATGAGCATTCTAGTGTTTTTCACATGCCCTTATATTCAACTGAGCAATTCTTCTTGTTTAGGCTTATGCTCTCAAGGCAAGTCTCAAATCGAGTGTCCCATCTCAACAAATAGATGAAGCAGAGTCAAATGGTTTTGCCCCCATATCTGTAGCAGAGAATTCTAGCAGGAAAGTCATATTTGAAATTGAGGAACTTAAAGATGTAAAGGTAATGCATTGTTTGGATGCATAAACATAGTTTCTGTTCCTTCCACTTAATAATTTTGTGCTTAAACACAAATGCTGGATGTCTTCTCTGGTCTGTTCATTAAAACATATGCAACTATTTTCACTATCAGCCTGGCAATAAGGCAGACAACAGCAAAACCTTTTTACAAGTAGCTACGGATGAACAAAACCAAATAGAAGACAGACTTAATCATGAGCGCTTCCAGAGTCTCCGCCTGAAGCAGCAACTAGCTGATGTGGAGAACAGAAATGCAGAACTTACTGAGGCAAGTTATATCTCACTTACGAAATTGTGCAGAATAGAGAGAATGTCAATAATATTTACTTACAGTGCTACTACTAATGCCTAAGTGATAATGTACTTACATGTTGATCTCTTTGTCCATGACCTCCTGTAGAAATATCTTGTGATTGCACATTTAAGTCACAACATAAGGTTTAACATGATAGAGAATCTATTTTGAATCAATGCACCTCAATGAAGTTATAGGTTGTTACTTCTGTGTGTTGTGTCAAATACTAAACTTGTATCGAGCTCTTAGAAAAGTCAAATCATGAAAAAGGAA
This sequence comes from Bothriochloa decipiens, assembly GCA_023333625.1. Lineage (NCBI taxonomy): Eukaryota > Viridiplantae > Streptophyta > Magnoliopsida > Poales > Poaceae > Bothriochloa > Bothriochloa decipiens. The sequence goes on along the minus strand of CM041647.1, from coordinate 15,920,915 downwards.
CATATACACATAAAAGAGATTTTCAACACATGATACATCAGGCAACCATCACTTTATGAGAAGGAAACATGCTTTTCAGTTCAGTGATCAATTTTGATTTCTTTGCTCGGCTCTCTATTTTGCAGGAACTCCACTTAGTTCAAGATCAACTTTCTATTGAACAAACCAGGGCTTCCAAACTCGAGGTAGGCAATAACTTGCAAGGATCTGAACTCATGCTCTGGCACTTTGATTATTTATCATCTCAATACCTTACGCTATGCTGAATGGTTTTAGCAAACTTAGTTTCCTTTTAAAATATATCTTTTTCCTGAACAATATTGTTTTATACTCCCCTGATCCATATTTGGTTTTTCTAGGTACATAATTTTTGCTATGCATCTAGATGACTAGATATGCACTATGTCTAGATACATATGTATCTAGGAAAGCCAAAATGACTTACAATTTGGAATGGAGAGTATAAATTTAGAAGGGAATTTGTCAGAGCAGGGATAGATTAAATTTGAGACCAAGTCCAATAACAGCATAAGCTCTAATAAACAAACTCGTGTTTCACTGGTAGTCATTGAATTGTGGTCTTTGGCTCTTTGCCACCTTGCTTATATTGCCAGTATACCATTCTAAAAAAAGTAGTAACCATTATGCTGCAATGATTTTCTACAAAAATGAATTTAAATTTAGCTAATTTCAACACATTAGTGAAGTAACTATAACTCTGAATGGTGCTTATAAAAAAAACTCTGGATGGTGCAGTTTATTTGTGGTTGCCTTTCATTTGATGGTACTTGATTTTGAGCTGCCTTTGTCTGTTTTTTAAGTAAAAATAAAACAATTGGCTAATTGAAACAAATTAACCAAGTGACTTGTGCAATACATTGTGCTGAGTACAGGTTGTCAGTTAGCACCCCATCCCCCCTTTTAGTTCTGAATGATTCAGCTTATTCATGTGGCCTTTCATTTGCTAGTATTCGATATTGAAATGACAGTAACATTGCTCCCCCACTGCCCAATGGACAGAATGAAATTTCAGAGATTCAACAACGACTACAGAAGATGGATACCCTGGAAAAGGAGTTTGAATCACTTCGCAGTGAACTAGACAGCACTGTATCGGAAGAGCAAGCTTCAGGTGGCAACCAGATGCAGCGTGGTCGGGGCTTCTGGAGGTGGAATGGGTGAACTCAAGTAGGAGTGTTGAATAGAATACATACACTCCAAAGAGTTGGTATTCTTTAAAATTTTATGTCTCTTGCAAAATTTTGAAGGAACATCATATCTGAATTCAGGAAGATGATACTAGCTCGGAAGCATATACAGAATATAAGCAAACTGCAGCTCCAACTGTGAAAAAGCATCTTATAGAAAGTAAATGAATGTCACGTGTTCCTGCATTTCCTGTGTTAGAACAATTTCTTGTCTGATAATGGCATCGACCATGATCACTATAGCCGATTTTCTTTTCCTTAAAATGCTCAACGTGAATTGCAAATGAGAAAGCGACGACATACACATGCTGGTTCACAGTAGAATGCAAGAAAGCCAGAAATAGGCTATCGTGTCATTTTGAGAGGGGAAATTCAATTCGCCAAACCGAGAAGTAACCTCCCCCTCTCTCGAACTCTCTCGCCCACCAACAGCTGAGAGAGGCGGGATGTGACAGAACCGATCAATTTATTAGAGCACAAGCATATAATTTATCATTAGGGCGGCAAACTACATGATTAAGACCTAATAAACCCGGTAGTCATACCGAAATCTCGAAAGATTTTAAACTTTTCCGACACGACCAAGATCGTAATAGTTTAGCGTTTCCATTCACAAGTACATAGTTCGCACATAGTTTAAATCATCGGAGTAAATAAAGTTATTACAACCCAAGTTCAAATTTTAAAATAAAGCGGAAGCAATTTAGTTTAAATCCACACACGCACTTAGTTCAAATACAGTGCCAGTCCCTTGGTCAACATCCAGCAAAAGCATCAAGTAGAGAGGAGTGACCATACCCAAGGTCTAATCATCTTCCAAAGCGGGATAGAAGCAGTTCTGATAATAGCCATATAACATCTCACCATCTGCAAAAACATGGAAAATAAAACCCTGAGTACGAGAATGTACTCAGCTAGACTTACCCGTCAAAAACTAAAATAAAGTGACTCCAAGGAGTATGCAAGGCTGTATAAGTAGGATAGCTGACTCATTTAATCGCGAAAAAGCTTGCATTAAGAAACAATTAATAAGAACCCTCTAGCAATGTATTTTAATCTGATTAACCTTGTCATGCTACATTAGCACCTGTACTAAACAAGCATGGTAATAATTATTCAACAAGAAAATAACCAATTCCGGTTGAGTATCTTTCAATCTCAACAGCTCAACCATCTCATCTCTTGTTCAAGTTCTTACTACGATGCCGCTGCTCAAGTCAAGTGTTCACTGTCCAGGAACGATGGCGATTATAATCGATTACTAACCAGCTGGCGGGTACTCACACAAACCACACTCACCCGCTAAGGTGAGCTACAGACCACCGACCTTCAATTCAGGAAAAGCGCGGGATCAACAGGTACCATCGTATCCAGGAACCGCCCGGCTGCCTTATTCAGGGTGACCCTGACCTCGGACTTACTCTCCACGTAACCTGTGGTCCTCCATCTTCACCAATACGATGCGTACAGCAGGTCGACTCCCGGCCCAAATCAAAATTAGGCTTCGCGGTCGGAACGACTTATCCTTCCAGCTAAATGTGAGGCATAAATTCAATATGACTTGAGGACGTACAACGGACGGGGTCCTAGTTCGACACAGACGGGATAACCACACCAAA